>JAVJGI010000057.1:716799-770464 GCA_035590275.1 Ibycter americanus | reverse complement strand
TGAATGTTGATTTTGATTTTAAAATGAAGGCTGAATGATATCTACGGGAAGATCATTGTTGGTTGTTACATTTAGAATATACGACTTTAATTGATTTTTTTGTAAATTAGAAACCTATTTGCAAAGGACTGAAATAGCTTAAAATGGGCGGGGGTAGGTATTTATTTACTGAAGTAACTGACTTTAAACAGGCATCTGTTCACTCCTGTAGAGCTACTCCCAATTTACAATACAGTGAAAGAAAACTGATGTTTTTATCATTAAAACAATGGTGGAATCTGCACACCTTACAAGTTTAAATTTGATTATTTAGGAAAAAACCCCAAAACCAAAGCCAGCTTTCTGACCTCAAGTGCCTCGTGCCCCTTGCTGTTCGGGTACATGTCCTGGCTCGCCGCGCTGGCAGTGTCACCGCTCGGTGCCACCCTCCTGTGACCAGTGTCGTTGGAAAGCCAAGGGGTCCCGGTGCCTCGGCAGCGCTGGCCACCGGGAATGGCTGCGGCTCTTGTCCCCCCGCTGAGGCTGAGCCTTCCCCTGTGGGCACAGCAAACGTTGCAGGCAAGTCTGAGTGAATTTCAGCACAAGTATTTCTCCTTACAAGTTTATGCAGAGCCAAGGGGAGAGAAGCTGACTGCAGTACTGTTTTTACCTCTGTTCACATTCTGAACTTGCCTATTGCAAGTTTATTTAAAAAGACCCGTCTCTTCATCTTCTGCATGGCCTGGAGCTTCAGCGGTGCCACCAGCCAGCCTGGGCAGAAGGCTCCTGGCTCGGCACCCTGCCTGACCTCAGCCTGGCACTGCTTACCAGCCCGCTCTGCAAAGACACGCTGATGAGAAGATGTTCAAGTGACAGAGCTCTCTGCGTGTGGTGGTAGATCAGCCGGGCTGCGGCTGCCGGAACACCCAAGGTCCCCTTCAGGGACCCACTGGGGACCTGACACAGTGTTATGGCATTTACACCTTCAATATCTCAAAGATTTCTGGCTTTATTTTTGCTGTTACTAATAGACGACGTTCTTACCCCTTGGTTTAGGTACATGCTACCTGTGTTTCTCAGCTGAGACCTGGTAGCAGTGTGAGAAATACGGCAACGGTGCGCAGGTACCCGGGGCCACCAGTGCTGGGTCAGGTCAGCGGAACAGAGCGTTTGAGGGAGCATCCCACCTTGTCTGAAACGCGATGGGGGCTTTGTCCAGGAGCACAGCCACTGCCCCCACCATCGGACCGCCGGTGCCACGCTGCCCGAGGTGAAGGGAAGACCAGAAGTCTCCCCACAGCTGGGGTTGCCACCACTGTCACTGCTGGGCGAGTTCGTGGAGGTGCGTTTGATGGTTAATGAGTATCAAAGATAACGTTTTACAGTTCTCGCTGCACCTGACTGCTTTTAGACTATACGTTATCAAATACTGTGTCATCTTATTAAATAGTGACACTGTAAAACCCAGCTGAGGCTCTGAGTCCAACCCCAGCCCTCATCCCCTTCCACTGAAGGCACTGGGGTGAGACCATTTATAAATTTAGCCCAGATTCTAGTAGGAATGCTAGTTCTTTCATTCAGGTCTCATTAAAAGTCTTCTCTAGCAGCCTGCAAGGAGTGGAAGTAAGAGCGAGCACTTGGGTCCAGTTTCGTGGTCACCTTGGCCCATGAATGTACCTGAGCAGCCACCCCAGCGCCGTGCCGTGCTGATGCTGGGTCACCTGGGGGCTGGCAGGGCAGAGGCTCTGCAGGTGACATTTGGAGATGGGACCGTCGGTGCTGCTGCGCCGGCTGCTTTGCAGTCAGCTGGCCGCCCGGCAGTGTGGGTGGCTGGGTGAGAGACTGTTTTCTACCTTTCTGAAGGATAATGTTGACCCATTTTTAATTGCCTTGTTACTCCAGGAGGATCTCAAAGGTGGTTTTTATGATATTTCAAGACAGAGGCTGTATGGTAATGAATTGCAATGAAATGCAAAACGGTACGGAGCCAAACGGGAGCCTGCTCAGCGATGCACAGCACTGCTGCAGTCACAAAAAATATTTATTTCTGCTTTAAGGACAGAGAAGTTATTAAGACAGGCTGCATATTCTCACTGTGTTTGCAGTTTAGCCAGAAAGTGGATTAAAATCCATTTTAGAGCAGTCACATATTTATTGCAGAAACAAATGCAACCCTGGTTCCACCAGCTTGCCCAACTGCCCGGCTCAAGGAGAAGGAAGGCGAGGGGAAGGATGGGGAGCAGCATGAGCCCTGGGAGCCAAAGACTCCGTGAGAGGGAACCAAACGATCAGAGAATGACCACAACGCGTGTGCGGCTGAGCAGCGGCCTTTGGAGCGAGCACCGGACACTCTGGGGCCAAACCCAAACCCCACCGTGATCTGCCGAGCCACGCAGAGCCATTTCCCTGGGCTCGCCGAGTCGTGTTTTCAAACCTGGGTAAGGTTTTCTTTATGAAAGTGGGCTGCTAGGTCTCCTGTTCGCTCCGCCAAAGAGCTCCGGCCAGGCAAAGTCAATTCAGGAAATCATTGTTTTTCTGGAAAACACTGTTCCCTGCAGCCAGGTTATTGAGATGGTCAAGGTGACGCTGACGAAGAGCACTCACCAGTGACACCAAAGGCAGAGGGGAGAGCAGGCGCGCCGGCATGGGGTGCTTGTGCCGGGCAGGTACGGGACTGGGAGCAGGTGTGATGCTCTGGGTCAGGGTGGGTGCTGCGCAACGGGACCCCTCAGCCTCCCCCAGATTTGGAGAGGATGCTTGTACTGCAGCGTGCCGTGTAGCGAGGTGGGAACGGAGCTGATGGGCATTCATGCATTTCATGCGGCTGGAACATTTTCAGGAGACAGAGATTCCCCCTCAAGGAAACCTCACCCAGTGCTTGCTCAGAAATACAAGGCAGCCCAGTTCATCCTTGTCGCCCCCAGGGGACATGGGGGTCTGAGCCCAGGTGTCACATTCGGGTGAGCCTCTGGCCAGCATCTGCTAGCGGAAGGGGAGTGAAGGGGAAGGAGGTGGCTGTGGGGGACCTCAAGCCCTGGCGCGCGGTGCTGTCTCTGTCCCTGGAGATGCTCTGGACCAGCTGGCCGTGGCCTTGAGCAACTGGCCATGCCTTCTGCAGGGGTGACACCGGGTGGCCCCGGTTCTGGGTTTTGGGGCAGCTGGCCCTTGGGGAAGGGTCTCTGACAGTGCCTGGGGAGCCGGGATGCACAAGGTAAAGGCAGGCTACAGAAGGAGACGAAGCAGCTTCTGGGTAAGGACGTGCTTTGCTCCGTGGCTGATCGCTCGGCGTGGCGACTCGAGAGGAGCCCTCGCTGACACGCAGCGGTGTGTGAACGTTAGGCAGCGTGGCCACAGGAGAGGGCAGGTGAGGGCTGCCATGGCTGGGCAGCGAGAGGGCAGGAGCTGCCGCAGGAGCCCGGGCAGCGTCCGTCATGGAGGGGTCGAGCTGCAGATTGGATCTCAAGTTGACGGTCACCTCTGACCTCCCCCAGGTCCTCCGCCGCTGGTCATCCATCTTGCAGCCGCTTTCCAGCAGCCCCTTCTCCGTTCCTGCAGCCCGCAAGCGTTCACCATCGATCTCATTGATTAAAATCTGCATCTGCCCCGCAGTGAAGGAAACCATCAGCATACCCAGGGACTTCAGGCTGGGGTTTTCTTTCCCCTCCTGGGGTGTTTGTCAAGAACAGGTCCGTTTTCTGCCCAGAGGCTGCATCCAAAGAAAATTTGTTTGGAGGTGTGAAAGATGTGGTACGTTGGGGGGTCTCTGCCACTCAAGGGGCCGAGGAGAGGCAGAGCAGCCGGCATTGCCCCTCTGCCAGGGGTTGCTCAGCAGCCTCAGGGAGCGAGGGACTGCCCGAGGGGTGCGGGGGGTCTTACACCCTGAAACCATCACTCTTAACCCTTCCCAGCGCATGCCGATGTTTAGCCGTGCGTGTGTCCAAGGCTTCACCCTGCTCTGCCTGGGCGAAGGCGGAGGTGGGAAGCCCACCCCCGTGCCCATCAGGCCTCGTGGCTGCAGGCGGCACAAGAAACGCTGGTTAAACACACGCCAGGGACGCAGCCGAGCCCAAGCAGCCGGCTGGGACGGGAAGGCTCGCTCCTGGGATGGGGGGTGATTTGGATCGAGGCAGGGAGCAGAGCTGAGGGAGCATCGTCTGCTTTACAGCGTGAATGCCCGTCTGTTTAACTTCAGGGACCTGGAAAACAAAGCTGGATGTGCGGCGGCACTTGGAGGGGATGCAGGAGCACGTGAGAGGCCTCTGGGCTGGTGCTGGAACAGGGCCTGGGGGCGGAGGGCGAGAGGTGCGTGGTGGAGGGGATGGGGCAGAGGGTGCAACGTCGGGGGTGGCAGGGTGGGAAGGTGGTGAGGTGGGGGTACACCTCCCCATGTGCTGCAGAGCAGTAGCTGTCAGCGTGTCCTCTACCTTTTCCATCCGAACAGCTTTCCTTCCTCTGGCCGTCTTCTCCCCATCCTCTGGAGGAGCAGCAGCAGTGACGTGGTTCCAGCCTGACTCACAGGCGTGTCAGCAGCGGGCAGGGAGGGTCAGCAGGCAGGGGCCATCTGCCTGCGTGCTGTCACACGCGTGAGCGTGTGCGAGGCTGGAACAGCATCCTTTAATCACAGTTATTTTAAAGAATGAAGTAGACCAGAGCAGAGATTAAAAGCTAACCTGACACGAAACCAATCAAAGTTATCAGCAAACCATTAAATTGCTTCCAGAAATAAAACTCCGCTCATCTCAGCAGGGAGAGAGGTGAGATGGAGGTGCTCCTGCCTTTCCCACCCCCATGCCTGCCGCTGTGGCCGGGGATGCCTCCCACCTCCCTCCAGTGCCTTGCTGGACCAGCCCTGGCCAGGCAGCGGCACCGCCAGCCCCCGTGTCCCCCTTCCCATGTTCCCAGCGGTGCAGGAGCCCCAGCCCCAGCCGAGACGCAGGTTGTGCTTTCGGCAGGGTCCCGCTGCGGTTGGCCTCCTCGCAGGCAGCATCCCCGGCTCCCCGAGCAACCACCTGGAAAGCCAGTTTCCCCGGGTCCCTGAGCCTCAGAGGCTCTGCCTGATGCTCAGCACCGCACAGCTCGCCGTGCCCTTTCGGGTTCATCATGCTGCCGGCTCTGCCCAGCCCAGGGAGCACGGGCTGGGGACCTGCCTTCGCCCGCCAAGCTTGCCGCACCGCTGCTCCGGCAAAACCCTGCTGCTCCTGGGGAAATGCTGGAGCGCTGCCGGCGGAGGCAGGTGCCCACAAGGCTGCGGCTCCTGCTCCTCCTCTCCGGCGCCGTCGTGGCTGGTCTCATGCGGGTGCGCTGGGGCCTGGTGACACCAAAGACCGAACCGGGGAGAGGAGGAAGCCAGAGTGCCGGGGTCTCAGTCTGCCGCGGCCGCTGCAGCCCTCGGCTTTCCTGAGAGACCCTCCGTGAGCCCCACTGATCATTCACGGGATGTCAGGTGGTGTGCAGATGGGAACACAGGCCTATTGATTTTTACTAGCTTACTAAAAATTGAAAAGGGGGAAGCAAACGCCCTGAAAAAGCTGGCGCGAGAGCATCGTTTCCTGAGCGGCCGCTCCCCACCACGGGGTTGGTTTTGAAGGAAACACAACACAGGCGCCTTCCGAGGGTAATGCCGGACGGCAGCGATCCCGCCGGCGCGGCCGTCTGCTGCGCTGCAAGGGGTGGCAGCGCACAGCAACGCCCAGAGCCCCAGCCCCGTCTTTGCGAAGCTGCGCAAGCGAAATGGCTTCAGCCAACTCTGAATTGGCGGCGATCCCACCCCTGGCGATCCGCGGGGTATGTAATCACAGGGAGAGCAGCAAGATGAGTTCCCATCAAGTGCATTGGCTTGGAAAATGGGGAAACTTTAGGGTCAGGCGCACGCATTCCCGGGGGAAGGCTTACCATGGGAAATGGGAAGCGGAGCGAGCCTCAGCCAACGCCACCGTGATTGCTTGTTTCAGTGTCAATTTTCCATACTTTTCAGTTTACTGAAGACATCCACCTGCTCATGAAGTGTTGCAGAGCTCTGACTGCGAGAGGGAGATTCTTCCCTTCCATCAGCCAAACGTTAATTAGCAAAGCCCACACGACCCTCGCCGTGGTTAATGTACGTATCCCACCCCAGGGTTAATGGGAGCACACCGCACCATCCACGGATAAATTAAATGAAAGCATTGCTCGGTGTTCTCATTTTCCTCACTTGTATCCCAGTGTTGTTTTTCCTGCAGAAGAGATACTTTGACTATGTACAGCAATTCATCTTCGCGTATAAGCCTGCAGGTAAGGCTAATATCAACTCCCTAATGGTCTGCTGTCTTACAAATGATATAGGGTACTTGGAAGGAGCACAAATGGGACTTGTGAACTTGGAACCACAAGCCGCCTATCATGGACAGCTTATTTATTCCATCTGCAATGACTGGTAATTATTCTGTTTGGGAGGGAGCGATCGCTCCGGCTCTGTCCCTGCCTGTCACACCTCTTGCAGACCTTCAGTTCCCCAACCCTCACCACCCACGGGGCCTGGGCCAGGCATGGGCAAGGCTCTCCCAGCAGCTTTGGAAGAAATCCCCTTTCCCCTGACTTCAGATGGATGCTGTGCTATCAAGAGCATGCAGGAACAAACGTGTGGGAGAAAAACCAGATTGCGCCATCTTTTGTTATTTTAAAAGAGATTAGCCTAAAACTTGAGTGATTCTTCCAGATCTTGGGAGGTGGGGAGGAACGGACAGGTCCAGAGCTTTTACAGTCATTTACCAAAGCCTGGGTTTTGCTAGCTACAAGTAATAAGCCCCTGCCCTAGCTCTTTAGCTGAGGGAGCAGAAGGCAAGCAGAAGGCTACGTGAGGAAATGCGCGGCAGCCCCTACTCCGGTGTCCCCGCATTTATTTTGCACAAGGTGATGTCAGCTGTGAATCACGTAGGTGAGGGATGATGCGAGTCATTGGTATTGATGTCAATGATACAGCTGATCATACGCTGGGAGCAGGGTGTGTGCAGCACCCAACAATCAGCTTCCACATCCTCCCAAAGCCATTGCTCGGTCGGGGTTTGGTGACCGGTACCCAGCACAGCAAGCCCTCAGCCTGCGCGTCTCCTGGCTGCACTGGCAGCGGGGGCTCCAGGGCTCGGCAGGATCCATGCTGAGGCGTGTCACTCGCTTCCATCTTATATTTTTAAGAGCCCATCTTGTGAGGCAGCCGACAGCAAAGCTTTCCTGGGCAACGCTTCCTGGGATTTATGGAAGGATTGTTTACAAAACAACGGTCCTTCATTCAGTTCTGTCCCAAGGGAGGCAGCGTGGGATGCCGAAGGTCATGGTTTTCAGGTCAGAGGTCTGAGTCACAAGGGATTAAAAGAGATTAAATATCTTCTTCTCCAAAACTGGAGGTTTGGATAATTAATTGCTCCCTAAACGTGAAAGCTTTAAATGATTTCCCTCCATATATGCTAGATTCATTCTCCTGCCCTCGTTATTTGTCTCTGCAGGGAAAAACACATGTGGATGTTAAAAAATATTTCTTTTTTTGTAAAACACGGTCAGCATTACTCAGAACAGGGACTGACTCCAGAAAGTTAAAATTTTGCTAGTTATGCTTACTTGATTTTCCAGGTAAATCAATACTATGCTTAAAATTAAGAATTCCTACAAATTCTGTCCAAACTGCTGAGGACTGGCACTGCAGAGCAGTGTCCTATGAAGGACCAAGGCCAACAGCCCGCTGCTGCGGGGGGACGCCTTACACGCCCGAACCCTCCACCCTCCCCAGCATCATCACCACCCTTGAACCTCACAGACCTCTTCCCACAGGGAAAAAAGAAAAATTCCACCCAAAGGGCTACCTGCTCAGGGCTGGTACGGGAAAGACAGGGACCCCGTGCCTGGGGGTACTTCCAGGGAAGGGCACTGAGAGCAGCCCCCAGGACAGAACACGCCTGGTTTGGGATGCTGGGCGCTGCTGGGAAGGGTGCTGCGAAACAGAAGGTGCCTACAGAAACAAATCCAGAGGTACACATAACGCAGCATGGCTCAGATTTACTGGGCTTCGTTCCTAGACCTCTCAAAGAAATCCAATATTGTGACGAGATGGGGTCTATCTCCCCACCCCGTTTAGGGGCTTCCCCCTTCGGGTTTCCCTCCGGAGCCGGGCACGGCACGGGAGCGGGGCAGGATGGGGGGCAGGCAGAGCGGCCGTCTGCTCAGCCCCTGGGAGCCCCCACGGCTTCGCCTCCGAGCATCTTGTCCAACTCCGTTAAGGATTTAAACACACGTTGAAATTAATCTGCTGGATAAAACCTTTTCTTCATAGTCTTTCATTAATCACCCGTCCTTCCCATATTTCCTTGTAGGAAAATAGATTTTTAAACCTGTCAGATGTGGTTTTGTGGGATTCATTTTGTGCCTTTTCTGTCTGTTCTTCTGTGCTGCCAGGGAGAAGGGAGACAATTAACTGATGTTTTAAAAATGCAGAGCACTCATTACTGTACTTAGCTAATAGATGTGAATTATGTAACTATTGGATGTGCTTAGGGTATTAAACATAGATTTTTATTTTGGGATATTAGGTTTCCCAGCAAGGCAGGGGACTGACATGGCTGAAAATTCAGTTTCCAGTCATATAGGTAGCTGCAAAATCTGGGCACAAATTTGGGGGGGGGGGGTTTGGGTTGGGGGGTGACTAACGCGCAGCAATGAAGCTGGCGTTAGAAAGCCGTATTGGCTTTTTTCGGGCAGGGCAGCCCTGCAGCCGGTGCTGGGGCAGCTGCAGTGCGAGGCAGGGATGATGCTGCTGCGGGGAGCGGGGCGATGCTCCGTGCCAGCCCCGAGGCCTGCTGGGACCCCCGGGGGTGCTGCTGGGGGCAGCGCGTTGCTCGGAGGGCTTGGGAGAAGGGACGTGGCTCGGAAAGGCCAGACCATGGCTCCCATCGCTCGCCCCCGGCTCCTGCACGCATCCTCCCAGCGTGCTGAAGTCCCGGCGGCAGATGGGTGCCCATGGCCACTGCCAAGGGTGGCCGGGCTGCGGTCACCTGTGCTTCTGAGCCGGGGGCTACCTGGCCACCGTGCCACGCCGAGGCAGCGCCAACTGCAGCCCAGCACCGGCGCTGGGGCCGTGCCTGCCGAAGCCCCCCAGCAGCTGCAGCACCCCGCGCATGGCCCCACCACGGGGTGCCAACAGAGAGGGGCTGGTCTGCCACATGTGGGGGCTTTCGCTTTCGGCCAAGTAACTCCATTCAGTTTTAGACCAAAGTTTGTCATTTACAGCTAAGCACCCCAATTTGTCCCAGCCTTTCTTTCTGGGTTAAGCTAAATCCTGGCTGGCTTAAACTGCCCCGACCAAATGCTGTCTGCTCCGCTTGGTGGGGCCCAGGCTTCGGCAGGCATGGCAGTAGGATGCGGAGGAGGACTTGTCCCCAGGGCCACCTTCCAAGGTGACAGCAGGAGTGCTGACAGCCACATGTCCTAAGGCAAGGGCAGAGTGATGCGGGGCTGCAGGGACAGGGCTCCCCGGCAGGACAGTGGCACTGAGGGGCAGCTGCCCTGGCGCGGGGATGGTGGTGCCGTGGTGAGCAGCCCCAGCCGTCCGTGTGTCCGAGCCCTTTTCAAGCCCATTTTTTGCTGTGGCAACATCCCCTAGAAGTGAGACCCAAGGTTGTATTAGGCACAGGGTGAAAAAGGTATTTCTTCTTGTTCGCTCGCAGCCTGCTATCTGCTGATCTCCCCGAGCTCTTGCAGGGTGAGGCATAGCCGCCGGTGGTCCCGGTGCTGATGCTCAGGCCAGCAGCAGGGTACCCTCTGCCATGCCTTCCCCACGCTGGGACACCGTGCCCCATACCCAAGCCCTTCTTCCCCCCAGCACCAGCTCTGCCATGTCCAGCACCTTCTGGGTCCTTCCCAGAGCATCCCCGGGTCAGGCCTGGACTCAGCATGGGTTGTCTGCCTGAACCACATGAACCACGAAAGCCAAACACCGACCCGCCAGGGTCCCTCGGGCATGTTGGGGGCTCTACCACCGCGCGTCCACCCTCCCCGCAGCTCCCTCACTGGCGACCCGACGTGCACACCTCGGGGTACAGCAGTGCCCATCCCCCAGCCTCATCGTTCCCACCAGTCCGTGGGTAACAAGCAAGTGGGAGGCAGGGCTCTACACAGCCACGTGCACGTGCCTGTTACCCGCGTCTGTAAAACGAACAGGGTGGGAAGTTCACGCGGGTGGTCTCTGGGGTCAGGCAGGATGCGCTCCATCGCTCGGGCTCTCCAAAGCACACACGCACCAAAGCCTGGCTCAGGTCCCTCGCCAGCGGGCACCTCCGGGCGAGAAATCACACCCTGGTATCAGTTATGGACTGATGGAAAAATGTGGGGGTCAGGGGGGGGAAAACTTCCAGGAAAGGCAGCACTGGAGCCCCTGGGGAAGGGTGCGATGTGAAGGGGGGCCGATGTGTATGTGCTGTCACTCACTAATGAACAGGGAGCAATTAGCGGCTGTCGCTGACGGGAAGGACGGCTGCTCTGCCAAGCAGGCATCGTATCAAGCAGCTTTAATTTGTCAGGAGCGTGAAGCCATCCCCTGAATAAGCTGACGGTGGACATGCTGTGGGGGAGCGAGGGGGTCCCTGAGGGCGCAGAGAGGGATGGAATGGTGGCTCACAGAGGCAGCGGTGCTGGGTGCCCGCTTTGCTGCCAGCCCCCCAGACTGGGTCTCACCCACCTAGGCAGGCATGTTACAGTTACTTGTTAACCCAGGTAGTCATATTTCTGCAAAATAGGGCTGAATTTGCATTTTCTAGAGGAAAAAACCTCAACTTTTGGGCAAGAAAAGGCTTTGGCACTATTGATAATCTGTGCTACTTTCCTGCATCCCTTGCAGCGAGTCTCTGCCAGATGCGTGCCCTCGGGGAGCAGACAGCTCTGCTTCTGGCTTGGGAGAAACCTCATCGCCTGGGAGAGACATCCTTAACGAAGACCCTAACGACACCAGCAGAGGTGGGCCTGGGGTGAAACACGCGGTCCCTGCCGTGTGAAAGCGTGCACCTGCTTCAATACAAAGTCTGACTGCAGAGGCAGACAATAGCGCCGGTAAGCACAGGGGAGGGTGCGTACCCGCTCGGCTGCCCGCCACATGCTCACCTCCCGCCGGCCGGTGCTTGCAGAGCGTGATGGAGCCCAACCAGGGGCCAGTCTGCTGCCCTGCCGTGACGCGGGCACGCCGCTGTGATGCGGGCACAGCCTCCAGCCCTCCTCCTCTGGGCCGCTGCTTGGCTTCTGGTGTGGTTCTGCTAGCTGACGTTTTTGAACTTGTCCGTGGAAAATCTGTAATTTGTGGTGGGGTAGCCACAAATCTGAGTTGTGACTAACTTAAATCACATGAAGCAGGCAGGCCAGGAGAACTGGTTGTCCTTCGGCATCTCTGCCTATGGCAGAGCGGGAAGGCAGCAGGATGGAGACTGCAGTCTGGAGAATCCTTGTGTGTTATTAACCACCAGGGAGATGCCAAATGCCGTGTGAGACTAAATATCTGATACCAAATATGAGCCACACCTGTCTTGCAGAGGGTGTAGGGCAAAAGAAGTACAGAGGCTGAGGACAAGTGGGAGTACCAGTGGAGGGATGGAGCAGGCAGGGTGTGACAGAGATTTCAAAGGACCCCAGGTCCATGGTGATTAATGGGACCAGGAGTTCAAACCAAACCAAACAAAACCTGGCTGGCAGGAAAAAGGAGCTAAGGATCCAGTAGAGCTGGAAAACACACAAGGCTTGGGATTGGAGCTGAGAAAGCACAGTGCAGAGACTGGCACACACCATGACAACCAGGAGTCAGGAGAGCGTGCCATGAGAGGAAAGATGCAGGGAGAGCCTTGTAAAGGTCTATGAGCATCTTGCAATAGGAAAAAATTACGTTATGGCAGTTACAGCGCCATTAGCCAGGAGGATTTGCTGCTGTACACAGCTGCAGCAGCAAACTGGAGTGTCCCCTGGAAGGGAAGGGATCGTGCATCCATTTCGACAAGGATGCAAATGCGCAAGCCCCTGTGTAGGTGGGAGCAGCAGCGTTGTCAGGAAAGGAAAAGCCACAGGTAGTTGAGGATAAAGAGAGGGCTCTCACTGTGGGGTGGTGATTCCAGCTAAAGGAGAATTTGAACTAATTCAAGGAGGAAAATGAGAAACTTCCTGTTTTGGAGTAAAAATCAGCATGAGAACCAAGGGGAAAGCACCTGCTGCATAGCAAGTCAAAACCTCAGCCAGAGGGACTCTCTTCAGGGGATAGTGATCACGGAGCAACACAGGAACAGCAGGGAGACCCTCAGCAGGGCACGGAGCTGAGCCCAGGGCCCCACGGCCCCACGCTCCTGCCTGCGGGAGATCCTGCCCTCAGTCACAGGCTGCGGGAGGGCTGGTACCCGGAGCGGCAGAAGGAATGCAGCGAGGCGTGCAGGGGTGCACGGGTCTCTCGGCGCACACCACCGCTCGCAGGAGAAAGAGCAGACCCTTCCCTCCGCTGCGCCGCGAGCAGAGCGCAGCAGTGTGTCAGGAGGAAGCGTTCCCCAGGCTTGCAGGCAGAGTCAGGCACTGTCTGTGCCGCTGCTCCGGAGCCGCATCGCCAGCTGCCGGTGCCACCACTGGGCCCAGGACGGCTGTAACATCACCGTGTCCTGCCTTGCTCCATGCCCTCCCCTGTTCCCCACAGCGGGGGACTGGGCCCGCCCCATAGGTTAAGCTTCTTTTAGTCATTTTTTAAAATGGTACATGAGGTAGAACCAAGACTCATTTATTTTTACTCCCCCACAGGAAGGGTAGGTGGTGTGGAGCATCCCTCAGGCTCGGCTACAGTGTAGTGAAGGCATCAAAAAAAAGAGGAAGTTTTAACCTAATTAACATACTTCTGGCACAGCTCTAATAACTAGCACATGGTACTGCCTGCTTACTCTTTTGGGTAGGAGAGGGAATCCAAATCCTGGGCAAGAGCAGTCAAAATTTGCCAGATAATCAGTGACTAGCAATTATTTGTTCAGCTTTGCTAACAAATGCTAATGGTGCTAACAAATGCTAATGGTGCTAACAAGCTAACAAATAATGATGGTGCAGCCTGGGATGATGCTCTGCACAGCAGTTCAGGGACAAGAACTAGAAGGGCAAAGGAGTCAGGAGCCCTTTGCAGGCCTGACCTGGTCTGACTAAGGAAAATGTAGAAGTTTCTAACACAAATTGAGATTTAAAAATAAAGCAAATTAAAAAATTTAGATCTTGAATTGTAAATCAGCAAAATAGAGCAGGCATGAATTTCAGTGCATCTGCCCTACAGCTATATTTAGGGTGTTAGATGTAGGGCAGCTAGCTGTGCACCTGGCTTGCTTATGCATTTCCTAGCAGGAGGAATACCGAGCTTTGCGGGAATGGGGGATACACATGTGCATGGCACATGGGGGACCTGGCCCCGTGGGAGCGTTAGGAGGGGGCAGCTGGTGTGCCCGCAGTTTCAGCCCTTGCCAGGAGAAGGCTGAAGCTCGCCTGCTGGTCCTGCCCCGGGAGGCAGCGTGCGGAGGCCAGGGCACCCCTGCCGTCACCCAGGGACGGGCATCTCGTCAGCGCTGGGCCAGCAGCCAGCAGGGTCCCCCCGGGTGGCCGGGGGCACTGCCAGGTCCTGGCCAGCCCTGCTTTGGGCGGGCAGTTGGGCTGGAGGCCTCCAGAAGTCCCTACCAACCTTTAATTATTTATGAAGCTATGACTTCAGCTTTGCAGCGAGAAGGTGCCTCTCAGCAGTTTTGCTTCGGCCGCGCAGGGGCCGGGGATGGCCGGCTCCGCTGCTCAGCAGGTTCTCCAGGTGGGCACCGCCGGCTCCTTGGGGTAGGCGATGGTCCCTGGTGTGGACGCAGGGAGAGCTGCGGCCTGCAGCCGGGGCGCAGCTACAGCGGAGGCTGAGTGTGCCACAGGGGTGTAAACGTGAGCTCTCGGGTGTAAAATATCCCTGCACCTGCAGCTGGCGTCTGTGCCCGGCAGTCCTGGGGCACGAAGCGGTTTGTCCCCCGGTGTCTGCACGGCGAGGCAGCCCCCCAGGCGTGCGCAGTGCCCCAAGAGAGCGGCTGGAGGCATCGGCCCTGGTTGCTCGGACCCGACGATAATAAAGTTTAGATGCTCACAGAGATGTTAGATTAAATATTACATCTTTTGAGGCGTAAACTTTACAAAGAGGTGTGCCAGAGTGGGCTGTGGCTGGCAGGAGGCCCCAGCAACAGGCGGCTGTGGCCGGGAGCGATGCAGCGCCCGTGATGGTGCGACAGGGCTCAGCGGGCTGGGCAGCCTCAAGGGTATAAAAAAAATCCCACTGGTATTGCTGGTGCTGAAGGATAAACTGCTCTGTGTGGTGACACCTGTGTTACAATGTCAATTGGCGCAGTGGTTTGGTGAATTGTATGATGAAGAAAGTGCCATGATTCAAAAGCTGTCACCAAGAGGAACCTCTGCGCTGTATAAATAGTGCACAAGTCATCCACTTTAATAGGATGCAAACAACGTTGTCATGTACCAGATGCGACAGGTCGCAAGACAAGCTGTCATATTCTAGGACAATTGAATTGATTTGTGTTTGCTATCTTGTTTTGTTTCTAAATGGTTTGCATGGAAAAATATGAGGACCCCGATGCTCCCGCACGCTGCAGCAGTGCTGGCTTCCACGGCCACCGGCCACAGCAGGGCTGGTGGCTCCCGCCAAACCCGGGGCAGAGGCGCCGGGCCCCTTCATTGCACTCAAATACAGTGTTTGGCCAGTGCTGAAACACGGTAAGAGACGGAGGAAAACTGGTGTACAAAATTAATCCAGAGAAACCTGCCCCACTCCTCAGTCTCTGAAGAATGAATGTAACCCTTGGCTTTGGTGCCCCTGCCGCAGCGCCTGGGAGCAGGCAGCGTGCTGCAGGTGGGGGCAGGCACCGCGGAGACCCCCGCGCAAGTGACAGCATGGGGCAGGGGCTCCTGGGGACGCTTCACTGGCATGTTCCGTTTCCCCCGTTTTTGAGATAAGTACCTGAGATCCCCATGGGAGAATAGCGGGAGTAGCACAAAAGCCAGAAGTGTTTTCCCAAAGCAGCCGTGCAGCTGAGTGCAGCCGCTGCCGCCACCGCAGCCCACGGGCCACTCGTTACCCGGTCGCTGCGGGAGGACGGGAGATGGTGGGAGCTGACCGACGCTCTGGGGGCAGGCGTGCAGGGCGTGGGGGGCAGGTGAAGAATGCAGGGAGGGTTTGGGGGTGAACAAGGAGCCCAGGGCACTTGCCCATGGCCGGTGTTCAGAGGAGGGGCAGCCTGGCCGGAGGGGCATGGCAGGGTTGTGCCCCACACCTGCCTTGCAGAGCGGCACTGCCACAGCTCAGCCACTGGCACCCCCTCAGCTCCCCAGCTTTCAGCAGATGTACCAGGCTACATCAGGGCTTTCAGCCGGCGGGCACAGCCCATGCCCCGGCAGAGCATCGCTGCACGGCTGAGCCCAGCCCAGCCCAGCGCGGGGACGTGGCCGCTGCAGCCACCGACCCCGACCGCAAGTTGCTTCTGCAGGCTTGTACTGCAAAGTCCAAGATTGCAGCTAACTTCTGAGTTTCCTGGCTTTCAAGTGTTAGAAAAGCTGCCTTTTGCCTGATAAATGTGTAAACATCCACAGATGATGCTATGCCTTTACAACTTCAGTCTTGGTTTAACTGCACTTTATGCACCAAACTATGCAGCTACCTGCAGCCTTAACTTACACTGTACTTTCTATTTATAATCTGTTTTCTGCCCTAGGTAAAGACGTTCTGCAAAAATCTGCTGGCAGGTAATCCCCCCCAAGCCCCCTCTCCTTCTGCTGGAGGTGCGACGGTCGGGCTGGGATCGTGGTGTCTGTCCCTGTCCATCCCCAGGACCTGGAGGTTCCCGCCCGGGTCCAGGGGCTGCGGGGTCCTGGGCCCCCTTGCTCCGGGGGACGCGCCTGGGAGGGGCTCCAAGGCTGCCCCGGGAGAGAAGTAGCTGATCACTGCACTCGTTTTCAATAGAGAGAAATCTATACACGCATGGTGACATTTTTAGGGCACGCTATTTTTGCCTTATGAGTGGGCTGGAAAAATCAGAGTGGCTTTCAAGAAATGAAAGCACCTTATTTATTCTGAGAAAATAGCTCTTACTGATTAACCTCAAGCTTTTCCACAATGTCTCTGATGACATAAGACTTAATCCCACGAGACCTAAGGTTAAAAGGACAGGTTTAGGGGGTAAGTTTGAAGATGCTGTGGTGGAGGGCTAAAATGAGTTTTACAGCTGAAAACCTCTCGCAGCTGCTAATGTGGTGATGTTCTGTAATCCTGTAAAATGGGTACCCTGAAGAATAAGCACCCCAAAGCTGGACTTCGGTAGCTGTTCATCAGCAAAGAGCAAGGGACACAATAGCATGAGAAGTTATAGAAATATATTCTCCGATGGAAAGTAACTGGGGATTTAGATAGATAACTGAAAATGGACAAAGGGGCAAAAGGCAGAAAATAAATTACCCCAAACTTCTTCTTACACTTCATTTGCTCTGGAGTTTGCAAAATTTCTCATGTGCATTGATTTTTTTATGCATGAAATTCCATGAAATTTATGACAATTCTGGGAAATGAAAAATGGCACGGATCGCCCATCTCTGGGGGCATATATACAGCAAGGGGAATTTAGCTCTTCCAGTCTTCTCGCAATGCAGAGACATACAAACTGCGGTGTGGAGAGGCTCCCAGACTTTCTTTTTCTTTTTTCTTTTCTTTCTTTTTTTTTTTTTTTCAGTGGGGATAATAATAACAGTGTCAAGGACACCATTCAAGTTGATGCCTGGAGAGCTATTCAGTATAGACCTATTTACGGCCATTATAAAATGCCTGTGGATAGTTCAACGACCGATTTTCAAGAGTCTTTTTCTACCTTTTGAAGGATCAGGAAAATCTATCAAACTGGAGAAATTAAGCTATTTTTCTTCAGGGGAAGAGAAACAGAGTAGGGAGCTTCTCACATTAAAATGCTGCCGTAGATTCCCGATAAATGAAAAATTGGTCTGCATAATAATGAGCAGGGAGATGGATTTTTAAACGGCTTAAACCCACTCTTCGCAGCTGCTGTGGCAGCGTGGGGGATTTGGGGAGACCTGCCTGGGTTTTGCTTTATGAAGTTGAAAGATCGCCCTTCTGCGGGTGGCTGGCAGCAGATTTTTCCGCTCCCGCTGTCGGTGCGAGCAGGCAGGGAACAGGCAGGATTGCAGGCAGCGCGCGGGGGTGCGGCAGGCGCGGGCCGGTCTGCAAACGAGCGCCAGCCTTCCGCCGCGCTGCGACCAGCGCCGTCCGCATCGCCCAGGGTGAAGGGCAGCTCCTGCCGCCGACGGTTCCTCTCGGTGGTGGCGGTGGTTGAGCAGCTATCGCTGCTGGCCGGCTGCCGGCGGGCTCCCTGGGCACAGGCCCATGGCCACGGGGAGGGAAGCCACCCCTCGCACGCCTGTGCACGCACGTACCTGCGTCTCACGAGGGGCAGGTATCCTGAAGGTCATGAAGATGCAGCGCACCTCGGCGCGTCCTTGGCACCGCCCTGCCTTCCTCACATCTCTTCTCGCTGCTGCTGTTTCCCTCCTGCTCTTTGCTTGTGCTGCCAGCGCTAACATGCGTAGCTTGAAAATATCATATGAAGTAGTTTGCTTTAGAAAAATGTGGAGTTTGAGTAATGCGTGTTAATTACTTGCACGATAAAAGTCGATCGATATGCTAAACAAACAACTCTCCGCCTAAATGGGCTCCCGTCACGATTTTGTTATCAAATGCTTGCCCTCCTGCCATCCTGAAGCCATAAATGGAAGCCCATTTTCTTTTCCAATGCCTTAAGTTACATTTAATTGAGTGGGAAAGACATTTATTTTTTCCTTTTAAAAGATGCCAACTCCCTTCTGCCCATAACCACAAAGAGCATCATCTCCCTGTCCTCTGGGCAGGGCAGGAGCCTCCGCTCGCCCCGGCTGCCTGAGCCACAGACTCAGCCTGCCTCCCCCCGGGGCTGGGCATCTGCCCAGCAGGAGAGAGCGGCGTGAGGCTTTGCTTCAGCGACCCAAGGGCACGTCCTTGCCTGCCCCTACAGCACGTGCTCCTTCCGCTCCACGTTTGTGGTGCACAGGCTTTCAGCTGGTGGGCGAGGATGGTCACAGTGCCCCAAATCATTCATTTCCTGCATCTTTATTAGATGCAGCCGCCTTGTTCATGCTCAGCGATTCTCCACCATCCATTTTGCTGCTTGTGCACTCTTGAGCTGAGGGGGGAAGGTGGGGCACCCCAGAGTGGTGGCATGTCCCTGTCTCCAAGGGCTGCTGTCATGTCACTTGCATGGCACCTACAGCTGCCGTACCCAAGCCCTGGCAATGGATGCTGTGGTACCCAAGCCCTGGCGATGCTGCAGTACCCGAGCCCTGGTGATGGATGCTGTGGTACCTGAGCCCTGGCGATGGATGCCATGGTACCTGAGCCCTGGTGATGCTGTGGTGCAGTGTCCTCCCACCCTGCACAGCTAGGCGTACTGCTCTGTGTTGGAAGAGCTGCCCTGGCAGCCCCAGGCAGGGTCCGGCCTCGCTCCCTACACCCAAGGAGCTGACTGTGCTGCAGTAAGGGCACAAGCACATCACGGGGAAGGTACTATTTGCAGGCTAGATTTGACAGCAGGCTTAGAATAACAACACCAGTTGTTATTCTTTTCAATTTTTACAACACACCAGTCATTGTTCGTATTTCTTCTTTTGCAGAAAATCTGAAATTTCACCTTCAGTTTTCAGGACGTGGTTTGCAGGATCCCGTTGCCATTTCTCCTTCACTTGCCAGCCTAACCCTGCATAGCAGGTTTCCTTTTTTTGTGCTTTATGAGAGGTAGGAATCGATTGTGTCTCTCTTACAAATCAACAGTATGTACAATGTGAATATTAATAAATAATGACATTTGGATGAAGGGGATTTGGATCTGCCACATGCTCTTTGGGTAAAATTCTTTACTTTAAACATTAGCCTCTGCGTGTGCCACTTCTGCATTTTATTTTCTGCTGCGGAGGATATTGCTTCCCGTTAGACTGTGTCTAGGAAACATTTTCAAGGCATTCCTGTGGGACGATAACTTGGATGGTGAATTTCCACAACTGACATTATGCTGTAAGTGCTCCAGGACCTGCATCCTGATCTTCATCTGCTTGCTGTGCTGCAGCGACGGCTCCGGCCAGCCACCTGCAAACACTGAGCCCCAGGCCCTATGCCGACAGGGTGCTCAGCAAGTCCTGTACCTAACGCGGTGGCAGAGAAGAGCATCTGTGCTGGGGCTGTGCTGCAGGGTGATGCCTCACTATAGGGGCTTCATTTTACATCACAGCAAGCATGCGTTTGCACCGGCGTGGGTAACAGGAACAGAGTCGCTTTGCTGGGGTGTATCTGGTTGCCCAAATGCCGGTGGGGTGTCGGTTGGGGTAACCATCACCCGCAGGGGTGGGTGCCCAGGGCAGAGTGCCGGTACGGCCTGTGGGAAGGGGTGCCTGCGGGAGAAGGTGCTGCTGGACTGGGCACCAGAGGGATGGGGAGAATCTCGCAGGCGGGCAGGACCGCAGGCTTCACCAGGTTTGTCCAGGGCTGCACCTGCAAAAGGTGGACAGGGAAGGGGTTGAACTGGGCTGGGTCTCCCGGTGCCCTGAAGAGCTGGTTTGGGGACGGGAGTGTCCTGGTCGCACCAGACTGGTTTGCTGCATCCCACAGAGTAGGGCCCTCCTGCAGCACAGGGCTCCCGGGGCTGCCGTCCAGCCTGAGAGCTCTCGCCAAGGTCACAGAAAAGCTTTTCGCTCCTGGCAAGGTGAGGCTATCGTGTCTTTATTGTAATTTCTGTCACTGCCTGCATAGCCTCTGAATGCATTTACTGTGGGAGAGCCTCAAAGTGAAGTGACGGGAAGGTTCGACTGGGCACCCTTGGGAAGGACGAGGCATTGAAGCCAAGCAGCTGGCGGTGTCTGCCGATGCCAGGCTCCCACTGAGCCGAAGCCGAGGTCCCACGCCAGGTCAGAGCCACACTCGTGGCTGGGCACAGCTCCCACGGTGGCACTGGGCTCCTGGGGCTTGAGCAGAGGAGTGGGACATCATCCACTGGGCAAGGTCCGGAGGAGAGGTGGTGTCTGGGCTCTGCCTGCCCTTGCTGGGCAGGCACAGGCAGGGATTTGCAGTGCAGGGCACAGGCAAGGCTCAGTGAAGCTGGCCCTGTCCCCTCCTGCCCCATGGGCCCAGATATCCCTGTGTCCCTTAGGCACTGGGACATACCGCACTGCTCTGAGGTTGCCTCCAGTTTTTCACCCTCTGCCAGCTCACGAGTGGCTTACCCAGGATGTCCATCAGTGATGCAAACACTTCTAGCTCATCTTGACCTGTAAAGAAAAGGAAACCCTTTGCTTCTCAGAGTCAGGCAATAAAATGGCATCGTCACCAGCAGTCTGCCAGGTGCAATGCAGCAGCAGCCAGGACAGATCTCCCTCCTCCTCCACATCCACCCGGTCCCACCCAGCCCATCTCAGAGGCAGGTTTCAAAGCCTTTTATGGAGTTATCTCTGTCCAACAGCTGGAGAAACTGAGGCACAGGGTAGGGCTCTGGCTTTCCTGGGGGGCAAGGGAGGCCTGACACCTCCCCAGCACCTCGCAGCCAGCCCCCTACAGCGAGCTCTGCGCTGCAGGAGCCACGGCTGCCCCACGGTTCCCGGCAGGGTGCTGCGGTGGGCGAGGGCTGCCACAGGACAGGGGCTGCACTGGGGGGAGCGGTTTGGGGGGTCCCCCCCAAGGCAGGGCTGCTCCGAGGAGCCTTCGCCCCCCCAGCCTGGTGACAGCCCCCGCGGGGCAGCAGCTGGCCGCTCCCGTGGGAAAGGCGGGCTGGCGTGCGGCCGCCCTGGGCTGCCGTCCCCTTTTCTGCCTCCCTCCCATCGCATGACTTTGTTCTTTGTTAAAAGACACACAGTTGAGGAGATGCAGCCGCTCTTTGTGCCAGCAATTTGAATTTGACCCTTTCCAACACCAAAAATCAATACTCCTGTGGAGAAGCAGTGGGTGCTATTTTTCTAAACCCTGTTTACAGCAGTACAGTCCTTTAAGGCAGATGTTATCTGCTCCAGAGTCCGCTGCATACTTTACCAAATTTTACAAAGCATTTTCTGAGCACATAATGACAGTATTATCTTTGTCCACCTGCTGAGAATAGCAGTGGGCTTACAATAAATATCTGCTTCCAAGACTTGCAAGTAAGAGTCCATCTTATCTGTCCAGATAGGGAAAAAAAGCCCCTAATTTACATCCCAGAAAGCACTGGGGTGTGACAAAGGTCATCAGCTGACACTGTACCCTCAACTGGGATGAAAAATATATGAGCCAGGACTGCATTGTTTGAAGGGGAGATAACCAACGCCAGCAGCTCCTGCCGCCTCTGCTGCTCGCCCACCCAGCAATGCCGCCCCGTGCCCTTGTGCCGCCTGACCCAGCCTCCCATGGCATTCCCTCGCCAGCGAGGGGTAGGGACCATCCCGGTGGGAGCATCAGCCTCGCTTGGGACGTGTCCCCAGGGCTGCCCTGGCTGGGGCAGCCGAAGGCAGTCCCGAGCGGCACTGCCCGCATCCCTCCTGCCTCTGCCGGTGTTGCACACCCGGGAGCATCCCTGGTCTTCCTCTCGAAAGCCGCTTGGTGCTTTAGCAGTGTTGCTTTGCTGAAACCCCAGATGGTTTGGGTTTCGTGGTGGCAAAGCCAACAGGAGGGAGGGAGCTCAGACCTTCAGGAGTGCCACCCCTGTGCTCGGTTTAGCAGAAAATCACAAGTGCGAAGGGCTTAACCAAGCCAGCATTCCTCCAGCTCACAGCTCGGCTATAAGCACTCTGTTTTGCTCCTCTGCTTGATTTCTTACCACGTGCCATGTTTGCACAGGTCCTTTCCCACGAGGCTCCCGCGATACCTCTCCGTGGCAGCGGCAAGCAGGTCCACACTTCTGGTGCCAGGTAAGCTGCTGGCACCTGCACCACCCTTCGCTGGACACAGCGTGGCCTCCACGGAGACTCATCCCTCCTCACAGCAGTGACAACAAGGTACATTTCAGACAGCACATTTCCCTTTTTTGGGTGACTAGACAGCTTCAGATCTTCCCAGCATGTGTGCTACTTCCCATGGAGCACATGGAACCTTGCTGCTCCTAGCTGGGGTGCTCCTTCCATTTCCAGGAAATTTTCTGGGCTTTACCAAATACCCCACAATTAGCTAGTTAATGAGCTAATGAGGCAATTCTGGCCAGCTTCCCTTTAAAAGCCCAGCAGCATCCTCCCTCCTTTAGAGGCAGATCCTCCTGTTCTGCCTCTCAGTGCCAGACTGAGCAAAACTGCCACTGGCAAGTCCCTGAAGGCAGAAGCCCATTATGGCACAGCCAGGTTCCTGGAATTAGTTGTTAGATTAAGAAATGTGGTTCCAGAATTAGCAAAGATGCGTGTGATGCTGAGATGGGGCTGCACAGCAGCACGATGGCTCCTGGGGCCCCAGAGGAGCTGAGCGAGCCGCAGCGTGCCGTCCGGCAGAGCCGGGGCCACCAGGATAGGCACTCTGCCCGAGGGGCCATGGAGGCTCCCGACCGCAGGGGTGTCGCTGTGGGAGCGTGTCCCACCACCCCATTAAAAATGACAAAAAAAACTAAGAAAAATGAGTATGGAGTTGGGGGAGGGGGATATAAAATCATTAACAAAATTCCTAATACAGTGGGAGAAACATCAATATGAATGCTGAGCTAATGGGCCAGTCTCCTCAAAAATTTTATTATCCCTGAAGTTTTAAATAATGCATTGCATTCAGATCGCTGATGTCCCTCCTGACATTAATCTTTGATCTTCCAATTCAGCACAAGGAAAGTGGTAAATCAGAGATGCTGACCCTTGTCTACACATTTTACAGGTAGTAATTGATCAAGATTTATTTATTAGCTGAGCTGTGATTGATTTATAGGAGTTTTGCTTGATCGAGTTAATTACAAACAATAACTTGCTGCCTGGGAA
Source organism: Ibycter americanus (assembly GCA_035590275.1). Lineage (NCBI taxonomy): Eukaryota > Metazoa > Chordata > Aves > Falconiformes > Falconidae > Ibycter > Ibycter americanus. The sequence continues at coordinate 747,442 of JAVJGI010000057.1, read as the reverse complement.
GCCTGGCTGCCAGGTCCTGCTGCCAGGGTTTGGGGGGGCACAAACGCAGTCAAGGTGAGAAGATACTGGATCGTGTCTGGTTCACCCTGTGGTTTGGGATTAGTTACCTGTGGCAGATAAAACAGTCATCACCATCAATAATCAACTTGATGTGGAGCCAGAGGATTTCGCAAAGTCAGAGTTAAAGCCTTACTTCCTTGGGATGGGCTAGGTCAGGACTTCATTTTTGAACAACAGGGGGAGAGGGTTAAAGGGTGATTTATTTGTGATGCTAAAAAATGGAAAAAAACCTCAGTGAAGTTATTGTGCTGTGCAAGAAAAATTAGTCCACACTAGCCCTTGACAGGTGTTTCCAGCATAGGAAGCTGGTTAAGAAACGCTGCTGAGCGGCAGCTGCGGGAGGGATCGTTGCAATGCCGGCGTGAAGGGCAGCCCGGGAGGGGACAGCAGCACACGGCAGCTCCAGGCTGCACATCCAGCCCTCAGGAGAGGCAGAGCTCTGTACGCCCAGCAGAATGTGGCCACAATGGGTCCTTAAAAAGTAAAGACAGGGCTGGCGGGGATCCGGTCCTCAGCGGCAGGAGCTTAGCATCTCTCATCATGCCACTCCAAAACCCTCCTAGCCAGCACAGGTGCTGCCCCTGGGCAGCGTTGGGTCTCCTCTCCCACCCCGGGGCCACCCAGGCTTCCCAGAGGATGTTTCGGGTCCCCTCCGAACCAGCCGCTGCCACGTGAGCTCGGTCCCCCCCAGCAGCCGGAGGGCTCACTGGGGTGGTCGGGTGAAGAGTCTGGCATTGCAAAAACCTGACCCAGGGCCAGTCCTGCCCAGCCTCAACACTGTGGGGACATGGGCAAGCACCCCCCTATCCATCATTCTGCCAGCATTTCTTCCCAGTTTGTGTCTCTTTCCAGAAACGACACAAATAAAAATCTTTTACATCATCGTCTTGCTCCCACCCGTGCGTGTCAGCACAGTAACTTTCCAACAAAGTCCCCACTTCAGTGGAGCGCTCACCCCTGTCTCTACCATTTCATCCCATAGCACGGCTGACATCAGCATCCACTAGAGCTGAAAAAATCTGCATGGATTTGATTTTCTCCACCCCTGGGGACCCCGCCGGGACCAGGGCACCGTGCTGAGACCCGCCAGCAGCGGCAAGAAGGATGTGCCCATAGCCAAGGCTGCAGACAGGGTCCCTTCCCTGGAAAAGGGAAGCAGAAAGCAAAAGCAAAGGAATCACCCTGTTTCTGAGCCAATGCACATCTAAAAAATTAATTTGGGGCTGGGATTTGCATGATCTTGCAGGAGCTAGGCACTTAACCCAAGTGAAATGCTGGCAGCTTTGACATCTAAAAGCTCTTTTAAAGATCTTAGTCTTAATTGTTCGGATTTTTTTTTCCTACCTCCCAGCTGTAGTTCAGGCTTCCAGCCTTTTCCAAACAAGTTTATCCATCCTTAATTACCGCTAAGAAAGTGACCCCGCGCGAGCCCCGCCGCTGCTCTCCTCTTGGCTGACAGACAACTGCCAGCCAGGCAAGAGCTACTAATTAGTAATTGATAAATATAAGCGTGCTGTCTTCCCCGAGTAGAGTCCTGCTTGATGACAGTAATTAATTGCCCATTGATCCCCCCAGGTTGACGGCAGGTCTGCTGAGGTGCTTCTCAACCGCTGCGGCTGGAGGGGAGCACTGCGGGCGGGGGTGGGCACCAGCCCTGCCTGCCCTGCCTGCCCTGCCTGCCCTGCCCTGCCCTGCCTGCCTGCCCTGTCCTGCCTGCCTGTCCTGCCTGCCTGCCCTGCCTGCCCTGCCCTGCCTGCCTGCCCTGTCCTGCCTGCCTGCCCTGCCTGCCTGCCCTGCCTGCCTGCCCTGCCTGCCCTGATGCCTGCCTGCCAGGGGGCTAGCAGGGGAATGCAACCAGAAGCGCGTGGGCTAGGTGATGACACCAAGGAGCAGCCCGAGAAGAAGCGGCAGGAGAGCCCATCCGGTGCCAGCACCGCATCCCCCCATGACAGTGATGCCAGAGGAGACTCGGTTATGCAGTTCATCGCAAAATCCAGGTGTCGTTAAAGCTTAAACTGAGCAATTATTTTAATTCTTCACCTTTCTTCTAGTCCTTCATCATTGTACGTGTTTAAACAGCAAAAAATTAAAATAATGGGACATACGAACAGACACATCAGAAAGGCTGAAGGCGGCCCTGGGCTTGCAGGCGTTTGTGCACAGACTTTACTTTGTATGTGTGAGCAGTCCCCGCACCTCCTGACACGTTCGCAGGCTCAAGACCCGCGGTGGTGTTACGCGAGCAGGAGGGAGGAAGGCACGTCTGTGAAGAGGAGCTATTCCTGTGCCTGCTGCAGTCAAGGAGCGGCTGCCCTCAGCAAGAACAAAAGCGAGGCCCACAACGCTGACCTGAAAATAGATTTGTGTTTTGTCATGACCCAAACACAATTTTTCCAAGACACAAACAATCAAACCACTTCAAAAAAACCCAACACAACAGCTTAACTAGATCTTTAAATTACATCTCCCAAGGCAAAAACTTGAATGTCAAGTGTCAGTCCCAAGGTTTTTTTGTTGCTCATTATCACCCTATAAACTCCCTGCAAGAGGGGATATTTCCTGCCCAGGCGGTCGGGTTTGTCTTGGGAAAGCTGACCCAGCCGAGCCGGAGCGGGGCGGACAGACCGTGCAACGTGCACGCTCCCCTTGGGAAACCGTCCTGGCATGTGGCTTCTGGGGACATTGCTGTGCGCGGTGACGGCTCAGCTGGGTGGCAGCATGGGAGTACACGTGGTCTGTTCCAGGAGGACTTTCTCCTTCCTCCCCGAGCCCAGCACCCCCTCCACTGCAGCACCCAAGGTGCCTCGTCTCACCTTGGGACCACCCGAAACGTATCCCGAGCCGCCCTCGAGAGCAGCACGTGCATGGCCATGATGCCAGGGTCCGTCCCCTCCTGCAGCTCTCAGGGGATGTTGCTCTCTCAGGTTTTAATTAATTGTCTTTCTATTTTTTTTTGCTGTTTGGGTCAGGCTCCCAAGCGCCGATCTGTTTGATAGCACCCCAGGGAGCCTTTTGTTCTGAATAGGTGAAAAATTGTACCCACAAAAAGAGTTCCCCCTCCGATCAATTCCCTCTAACAACTTTATTGATTAGCTGCAGTAACATTTTTCATTTATTAATTATGAAGAAGATGTTCCAGTGCTTTCTTAAAGTTAACTGTTGTGTTTTTCCCTCTCCCCGCAGCCCTCCCAGCCCCACCGGTGCAGCTGCAGAGCTGCAGGCAGGCTCTGCCCGCAGGGAGCCCAGCGCTGCAGGGACGGACACCTCTGCTGCACACAAACCTGCTCGGTAGGACCTCAGCTTGCTCATCTCCTAAAAGCAATAGTGGCTTCGGGTGCTTTTCTCCACCTAGCATGAATTACCCAATTCCTCCCCTTTCCAAAAGCAGCCGGCAGGAGCTGTGAGCGCTGAGCAGGGCACCCCCGGGCACCTCCACCCTTTGCCTGGCCCCAGCTGGAGCCAGGAGGTGATGGAGAGAGAAAAGCAGGAAAAAACCCAATTGCAATAGTTCCAATATGCAAAACCAGCTGGGGCCGCGCACGTGACGGGACAGAGGCACGTTGGTTCCGGCAGCTCCAGCCATCTCCGCAATGATGGAGGCACAGCACGGTGAGTTGCCCTGCGTGCCCGCCCTGCCCCACCCTGCCCCCCACCCCCACCCCCCGCCCTTCCCCTGCCTGCCCTGGCCCTCTCAGCATCAGCAGCAAACCCCCGCTTTCATGCAGCCAGCCCACCTCCCAGCCCCGGCCCTGGCTCCCCCAGCACCAGCCCCCCGATCCCCACGCTGCCAGGCAGCACCATCGCTGCTGCCCTCCTCTTGGGTTTTTTACTGGATTGGAAATCCTAGGCTGGGTCAGGACATGACAAACGGTAGCATCAAAAGATGAACTCCGCGCTGGAGCGTGCACCGTTCTTTGGACACAGCAGAGAGAATGGCTGGCACCATGTTACAGGCAGGTTAGGGTGACAGAAAGGTAACATGCTTTGGCCAGGACTGAGGCAGAGCTACAGACTAAAGCTGCTGCCCCACGTCTGCCAGCCTAATGATTTAATTACCACATTACTGCTGATCAGCCTTGGAAAACCAATTTTGCCTCCATGGTTTGCGGGTTGCCACAGGATGAACACAGAGGGGATGAAACCCACCTTGATGAGCCCAAGCAACCCAGTCGGCATGGCGGGAGAGGCAGCACTCGAGCCACCTGCAGCCCCACGGATCTCCCCACGCTCACTGCAACGCTGAGACCAAAGCAGCTCACCATGAAGAGAGCAGGAGGAGCATGCAGGCTGCTGCACACTCCCAATTTTCAAAAGCTGCTTGCTTTTCCCCCAACAATCCTGTTTTTCTACCCCCAGGATACACATCTCCATCACAGCTGGACACTGTTAAACCCAAACTCGCTCCCAGACAGACCCTGAGGGGCTGGAGCGTGTCCAGAGCCGGGAAGGGGCTGGGGCACAAGTCCTGTGGGGAGCGGCTGGGGGAGCTGGGGGGGTCAGCCTGGAGAGGAGGGGGCTGAGGGGAGACCTTCTCGCTCCCTACAAGCCCCTGACAGGGGGCTGGAGCCAGGGGGGTCGGGCTCTTCTCCCAGGGAACAAGCGACAGGACGAGAGGAAACGGCCTCACGTTGTGCCAGGGGAGGTTTAGGGTGGGTGTGAGGGAAAATGTCCTCATGGAAAGGGCTGTCAGGCACTGGTACAGGCTGCCCAGGGAGGTGGTGGAGTCACCAGCCATGGGGGTTTAAAAGACGTGTAGATGCAGCACTCAGGGCCATGGTTTAGTGGTGGGCTTGGCAGTGCTGGGTTAATGGTCAGACTTGATGATCTTAAGGGCATTTGCCAACCTCAATGATTCTGTGATTCTATGTCCTCCTTGATCTAGGACCCCAGAGCTGATGTGCAGAACCCAAGCATGGCCTCGGCGGTGTCCCCGCAGTGCTGGGACCAAGTGGTCGCTTTGGCCAGGGTCCACTGCACACTGTATGACCAGGATGTCTCCATCGCTTTTGTTGTTGGAAATTACTGACGTCAGAGGTGACAAACCCCAGCTCCAAGGTCAGGAGTCATTCAGACACAGGGAAGGGATGCCCTGGTGGTTTCAACACCCACATGAGTGATTTTCTGCGTCCTTCGCTGTGGGTCTTTGCCAAGCAATGTGCCTGGCTCCAGCCCGGCAAGGGGCTGCTCCTGCCTCTGCTCCTGCCTCGGGAGCATGCCACCCCCCAAAGCCCCACTGTCGCCGGGGCTCGAGGGTGCTCATAAACCCTGCTCACACCATAAATTGAGAGAAGGAGTCAAGTGAGGGCAAGGAAGCCCAGCAGCGAGCTGGAAGGAGAGGTAAGGAAGGGAAAGGAAGGTCAGAAAGAGGGTAATTAAGGAAATGCACCAAAGAGAAATTATATAAGAGAGGATTAGAAATGTACAGTTGGTGTCGGTACCTGGGAACATAAATCACACAGAGTTGGAAGGAGATCTCACAGTACTGAAGGAAACCTAAGGGTGATAGTGGACTGATTACGGGTTTGAAATATGGCATGTTGGCAAAAAATCTGTGATGATTTATCTTCTGTCACAGGCTATCCCGGGAAGGTGGCAGGCCTTTCCCATATAGCTCTTCTGAGACTGAAACTCCAGTGCTGAATTGATTTCCGAGTCTACCAGTCTGTGCTCGGCTGAAGATGGTAACAAATAACACAGAGAAGAGAAGGGAAAATTAGGAAATCAAGAAGGAGATTAGAGTCATGGGAAAACAAATGCATGAAACACACCCTCAGCACAAGGGATGGAGGACAGAGATTTGGGTACCCGTTTGACATTTACACCCCTATAAAAAACCATAACCCAGGTGATTACCCAAAATTATCCTTTGGCATGCTATCGTGGGTATACAAAGGTTCAATAACTCAGTTTTGCAGTCCTACCCAAACCCAGTAGTGATTACCAGTCCTTGTGAAACTACAAGGTAAAAATCTATACTTTTTGCAAATGTCTATATCTAAAAATAAAAAGGAATGCAAATCTAAGTAATGGCGATAGGGGGGGGTTAGTTGGAAGATGAATTCGATCTCTGGACTAAAATATGAAAGGCTATTTGGCCACATGCTGTGCAGTAATTACAAATCTGTGGCACCAGCATCACCAGTGCGCCCTGTCCACAGCTCACGGCACAGACTGGGGACCGGACCCGCGCTGCCAGGGCAGCCAGCGCTGGGGACCTGCAAAGGGCTGTTCGGTGCTGCAGTGGTGGTGGGAGGCAGATCAGGAGCCTGAGAAAAGCTTCAGAAGGATCTGCTGGCAAGAAGCATAAACAAGAAGTACGCAGTGGCAGGAATAAAGCCAAGAGTGGGGAAAATGGAGACGCTGATCAATAGCCAGAGACCAGAAACAAAAAGAGATCTGCGAACAATTTTTACTCCTAACCTGTGCAGCCAGGGGCCTGAACTGAAGATCTGTTTTCCCTTAGAGAATGTGTAGGCACAGTCACAAAACGAAACAGATTTAAATGAGGGCATTGACTGCAACATCTCTCCAGTGCATTTAGCCCTCCAGAACCCCTCGCACTGAGCCTGGTTGGAGATCCTGACACAAGGGGAAGGCTGGCCCTGCGGCATCTCTGCCGGCTGGCCTGGCGTGTGGACATGGTCCAGTTCAGGGAGCAGGGAGCATGCCTCCGTCCCAGAACAGTGACGGGCTGAAGGCTGCTGCTGCCCTGGAAGCAGCGAGAGCAGCACGACCTCCCCAGGTGCAGGCAAGGTCCGGGGTGCCGCAGCCAGCTGTGACCATCGTGTTCACCCAGCCCTGCCCATGAGCCGCAGCACGACTGTGCCACCCGCACCAGGGCGCATCGGGAAATACAGAGCTGAATTGATCGCCTTGGGTGGATCCAAAGACAACAGCATATATATATTCATAAAAAGCTATGTGGCTCAGGTTAAAGAACCAATGCCTCGGGATGGCGGCTGTGGCTTGCTTGTGGTTCATCATCATTAGCCTGTGGGTCCGTGAGGTCCTGAGCAGCACCAAAGACAGCGGACAGGGAACAACCATTTCCATCTCTTCCACTTTCAGAATGAAATGAGCAGGGGAGAGCTCAAACCAGGAGGAGACGCATCATCACACAGCTCTTAATTGCAGTGCAGTACTTGTTACCAGATGCTGAGGACCTCGATCAGACCCCAGGCTGATGGTAGGCTCCAGACCTCCAGCTACGGGATCCTATAGCCTCTCCAGGACACCTGTACTGCTGCTTAGCCAGCCTTGCCATTGGGAAAATTCTCCACATTTCCAAAAAAATTAACCTAAAATCTCCCTTGCACTTCATTTGCCCAAGGGAGCTTTAGCAGCAACGCAGCACCTCAGTTTTCCTGCTGTCCTACTTCCACGCTGGCTCCATCGGGGTGACAAGGAGGTCAAGGGACCGGCTCATTCCGTGTCAGCGTGTGCCGTGTTGGTACAGCCAGGATTAGAGCTGGGGAGTCCCAGGGTTCACGGTCCTTCTCCTGATGCAGCCTAAGCACAGGACTCCTGCTGTAAAACAGATGGTAAGGAAAAATGATTGGAGGAGATTAATAGTAACACATAGAAAACTAGATCGAAGGGATCAGGACATAACAGAGGGTCTGAACAATAATTTGTTGCCTCTGTGGTAAATGAGGAGGACAGATGCTTGCTTAAATTTGGGGATTACATTTTGTAGGCTAAAGAAGATAATAGATGAAATTATTGCAGTATTAAAATGTTGGTCCTCCAGTGGACAAGCACTTCAGAAAGACGCTTGTCATTAAGAGCTGGGGATGAGGGCACAGGTCCTTGGGAAAGGCAGGGTTGAGGTCTAGGGGACTGCTGGCCAAGTGCAGTGGCGGTGCCGCCACCCTCAGACCAGAGGTGCCCCCTTGCCCCCCTGCACCGCCCAGCCCTGCTACTCTGGCAGGGAGTAGCGGCAAAAACTAAACCCCGTCACGGAGAAGGAGTCATGTGTGGAAGCAACGGCTCGTGCTGTCCGTGATGCCCTGCTCCATGCCTCTCAGCCCCGGCAGCCTGGAGATGCAGTGGGAGAGCAGAAGCCTCCCGCGCTCTCGGCTCTGCTCCCCGCTGGCTGCAGCGGCGCCGGGGCAGCACCCAGGCACCCTCCCGCTGCCCTCCTGCCTGCCGCCTTTAACAGGGATTTACCAAGCAAGCTGTGACTGCGGTGGAGCCACCCCTGGCCCCTCTCACCTGCCTGGCCCTGGGTCTCAGCACGCACCAGAGGTCATGCACTGCGCCTCCCATCCAAAATCTGGGAATCTGAGCCCCAGTGGAGCATCCTGGCAGGGGGAGGATGCTCGTGCCCTGGGCTGCTGTCAGGCAGGGCAAACAGCCATCACATGCTGCCACTTTCATGGCTTTGAACAAGTCAGATTGTGGGACCAGTTTGAGTTGAATGTGTCAAACTGGGAAGCACGGGCTGGACTCTGCAGCTGCTTATTTAGTGACTTCTGTGAATGCTCACACAAACAGTAAAATAATAAATGAGAGATGTGAGAGAGGTACTTTAGCCCAGTGAAGATTCATTCTTCAAGGGTTCCATGACGCATGGGAAGAGCATCCTTTTGCCACAATTTTCCAGGAAAGTTTAGCACAACACACCTCCCTTTCTTCCTTCTAGCTGGCTTGTGCGCTGTTTGGGCTTTGGTAAAAGTCTTGTCACTTTAGTGGGCTAGCCTAGGTGTATGTGAGGCTGGCACAGGAACACCTTGCGGGGGTAACTGAAAGGGGGAGGATGCGTGGAGCCCCTGAGCCGCGGCTGTGCGGGCAGGAGTGGGCGGCAGCCACGGACCCCTGCACCCCGCAAAGCGAGCCTGTGGGAAGGGACAGCACACCCTCAGCTCGGCTGGCTGTTCCCCGTCTTTACACTCACAGAGGTGCCCTAAACAAATAGGTGCTTTAGGGTTTGGGGTTTTTTTTCCTTGCTTTTGCCACAAGCTTTGGATGAAGATTTGGCCTGAGTGGCACTGCTTGCCAGAAGAGCAAGACCCGAGGTGGGAAGCCAGCCCCAGACCTCGCAGCTCACTTTCAGGGGTGCCCAGATGGAGGTGGAGGTCTGGGGAGGCTCCCGCAGGCTCGGCAATGCCTGCCATGCCTGAAAAGGTTGACGCTGCTGCTGAGATCCAGAGGGATGACTGCTTAATCCCTCTCTTGTTCTCCGTTTTGGCTCTCTGCTCATTGTTAGTCTAATTGGTACATCGAGGTTTATGATAAAGATCAAGCCCACCGGGTAATGGCAAGTACTGTAGCTGCCTGGGGTTCATTTGCTGCAGTTCCTGTGTTTATTATTGCTAGAATTAAATAGTTTCCCATGGAGAAATGGCTAATGATGTCACTAAAATATGAGGAGGGAGGAGGCAATTACAGCTGCTCCTGACCTAGCTGTTCTGGCTCAGACAAACAAAACGGCCTCCTTTGCTGTGTGCGATATGAAAGGCTGCCGCGGTGGGCTGCGCCTGGTGAGCCCGCGGAGGCAGGAGGAGGAGAGGGAAGTGCTTTACGAGGGGAGAGTCTCCTCTTCGCACTCAAATATCTAAAAACTATTAATTTCGGGCAGCAGCTAGGAAGAAATACATGAAAGGGAAATTGATTTCTATTTAAATGGTATGTTTTCATCACCTTTTTTCAGAGCATGAACATTCATCTTTGAGTACCTGTGCTAATTGATTTCAAATGCAATTCAACACAATCACTGTAGAATAATAAATCTAGGGGCGAAGAAGTAAAAGGAAGGATATCGGCACGGTGCGGCTGGAGGACGCGGCTGGGAAGAGAGGTGAGCTGCAGCGCAGGGCGCAGCCCCCGGCCCCGCAGCCCGTGCCCAGCCGGGTTCCCACGCCGACAGCCCCACGGGCGCAGGCAGCGGGTACAGCAGCCAAAGACAAAAGGTACACAGCCGGCCTGCAAAAGGGGGGTGCAATCCCATTAGAGGAGTTATTCGGGGATCGAGGAGGTTTACAGCTAATACAAAGGGTCCAGCTAATCCACATCAGCTCTCGGAGAGAGGGGGCACCACGAGGGAGATGGGGCACAGGACTGACATCAGGAGCCGGAGCCTGAGCTGGCCAGGTGGTACCCAGGCTGCGGGCTGGGGAGAGCCAAGCATCCCTCGGGCACTGCAGCCGTGCTGCATCCCCAGCCGCAGGGCGCAGGGAAGAAGGAAAGAAGGAACTTCTCCCAGCCGGGGCTGGCAGAGGGCCTGGCTTTGAGGGGAGGCGGAGGGGACTGCCAGGTGACCAGGAGGGCTGAGTCGCTGCCAGCGCCTGGAAGTGGTCTCTCTTATTGAGGTTTTTGTGTGCTCCTGCACACTCCTCGGCCGCATCGCTCTGTGTCATGCTGGGGTGTAAAATGTCGTGATGCAAGGGGCTGCCAAATGGAGAAAGTTAAAAGAAGCCCTTTGAGCGCTCACAGTGTGAGCCACTCCTCTCAGGAGCACTGTTAGTCCTCGCAAGCACCTGAATTAAATTTATTGCCAGGGATATTGGCTACAGCGTCTTCCCGTGCAGGAGAAAAAGTAAATAAAACTTCCTTCAGGCAGATTGATTCTCCCCGTCAGCCATCTGATGGTTACCCAGAACATCAGAAATGAAGGCGGTGCCCGGCCGGGGCTGAGACAGTGGCCGTCGGTGAGGGGGCAGCGGGCTCTGCCCACCCCGGCAGCGCCCAGCCCGCCTGGCCCAGCCAGAAGAAAAGCAGGGAGAGAGCAGAGGAGCTGGGAGGGAAACAGCAAGAGCTGAAGATGAAAATAAGCACTCTGTGCCATGAAACATTCCCGATGTTCCCCAGCAAGGGCTCCCGGCAGGTGTGTGGGGTGCTGGGCACAGCTCTGGGGCCAGCAGCCGCGTAAGAGCATGGATCTCCTGCTACAGCAGGGCGGCTCGGACCGATGCATTTCAACACCATCTAGTGCAAAGGACGCAAGCAGGAGGGTATCAGAGAGCAGACTACTCTGGGGAGCAATGGCTCTGAAAACCATCTAGCTTTTAGGTGTTTATCCTCAAATAAATAATGGAACATGATACCCAAAAAGCCGCTGTGGAAAAATGGGCTAATGGAAGCCCTGGCTAAATGCGAACATGGTGGGTGAGAAGGAGGCGAGCTGCTCCTGCCTCAGCATGTGGCACTTGTAGACAGATATTGCAGTGCTATAGCCTGTTGTGGTACTTACATCTCGAAAGGATGTTGAGAAATTGGGGAGAGAAAATAGCCATAAAAATTACTTGCAAGCCAAAAATACACTGCACAGAAACTGGCTAAAAGATGTTGAACTTGTCAAGAAAAGAGTGGAAAATGCCCTGATTACAGAAAATGGGAACTTCAGCAGGAAAAAACAACGGAATAACAAGATGTCTTTAACCTGAGGCCAGCTTCGCAAGGAAAGGGGCCCCCAAATGAAAGCCATGGGGGTGAACCACCCGAGGGGGTGGTAGCTTTGGTGTCTCCTGCCAGGCTGGATGCCCTTGCCCACCGACCACCCACACAGGCACAAGGTATTGGGCACAACGTAGGATTAATGAGTGAAATTCAAAGACCTTTCATAAACGAACAATCTATGAACTTCAATATGGCATTGTAGTATAAAAACTCAATAGCAATATTCATATTGAGTTATCTCCCGATTTATGGCGCATAAGATTGACTGGTTTGACTCTCATTTAATCTGAGTCACTTCATACATCCTTGGGAAGCAGATGTACGTCGGAACGGCCCAAAACTGAGACGGTGCTGCAAATTGCCTGTTCTTTTGTACCCTCCACCGCTGGGATGGAGCTGTGCATTTTTGCCCACACAATAGCTGGACCATTATGAAGCTGTATTGTATGGGCATCGTCTTTTCCAAATATACTTGGCTCGTTCATTCCCATGTGTCCTTGACTGCAGTGAGGAATCTCCCCGGACACGGTGAGCGGGAGCCCAGGGCTATGCGGCGTTGCGGTGGCAGGAGGAGGCTGGTGCTTCCAGAAACAAGGAACCACTGCGAGTCAGGACGAAGCTCAGGGAGTGCATTTCTCCCTCTCTGTCTTCCACTGCCTCCTTCTCTCTAGATGAAGGACCTGTAACCTTGCCAGGGAGATGGTTAGAGCTTAAGAGAAAAAACAACCAACAAACTGCCCTGATCACTGCTACCACAATTAAACCCAGAAACAGTTGGAACACTTACATTGATGCAGCTGGGATCGTAAGCAAAATAAAACCAGTAAAATAATGGCCAGCGGACAGTAGGAGACCATGCAAAGCCTATTGATTGCAACAGGGTCTCTCTTCTGTACAGCAGTGATCTCAGAAGGGCTGAGCTTCAGGCAATTTCTAGCAAACAATGTATTGTACACCGTTATCTGTGCATCCTGGAAATCAAACCGAAGCATCTGGGTCTTGCTAGTACACATCTACTTACGAACAGACTCTGGTAAGGAGGAGCAGGAACATCCCGGTGGGATGGATCCTGGGCTCCAGCACCAGGTCCCGACAGGTGCTGGGACAGTGCTCCCTGCACACACCCCCACACAGCCCCCAGCACCACGAACAGCCGCCCCGGCCGCATCCCCCCACCCTTGGGGGTCTCAGGAAGAGCCATAAAGAAGGGCCTTGTCATGTGTTGGCACTAAAGGTCTTATGGTGCATTTCGTTTAAAAGGGGTTTGCCCTGATGTTCCCACCTGAAAGACTTCTCCATGGCCCACGGCTGTGGTGGTCGTTGCATGCCGACCACCGGCTCACCGTTCAGCAGGGGCCGCTTCTGCCAGTGCACAGCCGAGGACTTGAGAGAAGGGGGGTGGCATACAACAGAGGGACATTTGATCTCAAATACTGGGCTTTGAGGCAAAGAGGGGCCCCGACTGTGGGTCGGTGCCCAGGATGGACCTGGGAATTACCCGGGAAACAGGGGAGAGGGTAACGGTTCAGCCCTGCTCCTGGCAAATGGCAGCCCCATGGCTGGGCTGGCTGGGGGCACAGCCCCATGCCCATCCACAAAGCCCCATGCCAGCCACGCAACATTGCTTAAAAACATATTTACAGCTTCACACTGCAAGTCAGCACGGAGGCCAGCACAAATTTACAGCAGCAGAAAGGGGAGGCCCTAAAACACAGAGTGAAAACACAGGTGTAACAGTGTCAGCAAAAAGAAAAAGCCCAGATCAGGGATTCACACTGTCCTACATTCCCTGTGTCAACAGAGGGAAAAGCCTCCAAAGTTTCACAGTTAATTCATACACTTTACTCTGGATGCCATGGAAAGTATACAACAACCAAAGACAACCTCAGGATAAGTGTATCAAGTGCTTATAAATCGCCAAGCAAAAAGCCCAGCGTGATCTGTACACAGCAATCCAGGTCCTGTGTTTTCTGAATAATTAGTGATCAATTCTTCGCATATTTTTTAGGACTTCATGACAGCAAGATCTAAGCTCAGGCTCCCACCAGCCCTGCCAGGCTGCTGCGGGGCAGGCGGCAGTGTCCCCAGGCAGGGACACCCCGGCGGGACAGCTCACGGGGTGCGGCGAGCGCGGCACAAGAGCAGTTGCTGGCGGTGCAGCCGGCGGCCATTCCCCTACGTGTGCCGTGCCGCGCCGCGGAGATTGCCCTGCGGCTGCCCAGGGCTGGTTCGGAGGGATGATATATCAGCGAGGTTGTATTTGGGACTGTTATATACGAGCGGTTGTCTAATGGGTCTCCGTAGTTACAGCCAGTAGCCGGTGCCTTGAGAAAGGAATAAAAGCAACAAATCAACCTTGAAACAAAATTAAAACCAGCGTGCTTCACAGCCCAGCGAGGGCGGCTGCTTGGCTGCGCTCGCCTGCAGCGGTGGGGATGGGACGTGGGGGTCCTGCTGCCAGAGCCCTGGGGACAGCAGCACCCTCCCCTAGGTCTGTATGCCAAACTCTGCCCCGTAAAACCCTCCTCAAACCACAAGTGAAAGTTCTTCAGCCACAGAGCTGGGAGGAAGGGCTGTTGGGAAGGGGCAGGCTGGGCACGCTGCCACTGCCAGGAATGGCCAGGAGCAGCAGCTCCCAATGGCAAACCTTCCTGGGATCCATACAGCAGCGTGATGAAAACAGATGTATTTATTTATAATACCTACTCAAGCTGCCCGCATTTTGTGCTGAAGGATTTTGTAGGCAGAATGCATCTGTCCACATCAGAAAGGCTGTCAGAAGCGCCGCCAGCCCCCGCTCCCAGCCCCGCAGCCCCCGGCAGCCCGGGCGGGCGGGCAGCCCCCGGCACTGCAAGGCAGGCTCCCAGCAGCTCCCTCCTGCCTCACCAGTAACAAAGAGATTTCACTGCGAGTTCAGAGGTTGTGAATTTGATAAACTGTCTCATATTTTTAAATGAAAAAATGATACTTCATCTTTCTAATGACAGAAAACTTGGAGATGGTTTACAGTAATATATGCCTTTTTTAATACATGGCTTGCAATCTCAGCCCAGCGGCTGTATGAAGAATGGAGTAGCAGGCAAAAGGTTAATAGAGCATTGGTCCTTTTTTAATTGAAAAAATGACTGAGGGACCATGTAGCAGACCGAGCAGTAATATTATTACAGGCTGTAAGTACTGTTCCAGAGACTTACTGTTCATCTGGGAGCAGAGTAATGAGCACCGGGCTGTGTCTCCTGCCTCGGCAGGAATGCGGGCTCGCTCTCAAACAGGTTCATAACCAGCTCGCCTTTGAAAATGGAGATTATTTCATGAATGTCTGTCTTCCTTTGCGAACTTTGTGTGTGACATGGTCCTCCAGAAAGAAGTACGCTGAATCACTGACAAAATTAATTCCTCCAAAGCACTCCTTGGTACCATCACAGCCGATGTGCATCGGCGCAGCAGGGGCTGGGGGCTGGGCTGGGCTTTGTGTTGATGGGGTGCGAGGACTCAATGTGTTGCCCTCTGATCTAACATATTTGGCAACACTCTCCTGGGTGTAAATCAGCATAGCTGTATTGATCTTAGGTAAACTACAGCAATTTATACTGCCTGTGGATGGGACCCCGCGCCCTTCCCTGGCGCTGCCCATGCTCTCTGCTGCAGGTGCAGCGCAGCGCCCAGCACCAGGAGCATCCCTGTGCCGTGGCTGTGCTCCTGCCGGCCGGGCACCGAGGCTCACGGCACGCACAGACCCTCCTGCACAGAATAAGTGGAATCGCTTCGCTTTTCTGCTATAAAACAATTATGGAGCTTTTATACACCGGTCTTATCAGGCTTGGTGTGTCTTGTAGAGCAGGAAAAAAAATCACAGCAATTTGGCTGGGTAAGCAGCCAGCGCGCTGCAGGCCCCCACCCTGTGCCCGGTTCCCCGCGATGCTGGCGTGGGCAGGAGAGCTTGGCTGCACGTGGGTGAAGCGTGGTCCTTCCCCACAGCTCCTGGGGCAGGCACCCGGGTCGGCGAGTCACAGCAGGGGCCCGTCGCCGTGCCCCGCATGCAAGGCTGCATATGCCTCTATAAGCAATGCGTGCGTACTGGCCACAGCACGGACTGTACCTGTGCTGAGCGTGGCAGCGCCAGCACTTAAACCGGAGGTTTTTCCTGCAGCGGTTGGGTTTGAAACCCCAGGGGAAAGCTGTGTGCACCACTAGAAGAACCAAAGATAATAAATGAAGCCAATAGCACAGGGGAAGCTCTCCAAAAGCCTGCAAAAATGGACCTTGAGACTAAAACTACCCTGCAATTCCCCAGGGGAAAGATGCTCAAACGATAAATAAAAGATGAAACTTGTATAAATTATGGCAGTAAATCATAATGTGAAGAAATACTGAGCTTAATGTCCTGCTTAGGCTACGAAGGGGAGGAGCAGGGCTGACGGTCATTCGTTGCTTAGTCCCCTGAAGCCAGGGGTGTTGCTGAAGGCATTAAAAATAGAGGAGCTGGGGAGGACAGAGGGGCGGAGGTGGCAGTCGCAGACAGGGATTACTTTCAAAATACATGGATGCAGCAGGAGGCCAGAGGGCCAGGGTCTGCGGGGTCAGAGGGCTGGGGTGTCCCTGTCCCCACAGCCCCATGGCAAGGGAGCACGGTGGAGGCAGAAGCTGGAGAAAATAAATAGCAGTGATGGAGGGGCTTGGTGCTGCGCAGGAGGTGGCTAATTGGGGTAGGTGGCCCTCAGGACTAATTGCAGCAGGGAGGCTTCAGTGGCCGTTGCACGGTGCTGGTCGCAGGGCGTGCTGCTGGCTGCTCAGCCCCGACATGCCGGGGAGCACCGTGATCCCACAGCAATCTTCTCCAGAGGCAGCAGCAGGGATAAATGGCATGCCTGAAAGCCTGCAAGGGGAGAGAGGAAGAGGGGGAGGAAGCTTCCCTGAAAAAAAAACCTGACAGACAAGGGAAAACCCACATTTCAGCCTGCAGGGATGAAGAGAACCACATCCTTCCAGGTTGGCTAGCACCGGACGGGCAGAGGAAGAGATGGGCAACACTAGGCGGGAGGTTTATTTGGGAGCTGAGGTTAGTACCTGGCTCAAACCAGAGCGGCTCCTGAAGCAGAGGCTGCAGCGGTGCAGGCAGGGCTAATTGATGAGGAATTGCCATCAGAGCGCTGTGTCATCCAGAGGAGTTGAACTCTGGGCTGGCTGGGAAGCAAGGCTGTTAAACAGGTTGTGGCGGTACTTCGGGCTGGCGAGGATTTATGCTCCGGAGGAGCAGCTCTATCTGTCATCTGTGAAAAGCCTCATTTACAGAGAGACACCGTCAGGAAAGGCAATCAGCTTGAAACCTGCTAAGCTGGGAATTTATAACTGTTCTGCAAGGGAGAGCTCATCCCTCCGTTCCGCAGCAGCTGCAGAAGCAGCAATGGGAGGCAGCCCCAGGGACCTCGCACTCCCCCGGGAAACACCCGCGCTGGGGCCACATCCCCCCCCCAGCCCCCCTCGAAGAAGCTCTAAGTCCAGACAGTGAAAATGGTGATGGATTTCCTAAGCAGGCTCTGCCGGGAGCCGGTCATCTCTGGGAGCAGCTGGGAGCGCTGCCGTTAGGCACACACCTTTCTGTCTCTGGGGGCAGAAAGGAATTCTCATGGGAAAAAGAGGGGAAAAGCGCATTGTGGAGGTGCTACCCGGCCCCTGGAGCTGGAGGTGCCAGCCGGGCCATGGCCAAGTGCCAGGGAGGGGTTTGCAGGCGCGGGTGTTCGTGCTCGGGGAGGGAGCTGGTGGCCATGCATGTTGGGACGGCTGCTGGCCCGGCCGTCCGGCCGGCAGGGACCCTGCAGGCGCCCAGCCCCCTCCCCTCGCTTTCTGTGGCCTGTTGCATTCCCCTCCCCAGCCTGGGGCTGAATGGAGGGGCATGAGTTGGCATGGGGTTGCAACGGCCCCCCGTCTGCTCGGTGGCACTGTGTCCCCCCCAAAACAGGTCCTTACAAGACCCTGGCCCTGGCCCCTCGCCGCTGGGGTGACAACCTGGCTGCAGACAGCGACACTTTGCAGGAGAGCCCGGGCACCGGGAACAGTCAGCCCACTTCCCCAGTCAACCCTGTGGGGATTTAAATTTTTTTACCATTTGCAAATATTTGCTGGCAGTGGTTTATCAAGGTTGCACAGGCACTTGCACTAGCAGAACCTGCACTCATCCCGTGCTCGGGTCCCCCCGTGATGGACCTCCATATAAAGCCCCTGACTGAAGGATGGATAGCTAACATCATCATCTCTGCTGCATTTTTCTCCCTCGTGGAGGATGAGCTCCAGTTATTCCCATCCATCTCATTCTTTCAAGTCATCTTCATTCTGCAATTTCCCCTCACCCCGAAAAGAGTAAAAAATCGATCCATTTCTTTCCAATTTCAGACCAGGAGAGGGAAGGAGCCCGGTGAGAAGCGGAGGATGCCTTCCGCCACTCTTAGTGCACGTTTCTCCCACTGCTGCCCGCTCAGAGCGTGCGAGTGCGGCTGGCCGGGAGTATTGATTCCTCCCCGGAAAGTGCAGCAGGCTGCGCTCACACCCTGACCTCCAGCTCACCCTGCCAGAGCCAAAAATACACAGCTCCCAGTCTCTGCAAGACACAAAAAATGCAGTTTCTCCACCCGAGAAGGTGAAGGCTGTCCCAGCCGGGGGATCAGCTTGCGGCTGCGTGTGCCCTGTGGCTGCATGGGATGGCCACCAAGCCAGGGGATGGCCAGGGCTCCTCCGTCTTTCTGTTATTTCTGCATTGCAGTGACATTCCTGAACCATATTTACATACACCTGCAGGAAAAGGATTGATTCCTTGAAAACCACCTTTTTCTTTAAAAGATAAGGAAATACATAAGTAAACAAAATTTAAAAACAAACACATTCATCAAGCAGTCACTCCCCAAAATAAGGAAACAAATAAATAAAATAAAATTTTAAAATAAGTGCATTTTTCAAGCACTCACTTCCAAAAAACAAGGAAATAAATAAATAACATTTTAAAATAGGCACATTTCTCAAGCAATTGCTCCCGTCTGTGCCAGGGGGACAAAACCTGATGGGCACTAGTGCTTGAAGAGCTTCACCCCGTCCCAGCCTCGCCATATGGGGCTGGACTGGGAGGGAAGGGGGCCAGCAGGAGCACGGCGCAGCAAGGCTTCCCATGGCAGGGCCAGGGAGAAGGGCCATCCCACGGGACAGCAGGGAGCGGGAGGGTGGAAGGCAGCCCCGAGCCCCGGGCGGTCCCCAGCCCCTCCTGGCGCGGGCAGTCCCGGCCCCGGCGGTTCTGCAGCACCTCAGGAAGGATTTAGCCATCGCAGTAAGTCCCTGGAAGGGGCAGGACGGGCCTGTCCCCCCCTCAGCGAGCGGGGTGTGACCTCAGCCGCCCCGCACAGCCTCGCCGCACGGGCGGACGCCTGACGGTGCGCCCTGGCACAACGCGGCGCACACTTCCCAGAGAGTCAGCACAATAAAAGTCAAAGACGCACCAGCAGAACGTTCTACAGGCAAATGTCTTTGCCGTAGCGCGGTTACTTTTACACAAAATTTATGCTATAATATATCACTATTGTACCCTGTGCCATATCTGACAACAGATATGATTTTAGGTGTCATGCAGCAGGCATTTAATTATTGGAGACATGGGCTTAATGGTATTTGTGTCAGAGGAGTGAACGGTACAGATGTGTCTTGACTCAAGGAGACTGAAATGCTGGCTTCAAAACTACCTCTCCTGATAATAGGTAATTTTACGAAAATGGTTAAATGAATCAGATTCAAACAAGGTCTGTTTTTTTCGTCTGATCAATAGGTCCGAAAGAAACAATGCCAAATATCATGAGTTATTGTGCAGCACTGATGGCTGTCAGGACAATGGGGATAGCAAAGACAAATACACACCTTTTCCTCGGTTATTACTTTAAGCCTTTTATTATCATTATTATGGGTGATTAAAAATCCCATTAATCAGATGCTAAACAGATTAAACTCTATGAATTAATTTTCTGGAAATAACTAAGACAAACATTCTGTGCAGAGCTCATTTAATGAAATAGAAGCTGTTTATCTGCAAAATTAGGGCTTGTGCATATCTGAGCTTCGGCTGGAAAAATCCACCACCGTGTGGGCACGGCGGGCGCGGGCTGGAGACGCCACCGATTTTTTTACCGGTTCTAAGTAAAAGAAAGATCTTGCTCTAAGTAATTTATGATTCATTACGCAAAGAGCTCATTAGCTAGGACTGGAAAATAAAATTACAGTCAGTTAAGAAATAATTCCTTGGTTTAATGTTTAAGCAAAGGAGGCTGCAGGACAAAGGGAGCGCGTGCTGCCCGAGGGGGGCTGCGGAGCCCTGCCCGGCGCGGGGGCTCGGCGCGAGGCCGGGGGGCTCGGCACAGCCGTGCCTCTCCCAGCGGTGCAGCCCTGGCACAGCTGAGCCACCTCCTCCCTCGGCCAGCTCTGCCCTGTGGTCACCGCATCCTCACCCGGTGCCACGCCGCACACCTGTCCCCTGCGTGGGGAGCCACGAGTCTCGCCGGCGCGGCGGGGAGCATCGGCTCCGCTCGCCCACGCTGCGCTGGCGCCGTGCGCCGGGTGAGGGATGGCACCCTCCGGGTGCACCTCTGCATCTCGGACACGCGGCTCAGGGACAAAAGCCAGCGCCGGGCACTGCTGCGGGACCCACGCAGCTGAGAGCGTGCGGCCTCAGCTCCAAAGTCCTCCCTGAGCCTGCAGTGGCTCCCCAACACTACAGCCCCGAGCCTCCGCTCTGTTTCACCTTTGCGCTTACCCGTGCTATAAAACTACCATAAATAATTGGTTAAAAGCTCTAGATAAGAATAGGTAATGTTTTAATTGTACGGACCCATCTCTACCGGGTGAAGTTTGGCCTGTTATTCATGAATGTAAACAAAAAGGTGAGGAGCAGTCGCAGCCCCGGGAAACACCCGCCGCCTCATCAAAGACCAGCGCAACGCCTTCGGCACTGGCAAGGTCAGCATCCCCCCGCTCTGCCCTGCCCTGCCAGACCCGGCGCGCTCGCTTGGCTCACGGACCTCAGCGCCGCTCCCGGCAGGACTGCCAGCAGCAGGACTGGGCAGAGGGAATCGCTGAGATAAGTCATGTTCTCCTGGGTGCCGTTTCACAGTGGTGTCAGCTCCCTCCCGCAAATAACTGCGGACACCTGTTTGACTGTCCATGGCGTGGGTCCTCCTCGTGCGCTGCTGCGGGTCCAGGCAGCCTTGTGCCCGGCACTGCAGTGCGGGCCGGGAAGGGTGACCTCGAAGGAGCACCCTAAAGTAAGGTGTCTTCTTCTGGTGCACCAGCAAAACATGGATCTGGGGAACTCCAGGCTGGGGCCAGCTTCAGAGGTTGAGGTTTACGTAACAGGCAACGTGCTTTTCTCTAGGCTGAAGTGCATGAGGCAGCAGAGGAATACAGAGTTTCATCAGATTGAATTGCTCGATGGTGCCGACTCAGCCCCTGAAGCCCACCAATGTAGCAGCAGTGAGATTTTAAGTCAGTCTGAGGATTTTCTTGTTGGTTTATATACCTCTGCACTCCTGCGTGAGTCACGTCCTCAGCCTCTTCTCTGTAAGGAGGAAGGAAATGGGAGCCAAGGTTCCTGCGAAACCTTTTTTACCTGCTAACAATTAAACAAGAAAAAGGTTCTTATCTGTTTTGCCATTAATGACAATGATATAGGAAATGAGCATTAATTGATTTTTTGCACCAATTTCTTTCCCTCCCACAATTATGGAGCTGCCTTTGAGTGTAAAATATGGGAGCCAATGTGGTAAAAAAGTTTCATCTATGGTGAAATAGCGCCCTGGCCAAGCGGTCCCGCCGCACGACAGTGGCACAGTTTGCCTTTCTGGCTTTGGTGTGCACACGACGCACGAAGCCCCTGCACGATCCCGCAGGAAAAGGTTGGCAGAGCAAGCAACAAGGCGCTGTGGTTCCTGTGCTGCCCCACAGCCCCCCATAGACCCCATGCTGCCCCATAGCCCCCACGCTGCCGCAATGCCCTTCCCTGCGGGCACAAGCCTTTGGTGCTGGAGCCGGCAGGATGCGGGCGCTGCAGCCGCGGCCGTGGGAGAGGGGACGGGAGCCCTGCCCGCCCTGCCGCTGCAGCCTGGCCCTTGCCACAGCCCCCCCAGGGCACCCAGAGCCCCCGGAGCTCGTTTGCTGCTGGGCTATATGGTGCACACGCATGTTTACACTCCTGGTCCTGTCTGCCGTGCAACTGTGGTAATGTCCTCCTGAAATTATCCAGCTACTCACTGCTGTTATCCCCATCCCTGGTGTGATGAACAATCCCAACCTCTAAGGCATTTCCCTGGTTCCTAAGTAATGCTTTTGCGTTAAACAGAAAGCACTGGAGGAGCTTTTAAATCCAGTATCCAACCCTTAGAACATCATCAGGGACAAGTGGACCTTCTGCTTGCATTCATTTATAGCCTTCCCTAGAAATTGCCTATTGAATTACTATTTCTTGTGCCTGTTTAAATAAATAGGCGTATTTGTTATTGCTGTTGAAAGTTCCATGTTTGGCCTTTTTAAGTCATTTGATTAGGAAGTAGAAAGAATATTTTAGCAGCAAAGAAGGCACCGACAATCAGAACTAGTAGGAATAATCCAATTTTCTTTGCAAAGAAGGGCAAGGGTCCTCCTAGGAGGTCAAAGCTCCCTTAGCACAATTAGAACTTTAATTAATGAAATTGGTTGAGCCTCTGCTGGCAGAGGCCGTGTATTTGTCCCTGCCCAGCAGAGATCTAGGAGGGGAGATCTGTGCAGAACACAAGCTCCCTGTCCACGGGGGGCCTCCTGGCCGGCACAGACCCCCTGCTCCCCGCAAACGCAGCCCGACCCCTCACCCTGCCGTGGCAGCCATGTGCTCTAGAAATGTGTCTTTGGGGTTCTTCGTTTAACGTCAAGAGCAAAATTGGCCTTCTTCAGTGGCTTTGAGACGAGCGGCACGACTCTCGGTATGTCGTGCTGTTCAGACATGCTGCCTGCAATTAATATTGCATAACAGCCTCCTGATTCCTAAATTATGTATTTCTCCTTCTCAGCATCGTGTGTTTTTTACAGGGTTAATTATTTTCCATCATTCTGCCTTTAGCAACAGTCGTCTTAATTAAGGGGGCCAAGTTCCGCTCTCATTTCTGCCTGGCAGATCCTAATGAAATCAATGGAGCCACACAGTGTAAACGGGAGAGGGACGGTGCCGATCTACGTAAAAATAAAATGTTCCCTCTCTTGTTGATTAATGTGTAAAATTAAACCAAGGTATAATCTCCAACTTCTGACTAAATGTCACTGAGTAAATTACTGCAAAAGCCCCACTCAGAGGGGCTTTTCCATGCACAGTTCAAACCTTGCCCATTCCCCTCCAGCTGCCCAGACCCTCACCGGGGGACCGAACGGCAGCGAGATGCTCAGATGAGACCCTGCCTCTGCAGAAACCAGCAGCGGCTCTGCCACTGCACCAGCCTTGCTTTGGGGGATTAAAAACAACTGCAGAAGCTTGCAGTGAGACTCCAAGGTCACTGTCACCTCTCCTTTCCCCTTTGTCCCTGCCCCTCCGGGCCATCGGACACTCAGCCCCGGAGCTGGGCATCCACCGACTCCCCATCCCCCGGGGCTGGGGGCTGCAGTGGGGGCCATGCTGGCTCCCTCCATCCCTCCTTACCGCGCAGCTCCAGCAGGACCATGCTGGTGGTCCCCGGCCCCCCACTCCTGCCCAGGGCTCTGCCAGCAGGCAGCCCTTCCAGACATGTGGGTGGTTTGCTTTAAGGCTAGGAATCAAACAGCTTGGGGGGGAGGTTATAACAGCTGAGAGCACCCACGCCTGCTGGTATCCCCCCTGGGCTCAGCACAAGGGGTAGCACCCCGGTCTCTCCCTCCCCTGCCCTGCTGCTTGCTGCCTCTTAACAGCCCTCCGCTGCTGGCAGCAAAAAGGCTTATCTCGAACTATTCCTCCCTTGCTTGCATTTCCTGACAGCCGCCTATTAAACCAGACCCAGGCATCCATGCAGCGGAGGCTCCAATAAGTGGATCCACATGTAATATTCATGGATCGCTTCAGAATAGTTACAGATCCATCACACTTGGCAGCAGGACGGCGCGCACTCCTAATGCTGGGCTTAAGCACCTTTTTGAACCGGAGCCCTGAGGATGACCACACCACTCAGTCTGGAGAGCGGCTGAACAGGCGGCGATGCCCACCAGGGCTGGGGGACTCGGGCAGCCCGGAGTCTCCTCTGGCAGTGCCAACAAGGCCAGCATCCCTTCTGAGATGTTTCCCGTAAGAAAAGGCAAAGGTCTCTGGGCAGGGACAAGGGCCACCAGCCAGTGTCATCAGCCCATCTCACCCATGTCCGCATCAAGGCTGCATTCAGCACAAGAGCACTGCGGTGCCCCGCGCTGTCCCCACCGGTGGCATGCCTCTTTCCTGCCAGAGCCCCCACCCGCCTCCATCGCAGCCTCCGGGGAAGCCCTGGAAAGCCCTTCAGAGACCTGGGGCTGCAGGGCATCCCCGACCTGAGAAACGGCTGCTCGTGCACCCGGCTGGAGCCATCAGACAAGCCCCTGCAGCGCAGCGAAACCGAGGGAGCCCGACCAGAGCTTAATTCCCTCACTCTGGGAAAGGTTTGTTTACCAGCCTCTTATATGCCTGGCCAGCACCACACTGCAGCTCCAGAACCGATCTCATCCCCCAGGATTAATTTTTACACAATCATTCCAGAGTCTATGATAATCACTCCATAAAAAATGAAGAGATTTGGGATTTTTTTCAGTGCAGAGGATTAGGTCTAAATACAAGTAATCTGCAGGAAGCTTAGCTGCATGCACACCACTAATCGCTCCCTTACTCTTCCCAGCTTTAGCCCTTTCATTAGTATTTTCCATAGTAGGGCTGTTTGTCCTTGCTGAGGTCAGACTGACGCAGACAGTCAGACACATCCCGAGGGCCACGGCCATGTGCCAGCCCACGGGGGCAGAGGACAACATCTGCAGCAGCAGCTCGGGTGAGTGGCAGTGCTGTGCATCGCTGCAGCACCCTGCATAGCTGCCACGCCGTGCATTGCTGCAGTGCCAAGCATCCCTGCTGTGCCGTGCATTGCTGTGGTGAGCAGCAGAGCAGGGCTGGGGGCACAGCTGGGCTCACTGCCTCTTGCTCTGCTCCAGAGGAACCTCTGGCATGGGACGGCTCATGCTCTTCACCCTGAGATCTTTCCGGTTTGCTTTGGGAGGGAGGTGCAGTAATTAGCATGGGAAACTTCTAATGCCACAAGCCAGCTGGTGGGATCTCTTTAAAAACATAGCAAACTATTAGAAGAGATGACTAGCTTAAATCCTGAAGCCTTTAGTAAATTCCTAGTGGTTTAACTAGGTGAAGCGTGAATAATAATCTGGGAGCTGGCAATTTCCCCAGACCTGGGGCAGTTGTCTGTATGGTCCTCTGAGTCCCCAGGAATCTCCTTCGGCTGCCACAGGCAGCTGCCAGCTGGGCAAAGGGAGCCTGTCCGCCCTCCGCACCGCCCAGCGGCCACCATCGGTGGTGTGCCTTGCTTTAACACTGGAGGTGGAGATGGACAGATGGAGTCCACCAGGCTGGTGCAAAACCCTGCAGCCCTTCTGCTGCCATCCGCTGCGCACGCCTGAGCTTGCCCTGCTGCAGGGCTGTCACTCCTGCCTCGCTCTCGCCTGCCAGGCTCGCAGACCCCTGCTTGACTAGCCCTTGGTTGCATTTATAGAGCAGTGAGTGGAGGAGGTAGCTACACACACATCTCTCCTCCCCGATGGCACCTCAGGATTATTCCTGAGTTTTGACGCTGTTTCCCGCTGAGGCTTGGGGCTGAACTCCCACATGTTCCTGGTGGGATGCGAGCACCACGTGGGCCAGCCCATGCCTGGGGCTTGGGGTGATGGGCAGCAGGCTCCTGGGGCTGCCAGGAAAGTAAGGGCGCAAAGGCTGAAAGAAAATGCTGTACGTAGTAAAGTCAGAAAGACTGGTGCGCCCTTTATGTCCAGCAAGCATTTTTGCAAATATAATTAAAACAAATTCATATCTGGGACTGGTCTGACCACACGTACAAGGATGCAGTGCCAGATTTTTAAAACAAAATAACTTAAGCACTTAGAAAAGGACCCAAGCAGACTTTGGGTACTTATGTTCAAAATAATTGTCCCAGGAAACCCAATTCAGCAGCCACCCAGGCTGAAAGCACTTAGGCACACTCGGGCAGGTGTTCAACAAAGCATTTAGCTACCCCGGTGCTGCATCAGCAGAAACCTCAGAGCCTTCGCTCCGGGCAGTGACTCAGGGAAACTGCTGGGGCTCGGTGCTGGGACAGCTGGGGTCCCACCTGGCCATGGGCCAGGTCCCACCTGGGCCCCAATCACCCACCATGGTGGGGTCCCCCGTGCCGCTCCATTCACCTCGGGCTCCTGCCTCCGCTGGCCACTGCAACTGCTTTAAGGCCTGGGGAGAAGGTGGCTCACGAGCACGGCAGCGTGACGGGAGCCGCAGGTGGCTCGCTCCTCACTGCCTTCCCCGGGGAATGCATTTTCAGTACAAGCGGAGATGCTGCAAACCAGCAGCCTTAGCTGCTAAACGCAGCTGAGGAGGGAGAATGCTTCTGGTAATAAATTCATAGATCTTCACACACCAGCAGGCTGACAAGCGTCTGGTTTTAAAGAGACTAAAACTATTTTGGGTGCAGCCAGTCAGATGGAGACCGCCTTATGCTTGGAGGCCCTAAATACAAGCTTCAAAGAAGGGAGGGAAACCACAAAGATAACCCAGAAAAGTTTGATTTCAGTGGGGGCAAATCTTCAAAGCACAACTATCCTGTAGAGTTAAAAAAACCATGTCCCATTCCCATGAATAAGTCAAAAAGTGGGAACCTTTCCTAAGAGCATGCCTGACCCAACAGGTGTTTCCTCCATCGGGCTCGAGAGCGAATCGATGCTTCTGGTTTCTTTTGTGTGGTGTAGCTGTGCTTCGCCGCCACTGAAACACCATCTCTCCTCTGCTCCGGCTGGTTGAATCCTTGTCTCTCCTTCAAACACATTTCTTCTCTCCTTCAGTCTTTTCTAGCATCAGTAAAAATCCCGTTGTATGCATCTGCTGGATGCTGTTTCCTTACCGGCAGCAGGCTGATGGCTAGTGGTGGCCTCGGGCTGGTCCTCTGTCTCAGCCCTAGCAGGCTGCAACAAGGCTTTTACCATCCCATACCAGCCCTCTCATGCCTCGGCACCACCAGCAGTCTCACACAAGGTTCCAAAAGTTCATCTACTGTCCGTGCTGTTTCTCTTTCCTCCAGAGGCCAGTCCACCCTGCTTCTTGCCTCTCTGCTGTGTCCAGGTTCTTCCTTCTCTGGGCTCCTCTTCCAGCCCGCCTCTCCTCATCCGGGCCCCCTTCTTCTCTCTGCTTCTCCTGAGGCCTATCCTTGTCCCTCCTACATTCCAGGGCTCCTCTTCACCCACTAACTCTCTTCACCAGGTGCTCCTTTCTTCCAGGCTCCTCAGTGCTATTTAGCTACTTAGCAGGAACCGGCCACAGCTGTACATTATCCACCTCAGCCAAACCACCTCCCCAGAAGCAAGCCCACAGCTGTATACAATCAATGTTAATTAGCCCTCTACAATTCCTCTACAATTCCCCCCTTTTTTTTCTTTTTTTGGGGTTTTTTTTTCTTTTTCTTTCTTTTTTTTTCTTTTTCTTCTTAACATTTCATACCTTGTTTTTTTAACAATCATCACAACCTTTTCACAAACAAGCTTCTACAGTCCTCCTGCCCTGCCCAGCACCCACCGCTCCCGGGCAGCTGCCCTGGACACGATGCTGTCGCCGCTCGCAGTCACAGCCAGACCCTCTCCCAGCCCCTGCTCCCCGCTCCCGCCGCAGGCTCCGTTTCTCCTCGCAGCAAGCATATGTGCCGGTGCAGCCCTGCCCGCCCGGGGTGGCCGCAGGAGCTCCGTGTGTTGCCAGCCCCCCTGGCCGCTCTCCTCCTTTGGGCGCAGGGAGGAAAGTCATGGCCGGGCTGTGTTTTGCCGCAGCAGATTTGATTCTTTCATTACATGACAGCGGTCTGGAGGACCGCTCCACCCAGCGCTTTCCAGGCACGCACCGGCTGCAGGGAAACCCAGCACCTCCTCGTCGGGCCCAAGCCCGTGGAGCGCGTCAGGGCTGCTGGGGAGCGCGCCCACCCTTCGCCGTGGGTCGCCCCGGGCCAGCGGCGACAGCTCCCCTCACAAACGCCCTGCCCGGTGCCAGCGGCCCGTCGAGCGGCCGCCCAGCGGGGTCTGTCCCAGCGCCGCCGCCGGGCGCTGGCTGCAGCGGAGGTTTCACACAGCAGGCGTGCTCCTCCTTGGAGAGCCTCAAATCTAATCTAAACAGTAATGCCTCCGGATTTCCTACCGTGTGCCACTGTTGTATTTTCTAGCAAACACGCTCGCTGACGGGCGGGTGTTTGTCACCAGCCAAGGAGCCGGCGCAAGCTGCACAGCAGGGCTCTCGCCGCCGCCGCCGGCGTGGTGGGAAGCCGCTGGCAGCCTGGAGGCACGGGACACGTCCTCCGCTGCCCCTTGTCTTCGATGCAGCTTGCAAAACACCCTGTGAATAGTGAAAATACTGGCTCCCCAACCCACCTCCTCCTTCAAAGCTTCACACGGAAAATAAGCCACCTAACTGAGGAGAAATGTTCCCAGGATCCGGGGCAGGGAGCTCTGTACCTGGGCCTCCCCACTCCTCTCGCCCGCAGCCTCCGGCGAGCCGAGCTTCTGTGTCAATTACAGGAAAATCAATGAAGATACTGTTCAGGACTCCTTTCCACCATTCAGCACGGATGATATCCTTCACTTTCTAGCACTGATTCATTTACTTTCAGCCTCTCCAGGGGCTCCTGACATATTGCTATCTCTGAAGAATCTGAAGCAAGAACTGCCTTTGTTTCCACTGCAACTTGTTGGCGTGCGCAGGCTCCGGGGACGGGGCTGCCGGGGCTGGGGCTCACAAAGAGGTCAAAAGGAGAGCGGCTGCGGCACACGGCAGGGTTTTAAACATTTCTTGCCAAAGCACCTTTCCGCGTCCTCTCAGATTGCATTTGCCCAGAGACTGGATAGGATCAAGGAGTAAAATGAGTCCAAAACCATCGGCGTGCCACCGAGCTCCTTCCTCCAGCTCCACTCTACTCCGGCCGAGCTGTCCCCAGCACCGGTGACGCGGGAGCCCTGCTGCTCCTCTCGCCGCCCCGCCATCGCCAGCACATCCCTCTCCCAACATCAAATCCCTGCCTGGGCAGCATCTCCTGGCAGCGCCACCAGCCTCCGCTGCCAGGGGCTTTGCTGGGGCCGCCAGGGCAGCCCTGCCCTGCGCTGCCCCTCGCCCCCTCGCCACACAAAGCCTCTGACCCACTCACAGCTTGTGCCCCACGGCCAAGGGGCGCATTTAGCGTGCCCGGGGGCACCACGGGGCCAGCTGCAGGAGGGGAAAGCCTCGCTTGACCGGCAGCCTGTGGGCAGTAAATACTCCGCGCTTGCTCATCAGCTGTGACAGGCAGCCGGGAGTTGTGTACAAAACCCAGCAGCTGGGGGTGCTCCTGCTGCCTGGGGAGTGCTGGGAGAGTGGGAAGCTGCATCATGGAGGACTGCACACTCTTGTGCTTAGGTGTACACCGAGCCCCAGGATGCACGGTCAGAAACTACGCAAGAGGATATTAAGTCTTATAGAACTGATTTCCAAAACATCTAAAGGCGAAAATTTGTGAAGGGTGTATCCTGGGCTGCCTGGGTGGACATGTTGAAGCTGAGGACACCACGCACTGGGTGGAGGACAACAGAAACCATGTGAAGAGTCATGTAAAAACCCTATTTCCTATATCAAAACAGTGTTATTTCCTACATTCCCATCCTTTTCTCTCTCCATCAAAGCCACAGTCATCCCGCAGGACTGGGATATGGACCTCCAGGCCGTACTCAGGCCAAACTCCCACTGAAGGCTGAAGAACCACGCTGTGACGTAAAACCCAACCCTGCAAGCTCCTCATGTTCCTCTTCAAAGAGAGCTTCATGCATGGAGAGCTTGTAGGATATAGCCCAGAGCAAGGATGGTGCTACAAAGACAGTATTTATTATTTATAAGGCACTTGTATGAACTCAGGGCTCAGAGGCAGAGCTGTCTATGGGGGCAAGCTTTATAAGGAAAAAAAACCATAGCTTGAAGAAACACTGAAAGTAGTGCAGCATGCAGCAGTCATGTTCATAAGAGACATTCCTCAGATTACAGAAGTCAGGATCTCTTGGTGTTCACATGAAATTTGCTGTGCAATTTATGGGGCAGTTTAATTACCGCTAGGGTTCTTTTAGGTGGGAGCATGCCCTGAACACCAGGCTCCTAAAGAGCAAGAGGGCTTCCGAGCTGGCATCGGGTTCTGCATCGCCCAGGCGCAGGCTGTGGCATGGACTCCCACAGCATTGTATGTGCCATATGGGGATCTATAGAGTCGCAGGGAAGTGCCATGGCCCCGTGCTGGGGAGCAGGGGAGTGTCATGCCCCCACCCAGATGCTGGTCCCCCAGCGAAGGCACAGGGTACAGAGCAGCCCAGGCTGCCTGCAGCTTACAGCCGTGCTCAGCCCCCACATGCACCCACGGAGCTCACTGAGGCGTGGGGGCTGTCGAGGGTCACTGTGGCTGTAAGGCTGGGCCACCCTCAGTCTTTTGGGGTGTCACTGCAGGGTACCCCAAGGTGGTGGGAAGGGCACCCCAGGGTTGTCAGAGGCACCCCAGGCATGTCAGGGTGGGCACACTTGGGATGCCAGGTGGTGGACCCGGCGCTGCTGGGGAGGACACCCCCAGGGCTGTCGCAGAGGAAACCTGGGGCACACCAGGGCTGTCAGTGGGGCACACCGGGGCTGTCAGGGGGCACCCCGGGGCTGTCGGGGGGCACATGGGGGCTGTGGAGGGGTTACTGGGACTGCTGGGCTGGCACAGGGGCTATCCAGGTTGCAGCAGGGCTGTTGGTGGGCACACCTGGGGCTGTCGGGGGCACACGGGGGCACACGGGGGCTGTCAATGGGCATATGGAGCTGTTGGTGGACACATAGGAGCTGTCGGTGGGCACAGGGGCTGTCGGTGCGGTACCGGGGCTGCGGGGCTGGCACAGGGGCTGTGCGGGGCAGAGC
>JAVJGI010000057.1:696329-715892 GCA_035590275.1 Ibycter americanus | reverse complement strand
TGCTGAAGGCGGCCGCCCGCGGGCGGGCCGGGCACGGCCGGTAACGGGCTGCGGGTGTGTGTGTGTCTGCGTGTCCGTGCGCCCCTCCGCAGGTCCCAGTTCGCGCTCAAGTTCCTGGACCCCTCGTTCGTCCCCATCACGAGCTCCCTGAGCCACGAGCTGCAGGAGAAGCCCTCCAAGTGGGCCTTCAACCGCACCGCCTTCGCACACCAGAGGTGAGCGTGCGGCCGGGCAGCGTGCCCGCGTGTCCCCTGCTCACCCTCCCCGGGGCTGTCCCCTTCCCCCCAGCATTTAGGAAAACACAGGCATCCACCGCTCCGTGCTCTGAGCCCCGGGTAGTTTGCCAGCGGTGAGAGACAAAGGCTGAATCCGAGCATTTCCCCAGATGGTTACTGCTGTCTTGGAAGAACTGAGAGCAGGACACCAGGCTGCAACACGCAGTATTTCACTGAACAGAATGTGACCCAGTTTCCCGGTGCGCAAGTGAAATCGTTGTTACTTCAAGATAAATGGCTGGGGTTTTAAAACTTGAGACAACTCGAACCGTAACGGCCATGAAATGCCATGTTCAGGGAGGCCAAAGCACGCCCAGCTCAACGCCCCAGCTAACAGCGGCTCTGTGCCAGTGCGGTGCTGCGCTGCCTTCCAGCACCGCTCCAGCTGAGG
Organism: Ibycter americanus; assembly: GCA_035590275.1. NCBI lineage: Eukaryota > Metazoa > Chordata > Aves > Falconiformes > Falconidae > Ibycter > Ibycter americanus. The sequence goes on along the minus strand of JAVJGI010000057.1, from coordinate 715,226 downwards.
GGGCAGGCAGAGACAGGGGTTCGGATGGGGGTCCTCAAGCCCAGATACACTGGAGACACCCTCCTTGCGCACCACCTTCTGCCTCCTGTCCACAGGTTGCACTGACTTTCCTGCCTTGTGCAATGGAAAGGGTTTCTCGGCTCCTTCAGCCTCCCCAAAGCTGCTCTGTACTTGATGGGAAGTAAAACGTGCTTTCAGTTTTCTCACTGTGATGTGAACTTGGTGGCATCTGGCCAGCCTCTTTTATTTATTTGCTTTACTAGTATATATATAAGTAAATATATACTTTATACACTTTTTATATATATGTATATAAAAATACACTTTATGTACATATTTACTGACATATACATATCTCAGCAATGTCTGTAACAGAAAATAAAAGCATTTAGCCATTTAAGACAGCTACTACCATCTTGGACTAGAATTTTGTCCTGCCAAATGCCTGCTGTCTCAGAGACCACCTTGTGACTCGACTCACATATCCCACTTGAGAAGCAGGACCCCAGGTCACCAGGCAGCCAGCAGAGTCAGGATGGGGCCGCGGCACCCCTCGGTGCTGGCAGGCAGGGCTTGGGCTTCCCTCCTCCCTGCTGGTCGCTCTCCGGCACAGCAGGATGAGTAATGGTCTAGTGCCAACAAGCACTGCCCGTTTGCTGCCCCTATGGAGCTGAGGACCACCGAGGGAAGGTGGCACTTCACCTTCCCCATCCTTTCCTGGGACCTCCCAGGCTGGGGGGACAGTGGCCACCCCTCAGTATTGCTTCATTCCTGGCACTACCAGCTTATCCTTCATCAGTCTATCTCTGTGCCACCCCTCTGATGATTTTAGCTAATGCCTCAGGATCTGCCTTTGCACTTGTCCGTTCACCATAACCTATAATTAGGGCACCCAGTGGGACTCCATTAATGCTTAGACATTGGAGGATGCAAGCTGGAAGAAAGGTTGTTTGTTTTCCATAAACATGACCAAATAAAATGGTGTTGGGTTTCTAATTTTATGCCCTGCTAGGGAAATTCCTGAGCAGGGTTGGTTTTGTTTGGTTTTTAAGTATCCCTAATAACCCTCGTAAAAATGCCAGCGTGCTTGCCCAAATAAGACATTAAGGAATTGTATTTACGTAAATGGAGACAGCGACTGTCAGTTGTTTTCATGATTCAGAGCTTCTTAATGAGAGCACAAAAAATACATGCATTTAAAAATCAGCTCCTGTTAATTTAGCTGAACATCCTGGACCACTTGGTTTTGCTCCGCATACCTCGTAGCAAACATGGTGCCCATCATTACCAAAGATCCGCAGTGCAGCACCAAGAGTGAACTGCACACGGAGAGCCCCAGCAGCAAACCGACCCACCCGGCCTGTATCCCAGCGCACACGGAGCCGTGCTGCGCACCAGCCCTCAGCATGGTGACTGTGGCAGGGGGGTACTGTGACCTGCGCGTCTCGGACTTACACAGCAAATCCAATATTTTCATCCTGACACTATCCCAAGAGACGTGGACACATCCTTAGCTGGTGCCAGCCAGGACCACCCAGTAAAGCCAAGCGGAGCTCTAGGTGAGGAGCCAGCTCCGTAATTTCTATCTATTTATATCAATTTAAAAGCCCTTGCTCCACACTGTTAAGGAAGATGCTTTACTACATTAAAAAAAAAAGAGGAATGTAAGTCTAGCTGGAAAGAAAATCTCTCCACTGCAGAAAGAGGGGAAATGTAATCCCATGTTTTCTTTTCTTTTTCTCTTTTGTTTTAGGCAAGAAATCCTTCAGCATGTTGATGTTATAAAAAATTTTTCTTTGACCAAGAATAGTGTTCGGATTGGTCAGCTGATGCATTACGATTACTCCAGCCACAAGTACGTTTTCTCTATCAGCAATAACTTCAGATCGCTGCTCCCTGACGTGTCGCCGATCCTGAACAAGCACTACAACATTTGTGCTGTGGTTGGAAACAGTGGGATCCTGACCGGGAGTCAGTGCGGGCAAGAGATAGATAAATCTGATTTTGTTTTTCGTTGCAATTTCGCTCCAACCGAGGCTTTCCAAAAAGATGTTGGAAGGAAAACCAACCTTACAACCTTCAACCCCAGCATCCTGGAAAAGTATTACAACAATCTTTTGACCATTCAGGATCGCAACAACTTCTTCTTAAGTCTGAAAAAGCTTGATGGGGCCATTCTTTGGATCCCCGCTTTTTTCTTCCACACGTCAGCAACGGTCACGAGAACACTGGTTGACTTCTTTGTTGAGCACAGAGGGCAACTAAAGGTCCAGTTGGCTTGGCCAGGAAATATAATGCAGCATGTTAACAGGTATGTATTTTTGCTTTGCATTTAACTTGTCAAAATCCATCTTTCTCTCTCTCTCTCTCTGTACAAATACAGCTCTATTTATTTTTCTATTCACGCCTGACCTGGTAGGCACTGTCTAGCAAGTCAGGAGCCGATACCACTTGTTTTTAGAGCAAATGCAGTTTTGTTATTGCTTCGGTAAGTAACTCAGTTATTTCTTTACAGATTTATACACCGCACGGCAGAGGTGGGTTGGTTGTTCGCACCGGGGCATGGTCCATCACTGGGCTTTGCTCTCACTGCTGCTCCAGCAGAGCCAGGAGGAGCACAGGGGAGCCGAGTGAGATGCTGTGTAACCAAAGCACCGCTCAGGGAAGAGCTTGCTCTTCTCAGCTAGCAGATAGGGATGCTAACGGACAGTTGCAGGGTGGTCCAAGCAAAACTGTAATAAATCAAAGGAGGATAATGTTGCCACCTCTTCAGCAAACACATGTGTGAGCAGGCGTCAGTGTAGCATACCTTTCTGGATAAGGCACTGACTCTCATAGTTAAAACCCAAAAACATTCAGAAAAAGATCACAAGAGACTATCGATCCAAGTGCTGCTAAGGCTGTGCTGCACTCCTGGTCATTACAGGCTGACCTGAAGCGCAGCTTTTGCCTTATTCAGGCCATCAGCAGTCAGCACGGATGGTCTCCAGGCAGTAACTTTTTTTCTTACCACAAACCTGTGGCATTTCTTGCACTCCAGACTAACACACTTTTCTTTTTTTCACAGATACTGGAAGAACAAACACTTGTCACCCAAGCGGCTGAGCACAGGTATTCTCATGTATACCCTTGCTTCTGCAATATGTGAAGAGATCCACTTGTATGGATTCTGGCCCTTTGGGTTCGACCCCAACACGAGGGAGGACCTCCCGTACCACTACTATGATAAGAAGGGAACAAAGTTCACGACCAAGTGGCAGGAGTCCCACCAGCTGCCTGCAGAGTTCCAGCTGCTCTACAGGATGCACGGTGAAGGACTGGCCAAACTCACCTTGTCGCATTGTGCCTAAGAACCTAAATCTTGAAGTGCCAAATGATTGTCTAAAAAGTGCCCAAAACCTAATTAAACATTCTTCAGATATAATTCTAAAAAAAAACAACAACAGAACCCACCCTAAAATATTTTCCATAATATAAAGATGCTTTTTAGTCACCCTTGTCACTGCTCATCAAAGGGTTTAAGCTTATTCAGCAGTGCAGAAGCATTTATCAAATTCTGTGGATGCTATTCATGCAGCAGCGAAGTTGAAATATTTTGCATTTATAGATATGCCACTAAGTATGTTTTAAGCCATTTTCATATTTTAGCATTCCACTAAATGCCCTAAATCTCTTAATTTTATTGGTCCTTCCCAATTAGAACTAGAAATGTTAGTTTTAAAGGGTTTTTCTTCTTTTATATATGTTGTTCTCAATAGCTCAGCATACATATATTGCCGTGGCGGATTGAGAAAGCCACTCTGAATTCTGGTTCATCGTCACTTGCAAGTTCTTCAGTGTGGATCCTGAATTCCACCACTTGCATATTTTCATATTTACTGAATTTTACATTTTTTAAAGAATAATGTGAAGAAGGTGGTCAAAATATGGCTGGTACCTTAGCTAGGCATTTATATCACACTCAGAATACTTCGGTGTTTTAATTCAATTTGGGCCAAAGCCTAGTCCAAATTAGACAGGCTGTAACAAGTCCATCCCCATCCATGTGATACTATTTGGTCTTTTGATTTTAAAGTTAAACCACCGTGATAAACAGGATTAGATTTCTCTGGAGACGCATCAGGTGAGAAAAGCCCCAAACCCTGAGGCAGGTGCATCTCCCTCTGCACCTGCTCTCTGCATCCTCCAACAATGGGGGTCCTTTGGGAGAATGAGCCCCCTGAGCAGGGAGCACGGGGGCTCCCACCCGCCCCTTTGCACCCACAGAGCCTGCCAATGCTCCCCGCTCCCGGTGCGTGAGGAGCCAGCCGGGCGCTGCGGCCACCCCGGGGGGACCCGCCGTGGCCGTACCCCGCTTGCCCTTGCGCAGCTGGCACTGGGTGGGCACTTGCTGTGCTTCATACGTCCCACCCAAAATGCCATCCATCCTGTGGTGGCGATGGGGTGTACTGCCCAGCGATGCCGCGTCTGCAGGGAGCAGCCATAGCCTGCATCAGCCCAATTAACAGTGACGGGGCAGGTGGGTGAGCAGGGCTACGGCTGCCCCTGCTGCGACCCGCAGGGTGTCACCGAGGGGCAGGGGTGCCAGCCTGCCCTGCACCTGGCCCCTGGCTCCGCAACCGGGCCTGGCCGGGCAGCAAAGGGGGCCAGGCGCTGGGATTTTTAGAAATGTTTTTTAAGGGGACGTGAGCATGGCAGGAGTGCAGGGAAGAGGAAATACCGTTACCGATTTCCGCACTGACATCTCTAAATCCACTGTCAGACAACTAAATCAGTGGCCCCGTTTTCCGGCCGCCAACAGCCACCCGAGGCAGTCAAAGGAAGGCATGGCTTCCTCTGTACCACTGAAAATCAGGCTGTTTGTAGAGAGGACAAACCTTAGGGCCACTTACGGTTTGAAAATGTTGACCATTATGTCTCAGGATAAAGGAGCCTGTAAAATAACTTTCTTATGACAAGTATGCTTACAAGTGTTCTAACATTTTTCTATTATTCCGTATGATGCTGAGAACTGACTACACACTGAAAGAAGATGCAAAATCCAATTTAAAATCATACTTTAAAATGGCATATTTTAATTTTTCTCAGCCTCTTTACCTACAGGCAGATGTAGTAGGTGTGGAAGGAGATCTCGAGTACAACAGCCGCCAAACCCGCGTGGCCGGGATCATCTCCCGGTGCCTGCCGCCGCCCCGCTGCGGCGCCACAGCTCCCCCAGCCCCCGAGGCCAGCCCCCCACTCTCCCCCACGCCCCAGGTGGAGAAGGAGCTGGTGGCTTTCTTCCCCGTTTTAATTATCCCACATTTTCTGGCTTTTGCTTTTTTCAAAGGCTGTTTAGGGCTGGGGCACACTGTGAAGGGGCTTGGGTCCCCCCCATGCTGCAGTGTGCGCAGACCCGCTCCTGCGAGGAACCGCCGCGCTTCCCTCCCCGGCTGCCGAGCCTGGCTCCGCGCTCCCGGGGCTCCGGCTCTCCGTGCTGTCGTGTCGGTCCTGCGCTCATCGCCGTTCCTACAGCAGAGTACGACCTCTAGCAACTGTTATTATGAAGACATAGTTGTGCAGTGATGGTGGTGTCTTATACCATATGGTGCCATATGAGTTGTTCTTGATCTTATCACATATTGTTTGTCTCGTAGTCATGCGCGAGGGCCCGGGCCAGGGACGAGACCCCTGCAGAGCACAGGGACAGGCGGTCCCCATCGCTTGCAGCTGCCTGTGTCCCCAGGGGAAGAACTGAGCCCCCCCGGAGCCCTGCAGGCCCTGTTGGTGAGGGCTGCAGGATTGCACCCTCCGGACGCCTGGACCACGTGTCCAGATGGGCAGCAGGGAGCTGCAGGGCCGGGAGCAGCCAGCTCCTGCGGGAACCCTTGTCTAAGTGCCGGAGCACATGTATTGTTTTTGCCCAAAAGCAGAAAAAGAGAAATTGCACAGGGAAGGAAGAGTTGTGCACTAGTTGTTAATGAAGTACAGTAATTAGTCATTTCCAGTATCATTTCCTATTGAGCTGTACAGCAGATGCATGCTTGCTAAGGCAGGCCGATCGCTTTGCAGGTCACTGCGGTGCATGGTGAAGGTGCGCCCAGCGGCCAGGAGCCAGCTCAGCAAAGAGCCCACTGGGGCAGACGTGTCACCCCGAACCCTGAGTGATGCCTCTTGGCTTGTGGTTAATGCTAGATATTTTAATTAGGAGTCATTTCATCAATTTCATGTAGGCAACGATCATTTTTAATCAGCAAATTAAAGATATGTGAACTATTATCATATTGGCATGAAAGCGAAGGCCAATGTGCTCTATATAATTCTCGGCTGCTGGCTCCTAATGGGAAATTGCACTGGCAGATCCTGCTTGGCTGCTGCACGGCATTTACATGACATAACTACTTTAAATTAGATGTAGTCACAAGTAAACATTCATTAGCCTAAACAAACGTATTTCCATCCGTGCACCTCATGTGTCTCCTGGAGGCTCTTTTTGCAAGGGGGATGCTCAGCCTGGGGTGAGATGGTTCATTGCGCATGTCCCGCCAGCAGCTCCATGCTCCTCCTCCCCTAATGCTGGCAGGGCACGGACACTGGCAAGGGCATGTCCAGTGTGGAAATGGAGGAACCAGCCATGTAACTGCATAGTGAAGCTGGGATGGGAAGGTCTCCAGAGTCAAACTGGCCGCGGGTATGCTATGAGATGCTGGGAAGCCACGTGAGATGGGTCATCTGCTATGTCCCAGCCCTGTTCCCAGCATCCCCAGAGAGGGCTGGTGGCAGAAGTGGATGTCCCTGTGCTGAAGGTGCTGCAAGGGCTTGTGCAGCTGCTGCACCTGAGCGGCAAAGCTCGTGTGGAGCTGGTTCAGACAGAGCTGCAGCATCCTGCCTCTCCCTGAGAGCCTGTGCGGGAGGAAAAGGCGTCAGTTCTGGCATGCCCGAGGGCCGCAGCTCCTGAGCAGTGCACATCTCTCTGCTCAAACTACTCCTTTAGAGCACCCAGGAGAGAAGATAAAATGTAGAAATTAGAAGTTGAAACCAAAAACCTAAATTACCCCTGGGTAGTTTTTTAATTTTTCATAATTGATTTTTTAAAAAATTTTATTTCCCTTCCTAACCACAATAAACTTGGGGAAATTGCCCACGGCTGGGATTTCTGTTCTCCCCACAACTTGCACCCCCAGCCTGCTTCCCACGGCTGTGCTCAGGAGGTCTGCAACGCCCCGCTCACTCCCAGCCCAGAGAGCACCAGGGACGCAGCACCACACGTGCCCCCAGATTGTGGGGAGAATGGCAATGGAAAGGGGGTTTAATGCACAGCACCTTAATTTGATCTTGCTTAATTTAAGCAAATGGAGTGTCTCTCTCAGGTTCATCCCGCTTGTGGCAAGGTCCCGTTATGACAGTCCTGGCAGCACAGCTGGAACTTTCCGGATGCACAAAGAGGCACCAAGTGCAGAGAAGGAAGCGTGAAAAAAAAACCTGCAAATATTCGGAAACTGGAATACAGAAAAATTATTGACAGAGTGCCATATTATATCATTGATTTTTAAGCAAAACTCCCCATCGATTTTTCAGAACCACATTGAACATTTCAGAATCATTGATTTTAATGGGGAGTTCTGCCCCAAAATCAATGGCGCAATACAGCTCAAAGTAAATTGCTTCTTAGTATCAATATTTTTTGTTCGAGCTCTTGCAATGTGGAAAAACGTCTTAAAATGTGCATCTTTTGTTTTTACCTGTTTTCTTAGATGCTCTTTGAATTCTGCTTTTCTAGAGAGAGCAGAGGGGAAGGGCAGCTCGTGCTGAGCAGTAGGACCAGCAGCGGCCCAGGGTGGGCTTTGCTCCCCCAGGCAGGGAAAGACCCTCCAGGTGCCTTGAGGTCAGGCTGGGCTCTTTCCCAAACCCCCATTTTCAGGCTGGTTTTCTTGCAGGGCCTCATGTTAGGGGCACCATGCATCTCAGAGCAGCAAAGTGGGGTGACCTCCCCCGGTGTTTGCTCCAGCAGGTCTGGGCTCAGCATCCTTTTCTCACTGCGCTGGGCTTAAGGCACACATAATTCTGGCTTTGTAGAAAACAAGGTGTGCCTTTGAGCTGGAGGAGGTTGGCCGGCGGTGAGGAGGAGTGGCGGCGCTGGCTGGCATCCCTCGGCTCGGAGGTGCAGGCTTGGCCGCTTGCGGTGGGCTGCTGTGCTTCAGGAGGAAGGCAATAGACTGTGGTGGGCTCTAGCGGAGAGGTGAGGACCGAAGGGTGCAGAGAAGACAGCGGCTGAGGCAGAGGGGCTCTCTGCATCTGCCTCTCTCCGGCAGAAAATGCCTTTCCGTTCAATAAGCAAGCTGCTCCCCTCTGCGAACGTGGCTCCTGTGGCAGGGAGCTGCTCAGGACAGAAAATGGCACCTGCATTTGGTATCACCTTGGCTAGACTCTTCCTTCCTTTCTGTTTGGCCCAGAACCTTCCTTCCTCTGTCCATCTAAATGAATTCCTGATGGTTCAGGGAAAACACTCATTGTCATTACTGAATGTCTAGACAAGCGAATATAGCTAAACAAAAGTACGCGTAATGCAACGTGATCAATATATGTAAGTACAAAACATTGTCGTTTACAAAATCAAGATAAGTCCTTCTGACTAGCTCCGAGGGAAAGGTCCGGTGGGACGTAGAGTTTGCACAGCCCTGGGCTGCCAGCATCCCACATGCTGCAGGCAGCCGAGGGTGACCGGTGGCTGCATCCTGCTCCAGCCCCTCTGCCGACAGGATGGGTGCTGAGGACCTGCACCTGTGGCAGGGACTGTCAGTGGGAGCTTGGGGCTGGTGCTGTGTGGGGCTGGGTGCTGTGGTCAGGGGGATCAGGCCGCCAGGCAGGGGGTGGGAAGAAGGGGTGTACATAAGAGTGGAAATACGTGTGTTACCTTCTCTTCTTTTATACATCTTGAGTTTGTATTTTTGTTGCTTGCATCTTTTCAGTGAATGGTAGCAAGATACATTAAAACAAGGTCATTTTGGCTACCGGTTTTAATTGTGGAGTATACCAAAAAGCAAGCATTTGTGACATATAACTGTGAATGGAGGTTGCAAAAACAGATCGTTTAGAAAAAAGCAGGTTTTCTGTAAATGAATGTGTCTTTATTCCAACGGCTATACAGTTCAATGCCTGATGGAAGTTGTTTTCAATAAAAAAAAAAGATAAATATTTTAAAAAAAAAGAAAAAAAAATGCCATAATTGTAATAAAGGATTCATCATTTAACAGCCATACTAAAAGCATTATTTATTTTTAAATGGCTAATGTTCATAAGGGGCCAGGGCACAGTCTCAGGTGAATGGCAAAGCCGCACGTGGTGTGAAACATGTTGCAAGCGGAGCCGGCACTCAGCCGTGCTCCCACGGAGTGCCTCTGTGGCGCTGGCGGGACCGGGATGGGGCCCGCAGGCCGGCGCGTGCCGTACCAGATGTGGTGCCAGCCCGAGGCCCGAGCGCGGCCGGCGCAGTGCATCGTGCCTGTAAATGCGTGGGCGCACTGGTGAGCGAGGCCCTGGCTCTTCTCGTGACGGAGTCCCGCATTCTCGTCGTGAGCATCGTTTGTGGAGAACAGCGCGATGGTTCATTTGGGATCTCTCAGCAATGTGATTCTTTGGTGTGAACGTGCCTGCAACATTGACTCGTGCCAAAACACGATACTGAATGCATTGTTTTTAAATAAAATGTTTTATTGTGCATTGAAAGTCTGTAAAACTCAGCTGTGTCCGCTTCTTCCTTCTTAGTATTTCCTGACCAGCTTTACTGTCCATAGTAATGACAGGCTTGCAGTGGGAGGGTTTCCGCGCTGTAGGTGCACTCTGCTGAGCACCAGATTGTCATTTTCATCAAAAAGCCTTCTGTATTTTAAAGGATACGCTGCACGGTTGTAAATGCACTCAAATCGTATGAAAGCATGCCACGGGTACTCCACCCTCGGAAACCACAAGCATGGCTTCCTGCAGCCCAAGTTTCATTTTAGGTGCTGGACTAACAGGAGTCAGTTGTGAGAGAGGTTCGGTTTTGGTGCCAGGTCCCCGCTGTCGGTTCCTCTCAGGACACCGGTGACAGATGCTCCGTGGTTGGCACGGCATGTGCTTTGCTCAGCCTGGCACACGGATCTCCACCAAGGGCCCCGGCGCTGCCCGAGGCACAGCCCAGCGTCCGCCTGGCTGGGCTCGCACCCTCCCGCCCCGTGGTCTCAGCCCCGTAGCTCGCAGCCGCGTTGGGGCAGGCAGGCCAGCTGCCGTCATCCCGGCCCACGGGCAGAGTTCCCCCGCCTCCCTCAGACCACGCTGATAAGCGCAAATTACCCTTCGTGCTAACAAGCCCAAACAGCTGATCCTCTCTCCCACTGTAACTGATTTTTTTTCTTCCTAAGTGAGTAAATATGGAGACTATTTCCAGATTCAAGCACGCTTACCAGCTCAACAATAATCCGACTGAAATAATTATCCCTCACATGTCAAAACGGAGCAAAGTCCTGTTTTCAGAAAAGTTCCCAAATTCAAGGTCTCTGTGGGTGGGATTTGGCTCAGGGGATGGAGATCCCCGTTGCAGAGAGGCTTCACACATCCCAGATGAGAAGGAAACCCCGGCTCACAGGGTGCAATTAAAGCTGTCCAGCTGTTAGGGGTCCCCGGGCAGCTGCATGCAGCTGAACCCCTCCCCTGGGGTCTGCCGCGCAGGGGGAAGGCTCGGGCACCAGGGAGCCTCTCCTATGCCCCACTCCCAACACCTGCTTTGGGATGAGCTGCCACTCATGGGGAGTCCTGCCCCACGTGCCTCCGGCCAGCTACTAATATTAATACAGAGTAAAGTGTGACTTACACATTTTTCACTTCAAACTGGCACATGGACTTCTAGTTATCTTGTTTCATGGCTCTGGTGTAAGCTCCAGGCATATTTTATGCCAGTGAAAGCAGCACAGGATCATTCCTGACTCTCATCCTGTCCTCCAGCGCGCTCACAGATCATCCCAGCTAAGTGCTGCCCACTCGTTTAATAAGCACACTCTCTACTCCAGCTGCTAATGAAAATATCAGAGAGTAGCTCGCAAGGACAGACCGCCGCAGAATCCTTCCTGAGACCTCCTCCCACTGTGACGGTACAGCACCGATGACAGCCTCTGCTACCCACTGGCAGCTTTTCCTCCCTGTAGAGCAGCAGAACAGCTCTCCTTGGCCGCCTTCTCACCATTAACAACTCAGAGAAAGTTTTATTGGTGCGTTTTAACTCCCTTGCTAGCTGCCTTCCACTTGTGCCTCGGGCTTCTGGGGAGTGTTCCTACCATTTGTTGGTGCTGTTCTCGTCATTAGCCATTGAGCACACACTGCTTGCTTGTGCTGAGATATTTTTGGAGAGTTTGTGGCTAAGTTGCTCTCCCAGCACCCTTCCTGTCTTCTCCCTGCACCCAGTCAGGGTGGGCTTGTGCCCTTGACCTCTGTCTGGAAGTGGCCGCCAGATGTGCTGAGCAACTTCTCCTTTTTTGCTTTTCGTGGGCTCCCACCCTGCTGGTCTCTGGGTGTGGGGGCATGCAGGTGCTGCAAGCAGCAGCGAGCGTGGGCAGGGGGCACCCGGGGCAGCACGCAGCAGGCAGGTGGGGATTTTGAGGGCTGAATTGTGGACTCCAGGGCCTGTGTTCTGCACATCAGCTCGTCAGCTTTTCTGCAGATCTGGCCTGAAACAAAAGGTTTTACTGGAAAACTTCATCAGAAGAGTTGCCAAGGGTCTTGTTTATTGCTCCCTGTATTTCATTATGCAGTGCAATAAGCTTAGTGTGATGGATCAAATTCTGCACTCCTGTGAAATATGTGGCGTTACACAGCATGTAAATCAGTACACAGCTTGGCTCAGGGCATTTGTTCATTACAGTGAATTACACTCCCAAGAACATCTTATAACCCACTTCCATTACCTACAATACACTAGTAAGAAGGACAGATTGCCCCGCTTCAGCCTGTGTGTTTCTACCTTCTGTTCCAGTGGACGCTGTAGCACAGCAGCCCTTGACCTTGAGGATGGCACATCTGTCCTGACACCTTCTTACCAAACCCTGCAGTGGGCAGCAGCCCCCACTGAGTTCTTGGGTGGGGGGATGTCGGTGGAAGGGGACGGACAGATGTCGAGTGCCATGGCAGAGAGCAGTCACAGCCACGGTGGTGGGACGTGCCAAGGAGCCCTGCCAGGGATGGTGCCTGTACCTGGCCGAGGGCACACCAGCTCACTGCAGGGGTTAGTTTCGCCCATGTCAGTGGATACTTCAGTGGACTTACACCCATCTGAGTGCAGCCTGAGCCGTGGCCCTCTTGGCCTCCTTGCCGGTGGGTCTGGAGCCCCAAGAGCTGCCATCCTGCTGTGCCAGAGCCCATCGATCCTTCCTGCTCTATTTCTGCCCTGTGGCCAGCTCCCAGGCCAAGAGATGACTTGCTGCTTGCTCCAACACTGCTCAGTGTCCTTACTGGCTCCTGTGAGGAACTTTGCCATGAGTTTTTGGAAGTCTGTGTAAACTCACAACGATAGAGTCTCTCTGGCTGGCAGGTGCCAGAGCAGCCCCGTGGCCAGAGGTGCACTGCGCTGCCCCAAGCATGTCACACAGGGGCTCAGGTGCCATGCCCATGTGCTGCAACTGAAAGGCGGTGCTGACTGATTTAAGTGCTTTAAGATTTTAAACTGACTGATTTAAGAACTTGTACTGCTGCAGAAACTGCTGCCTTATTTTTAAGTTCTCACAGTGGTTATTTCCTCACCTTTGGGTCTCTAGTCTTTTATTACAGGCAGCTTGTGGGTATCAGATCCTTTTATGCATTTATGAAATTAAGAGGATGTCCAGTAAGGGGAACATTTTCCCTGTACCTACAAATTCCTTTTTACTGCCTATTTCAGTGCCTGCAAGAGCAGTGCAGGAGTATCCTGGGTCCCTCCCATCCCTCTAGTTTTAAGACTTAACAAAACCCTTGCAGCGGTGGAGGTCTTCGGGAAATACTGGCCAGGTGGGAGCCGTGTGAGTTCTCCCTCTAACCGCTACTGAAGCCTAAACAATTGCCAAATCCATCCACATTGTCAGCATTCATTGCCTAGCAATAGTCACTATGGGATATTTTGGGGATAGCAAACCCCAAAATTACATAAAAAGTTATAATTTAGGTGCTAACCAGAATATCTAAAAATTCTAAGCGGCTTCTGGCAAATCTTTAAAATTGTGTATACGATAACCAGAAATCAGCTTTCACATAATCCAGTTCACTTCCAATTAATGCAGTGTCAGTATTCTACAACAAGTATTATACTACTTCGTTCAATCTAATTTTGAATATAAAGTCTGACTGCTGAGGCAGGAGTAACAGCAGGGTAAAACTCGTGTGGATAGAGCTGACTGAGACCTCCTGCCCGCGCTGGCCAAAGCCCTGTTTCTCAGAGCATTTCTGCTCTCTGAATGTGGCTGGCATTCAAACCCACCTCAGGACATCTCTGCGACAGCTTGCTCTTGATTTGTTCTGGTGCACAAATTGCTCTAGAGAGGTTTGCCTGGCCTGCACAGCACAAATGCAAGTCAGCTCCTGAATAACTTGTGTCATTCTTGCGCACATCAGGCACTCTCACCACCAAAATATATCTAAACTCCATGTTTTTGCACAAACTGGATGGCTCTCTGTCCCAGTTCATCTGGGTGGATGTTGCCAGAGTAGGGCTAATAGTTTGGGCAAGCAGTTATTAATCTTTGAAAAATGTTTTAGTAAGTAATGTTTAGTGCAATACAAATGAAAAAGCAGTATTTGTCTATGCTACTTGCATGCTTCCCATCACTAGTATCTAATATATTTATCCTTCAAACGATCATGGAGGAAAGGCAGGTGCCACTGTCTCTATTTGGGAGGTAGGACACTGTGCGAAGCATCAGAGGGGAGCAGCCATGTCCTAACTGTGGGGTGCACCCGCTGATGTGGGCCCCTCACTTGGGTTTTCTCCCTGTCCTGCCCGTGCCACCAGCACTGCCGCATGCCCCGCTCGCCGTGCGAGGTCTGCCGGGACCCTGTGCCCTGTGAGGGCCAGCCCTGTCGGGTCTCTCTAAGGCAGCAGCATCATTTCCCAACACTTCCCACAAACCAAACAAGCTGGGGCCCTCCTGCTCCCAAGATAAATATTGCAAACTGGATCCAGTTTTAATCTTTAACCATGGTCCTCACCAGCCAAGTGTGCCATCAGCTGCACCAGGACAGCCGCACTGCCCCACTTGCAGTGGGGCCAGTGTGCACTGAGCCAGAGCTGTCCCATGGGAGGCACTGAGCAGAACCCCCAATTCATTTGCCCACTAATAAATCTGAGCAAGGCTTCCCAGAGCCTCTGTGCCTCAGTGCCAGGGCCAGAGGGTGCCGGCAGTGTCTCACTTCCCTCAGGTAGCCTCAGAGCCTTTTTTCCTGCTATCAGTTTGCACTGATAAAGCTGGATTCTGCTTTCTCAGGCCTATTTTACCCTCCAGACTGCCTCTCTGAAAAACTCTGGGAAAAAAATCTCATATTGTCTGACTTATCTTTTACTTCTAAATAACTGAAATCCTGCCTGGGAGGAGAAAAATCACAAGGAAGGTTGGTTCTGCTTCTCACAAGCAAAACTTAGTCCTGGGCAGCAAGTACAGCTGGGGCCAATACAGGTTTAAGCCCCCCTGGACCCATGTCCAGCTGTACTGCCGTCACTGGGAAGACGTCACAGGGGGCTGGAGCTGGCCCCTCTGCCCTCTGCAGAGAAGAACAGACTTGCAACAGCAGTTTCAAAACACCAAAAGAAAACACTTGCAATATTTGTTTAAAAGCAGGTGAAAATTACTTGTGCCATTTCTCGCCAGCTCATGCTAGGTATTTTAAGAGAAAGCTCACCCATGCCTGTGGCCCATGTGCGTGTGAGCACTAACATGCAGGGCTGTGAGTGCAGGTGATGAATCTGTGGACTCATCGTTTTACAAGTGGTTTGGGTCAGTCAGCCAGTTTTGCAGCACTGGAGGGCCAGGGCCTCCTATTCTGCACGCTCTGAGATGGGTGTAGGTGCTGGAGGAAACTGCAGAGTTGAACCCCTGGTGAACAAAAGAGGAGAGGAATTAAAATTCAAATACCCAGGGGAGCCATGGCCAAAAAAAGAAGGATGCTGAGCAAGAAAGCTCAGGGTGAATGTGGCCAGGCCAGGTCAGCCCCCAGGTCCATCCCACCCCACCGGCCCCTGGGCACTGCACCACTGCCTCTTTTGGGGGAAGTGAGGGCACCCAGCATTGGCAAGGGGAGTCCTGGCCGCAGGGAAGGAGAAGGAGGAAGGCAAACAAAGAAACCTCCCTCCTCCCACCCCCCGAGAGCAGAGGGAAAGCCTCTGGCAAAGGCAGCCATGCAGGCAGGGAACACTGCTTCCCGCTGGGCAGCCAAAGCTCGTTAGGCTGAAAGCAGAGACCAGCCACCCCGGCCTCTCCGGCACTGCTCCTGCCAGCCGTGCCCACACTTGCTGTCAGCGGCGCAGCTGACAGAAGGGGTTTGTTTTGCATGAGTGCCAGAGGGCACCCAAGCACCCTCCATCACACAGGGGGGAAGGTTTAGTGGGTGCAGGGGCCTCGAGGAGCCCTGTGGCAGATGCCAAAGCAGACGGCACCCACGGGGCAGAAGGGCAGAGCTCTCTGCCACACTGCCTCCAGCGGGGCTGACAGCAGCCCCTCGCAGCCCCCACCGCACTGCAGGCCCCCGGTAGTGCCCGCGCTGCCCGCTGGCTGTGAGACAGCAGGCAGAGCACAGGCAATGCGGCACATGAGCAACACGGTGCCACAACGTACCAGCCGTGTTGGTTACAACTGCGCTGTGCACCGATATTTATACGTTTGTGGGTTGATTACCAGGAAGATTTTGACATCAATTTGGCAAGATGCCAGAATTAGACACTACCATGTGTAATATAGCATCATCAAGGAATGCGATAATCAGGCGCAGGTTTAAAAAGAAAAGGTCAAAGTCAGGCCTTATCTCCTGAATTTTGAAAATATCATTTTGTCAGGGGGAAAAAAAAAAAAAAATCAATTTCTCATCTTTCCTCTGTAACTTAAAGAGAGCATAATTGATCGGAAAGACGGGTGCAGCCCAGCCCTCCGAAGGCACTGGCAAATGCCCCCTCCACCTGCACAGCCCCTGTGCCAGCATGCAGCCCTGCCGCGGCGGCCCACGGCAGCTCTGCTCCCTGCTGCTGGGGCGCCGTGCTTCTGCCGCTCTGCCAAGGCGGGAAACTTTGCCTCATGCCCATCGGCACAGACACCTCCAAAGCAAAGTACCACCCCAGCTAACAAAAAGGGGGGCTAGGTGCTTACTGAGAGAGCTGAATGCAGCTGGCTTTTCTGGAAGGAAAGGGGATCAATACACAATCAAGCAAAATAGCACAGTTCATTTTTTGTTCAACAAAAAGTTGTATTTCATTTAAGTTATGAAACGTGTTAGAAGATCTTTGTGAACCTATGGAGCTACAACTCAAAGTATGATTAATCTTAATTTTTAGGTAATGGTTCCCACTCTGTAAGAGAGTACTGGTAGTTCCCAGGAATGGCAGGAGGGATGGAGCTGAGTATCTAAAAAAGCATGTCTATCACCAGCTCATGCTTGTGTGACACAGTTTGAGCAGGAGTTGGAATGCCTGCACTCCAGAGGTACCTTCCAACAACAAGTTCTTAGGGGGACGGAAAGAGGGGGACGGAAAGAGAAAAATGGAAAAGGACACCAGCACACCTGCAGCAGCTGGTTCCCATCGGGGTCTGCCCACTCACTCCCCTCCCCTCCTGCCTGCCATCCTACCTCTGCCTCGGGAGAGCTGCACTTGCCTCTCTTTTCCCCAAATCAACTGCAACTTTTGCCTTCCTTTAGGAAGGACAAAAAGATTTCACGCATAACTTGCCCTGAACAAAGGCACCTCATGCCAGGGCTTTCTTTTTCTTCTTCCTTTCTTTTTCTTTTCCACTACAGGCGGACAATAGCAGGGGTAGCTGAGCAGGGGGAGAGCTTCATTTTATATGCACTTGGTTAGTGCCAAAAAGCAGCTTGGAAAATACCGTGAGCTTCAGAGACCTGCGGCAACAGCAGTGTGGAAGGAAACTGATTGTTAGCCTTTGGGAATCCATAGTGGAAATCTGTAGGGAAACTGAGTTTTATCATACACAACCTGTTTGTAAAGAGACTACGGGTGCCCTCGAGAGTGGCCTGGTAATGCACGGTGTCTTACCTCGAAAGAATATAAAATACAGCCATTTTTGGACAGGACCCAGCCATTTTCACTCACCAGCTGCATTTCTATACAAGCTCCATGGTATTTCTGCATGTCCCAAAGCAGAGAGGTGCCCGGCACCCATCCCTCTTTCTACCCAGGCCAGGTGGGTGGCTTGGCATGCTGCCCACACCACACTGCCCTCCCTGTCCACAGCTCCCCGCAGCCCCCTGCCACACAGCTCCTGCATAACCTCTCCCCCTTGGCTGTTTTCAGAATTTTAGTCCCCAGTGTACAACTCAGGCTGAACTCTCGTTGATCCTGTCAAAAAGGTGATATTTCTCCCTATTTTCCCCCATTTCGTTACCAGAAAGACACTGTGGGGGTGGGACCTTTACAAACGTAGAGATGGTTATCAGGTCCGAGATAAGGATGACATAAAACGCAAGGACATGGCTGCCCAGAGCTGCCATTGCTGTGTTACTGATTAAAGGGGTGGGGGGGCAGTGGAGGGAACCACATGGCTGGGAGCAGCTGCATGGCCTGGCACGGCACAGCAAGGCACAGTACAGCCCAACAGTCAGTCACAGCATGGCTCAGCACGGCAGACTTGGGCACAGCCTGGCACAGTGCAGCCCAGTCCAGCATGGCCCAGCCTGGGATGGTGTGGCCCAGCCTGACACATCTGAACACGCATGGTCCAGCACAGCCTAGCCCGGGATGGTATGGCATGGCCAACACGTCTCAACACGGGTGCCATCGCAGTGGGGTGCGCAAATGGCACAGGGCCTGACTGGAGCAGGCAGGTCCCTCCTTGGGGGCTCCTGTGCCCACGGGCCCTGGTCCAATGCCCCCCCCTCCCCACCCACCTCCTCACCTGCCTGCCTCCTTGGCTGCTCAGCTGCCTCTCTGTGGCCTACCTGCCTGCTTCCACCCCTCCCTGCGTCTTCCCACAGCCCCCACACCGCACCATGTGCTGAGGCTACGGCCACACTTGAGGCCCCTCTGGGGCCCTGCAGGCTGTTTCCCACTGACGCCTCCCCTTCCAAGCGCAGCCCCCACTCCCCACCTCCCCCTGGGCAGGACAGCGATGGGGTCCCCACGTGCAGCAGCATACCTGGGGGACAGGGCGCTCAGGGGTCTTCGGAGCCACGAGGCGGGCGAAGCCGGCTGCCAGTAACGCGCTGGATTGGCACTGGGGGCTCACAGCTCTGAACCGACGGCCCTGCAATCGCACACAAGATGGCTTTGGCAAGGGCAAACAAAGTAGATCAAACCCACTCGCTGTGACGCCGCCGGTCTGTGCCTCCCGGCTCAGCCTCCCCAGAGGAGAGGTGTGCTGCGGCCCCTTCCAGCGGGAGAGGCCTGGGCAGCCCGCCAGCGCCGAATGCGGGAAGACACGCGTGTCCATGTGTACGGCAGGGCCTGCGTGCCTCAGTGAAAGGAACCACGCAGCTGCATGACAGCAGACTGACGTGGGGACACGGATTTCGTTTGTGACCATACCGCTTCATTGACTGCTGTATGCTCATGGCACGTTTTTCCCGAGCCATACTCTGACATATTTAAGGCAACTAATAGCGCAGATCGACGCAGCGCCTTGGTTTAAAACAGCAAACAGGGAGGCAGGGGAGCGCGGTGCCGTGAGCCGGGGCCGGCCGTGCCGAGCAGGATCCCCGGGGAGC
>JAVJGI010000057.1:675130-690434 GCA_035590275.1 Ibycter americanus | reverse complement strand
AGGGATGGAGGGGTGCAGGGCAGGGAGGGGCACGGGGGGTAGAGGGGAGCGGGAAGGAGATGAGGGGCGCAGGAGAGGGATGGAGGGAAACGGAAGAGCGACGGAGGGGAACAGAAGAGGGATGGAGGAGCACAGGAGAGGGATGGAGGGGTGCAGGAGAGGGATGGTGGTGTGCAGGGGCGGTGGAGAGGCACAGGAGTGGGATGGAGGGGAGCAGAAGAGCGAGGAGAGAGGTGGGGAGCAGGATGGGGTGAGGCGCCCCAGGGCAGGCAGTGGCTGTGGCCTCTCCCTGGCCCAGACCCTGGTGGGCTGTGGGGGGCCATCCCAGCGGAGTGAGGGATGGTGGCTCCGCATCCCACCAAGGCCAGGCCTGCGCTGGTGCAGCTGAGCCTCCCGCACCCTTCAACCCTCCAGCGCCAGGGAGGGGCCTTGTACTGGAGCTGATGGCGAGGGGTGGGTCGCGTGCTGGCGGACTGCTGTTGTCAGTCCATCCACTGCCTCTTTGTGCCATACCAAATGCTACTTTCTCTGGATTTTGAGACTGTTTTGTTGCCTGTAGCTGGAGCTAAAAATTAAGATATAATAACATCTGTATCAAGTGCGTTATCTATGTATAAAACTATTTCTTAGTGTTGAACTAAATATACAGGTACATAAAGATTCTTTGAAAGGTGCTTAGTCCCTTGAAATATTAGTACTCTCTTCAGATATAGATTAGCGGTTATGTTTGAACAATCCATGCGGTAAATTGTGGTGCTGGGTGATAAATTATATTTCTCATGTACCAACTCTCTGAAATAATATCCTGCCCTATCTTTTTGTTCCACATTATTTCTGAAGACATTTTTGCCCTGCAGAAATTTGAATACCATTTTTGTTAAGCAACCAGTTTTCATCAGGTTCTTGGTTGGCTGATAAAGATGAATCTGACCACATTTGTCATTCAATGCGTTTCTATCTTTTTTTTCCCCTCTACTTTATTCAAGAAACAATTAGCCAATCAACATGTGTTACTCATTCCGACTTTTCCAACCTGTTCTTCACTCTTTATTAGATTTTTTTCCAGCATCTCATCTTTTCCTAATATCTCTTGGCCATCGCCATTTCAACTGAAATATCCCAAACTCAAATTATTCCTCTGCATCTAAAAGCTGCCAGAATTTATTTGTCGCGAGGAACACATAAAGGAGAGAACATTCTTGCCAGAAGGATTATTTTCCAGTAACTGATGCTGTTTCTTCCCTTGCTCTTTACAGGGGTGTTTTGACTCAAACCTCACACTTTTTTCTGCACCGTGGCCCCGGTTGCTCATCCTTAGCACTCCTCCCTTGTATTATTCACAAAATCTTGTCCTCGATGTTCCTGCCATCCACCAGTTGCAATTGGCTTTTTCATCCCTTCCAATTATGCATTACTCAGAGATGACAAGCTTCTTGCCAGTAACCCAACACATCTGTTCTGAGTCTCCGAGCACTAAAAGTAGCAGACTCCTCGCATCAGAGGAGCTCCCCTGTGGCTGCCTTCAGAGTAGAAACAGGGCTCTGCAGGTGTACAGAGAATTAAGCTAACAGGGAAAGCAGGGCTGAAAAGGACTTGAGACATCACCTGTCCTGACAGTCTGCCCCATTCTTCAAGAATTTCCAGTGATGGGGATTTCTTAGGCTTCTGGGGCTTACAGGTACAAAAAAAAAATCCTTAATGACTAGCCTTAATCTCCCTTTTTGTCTTTTAAATCCTTTGCTTCTCATCTTAACCCCACTAGACACAGAAAAAAAAAACCAAAACTCCCTTTCTTCTGATAGCAATCTGTATTTCAGACTTCTATCTTGTCTCCTGTCTTCTCTAGAAACAGCCCCATCATACTTTGGAGTTGAATATGCAGGGAAAGCATTACATTCAATGGGACAGATAATACATCTCTTTTTACCAAGGTAAAAGATTTTGTATCCAGCTCTATCAATCTTGCAGACTCTTGCATAAAAGGCTCTCTGATTTATAGAGGATTTTTGTACACAGAAATCATACAAAACAGGCTAATCTCAAATGGGTTCAGTGATAAGATCAGCCAGACAGCTCACTGATGGCAGACAGAAGTGCAATCAGAAAAGAAATTGGAGTGTTTTGGGGTTGTTTGGGGTTTTTGAGTTATAAACCCAAACTACTCCATTGTGAAAAAAAAGGGGACTCAAGCCACTGGTAAATGCTGCACAAAGGAATTATTAGGCATGCGATAGAGGCTGGCAGTTTCCCAAAACACAAATTGTCTCTGAGACCAAAATATCTCTAAGTAAGCAGGGAACATATTTATGAGTAGTGGTGATTTTCCAGCAGATCTCATCTTGTCATAATGGGCATTTAAGAACAGGGGCCTGTGCTGAGGCATTAAGCTTTGGCAAGCAGAACACAGCTGAGGAAGATAAAGGAAGAGCATGAGGAAGTCTTCCTCAGAGAGCTTCCCACACACCTTCTTCTCTGTTTTCCTTCTCCTCTGTGCTTATCATGCCCACTTGCTCCTGTATCTGGTGAGGACACTGCTGCTTTCCTCGGCAGCCAGTGTCACGGCACAAGCATCCTTCCTCCGGCTATTGCTGGCAAGGACCACTGGCACCACAGCACCACCTCAGCCGCAACCACAGGCTCTCAACGCGAAGAGGCTCACACAGATTAGGTATAAGCTTCCAAAGCTTTTCCTTTGTCCTTCTGGCATCTTTAATGCCAAGTTTCTCCTCCACATGTCTGGGTCCTGCCAGGGTACAGCGTCTTGGTGCTCCTCCCACATCCAGCCCTGACCATGCACTGCAGAAGAGGTGTCCGGTGGGGCATGGCCACACAGACCCAATGCCAGAACCCTGCTCGGTGTCAGCTAGCTTGTACCATTGGGGTGACGGGAGCACTACCTGATGCAACTGCTGTCACCCATGCAGCCTGCTGAGGGGCCGTCCCACCTCCCATCCACCAGCTGCGTGGTAGCACGTTCACTGCAGAGGTGGGAGGCACCCACAGCCCCTCTGCCCGGAGGGTGCCCACCCCCTTCCTTGCCTCCCCACGCAACCTTGTTGGTGCTCACTACCTTGTTGGTGCTAGGGGGGGAAGGTCATTTACCTTTCCTGCTGGGGCTGTGCTTTCGTAAGCCCCTGGGAAGAAGGAAATAGGAACCAGACTGTATGGCAAAGAACATGGCTCCTCCCAGGCCTGCTCTTGCTTTGTGTACTCAGCAGTCATCGTCTGAAGGGCAAGGAGAGCCCAGAGAGCCAGGCAGGCAGCACACATCTGTCGTTACCAGATAAGTTGGCAGAGCTTTGCTCCTGTCCTCTCCTGTTCCTTTATAATTGCACCCTGTGCATAACAGCCATTAAAAGGAAATAATCATTCCCTGCTTTCTCCCATGACTCAGAACTTCTGAAAACAGGCTGGTTCTGGAAGCATACAGCCAGAACTTGGCATATCTTTACCTTCCCTTGCAGTAGAGCCCATAGGACTCGGCTTGCGACTCTGACTTGTAAGCATTAAGGTGCCAGGACGGAACTGCAGCATGGGAGGCTGTCAGAGCGACATAGCTATGGGAAAGCTGCTAGATGTAATCAGCAGAAAACCAGAAGGCAAGGTATTTCAAATTCTAATCCACTCTAAGATTTCAGACTCCTATTCAGTGCTTGCTTACCTACCTCGGCTTCAAATTCCCAGTCCTTTCTTGGAAAATATGCCTGAAGTGCTTCCCTTTCTCCGTGGGGAGAAGGTCACGGCTGTTTTCTGGTGCTTGAGGGGATGTGCTGGCGCATCACTTGCAGCTGCTGCTCCAACAGGCAAAGCAGCTAGTGTGGGAGCACTCTGGTTTCAACTCTGTGCTCTGACAAGGGGGGTATAAATCCTTGTTACAGAAAAGTGTTATAATTCAGCTGGAAACTATTTTGGGATTCAAAAGGGAGAATCTCCAGAACAAGGGGAAACATAACTCTCCCAGGCATTAGAAGTGAAGGGCTCACAGAGCGCAGTTCGAAGCATCCAGCATTTTGCTGTGGCTGGATAGAGCATCCGAGCAGCCTGACTGCTGCAAGAGCTGGTGATCCTGGGGGGGGGATGCCTTGGCACTGCAGACGGGGTGACGCTGCTCATGGCAGTCGGGTGATGGCATTTAAATGCTGCTGCTTCCACACCTTCTGTCTGCTTGTTCTTCTGAAAGCAGCTGGGACTTGAACCAGAACAAGTGCATTTTGGCACCTCAATGAGGTTGACACAGTTAGGCAGGGTGCAGGTCTGCCTGTCCCTGCAGCCCCTCCGTTCCCCTCCTCCCAGTGTCCCTGGCTCCCTGCGAGGTGCCCTGGGGGTGTTGTTGCACCCAGGGCCAGAGGTCTTATGGGTAACTGTGGGCCGTTGCACCCCTTCTTGCGAAAACAGGAGTCTGTGGGGAGAAGAGAGATCCCCTAAGTGCCCGCCCTGCAACAAGGCTACAGCGTGAGCTTGCACTGGCTGGGTGGTGATCCCAGCCCAAGGGAGAGCTTGTGCGTCCCCCAGTTCTTGGGAAGGAGACCTTATGGGATCATGACCAACTCTGAAACAGAAATCTGTCAGAAATCGGGTCT
This sequence comes from Ibycter americanus, assembly GCA_035590275.1. Taxonomy (NCBI): domain Eukaryota; kingdom Metazoa; phylum Chordata; class Aves; order Falconiformes; family Falconidae; genus Ibycter; species Ibycter americanus. Next base: position 685,854 of record JAVJGI010000057.1, on the reverse strand, counting down.
GCTCCTTCTGCAGCTCACAGAAAACCTTGTTCGTAGGGGAAGGGCTGGATATTGAGTGTCAGGGGCCGCTCCCTGGCTCAGCCGCAGAAGAGAAGCTGGGGGGCCGCTTTGCTGCTTCCATGCACGGTTAGAGCTCGCAGCCACTTGGTGACAAGGAGTGCATTGAAACTGTACTGCATGCTCACCGAGCCTCCACTTGTTCTCGCCCTGGAGTGCAATAAATTGGCCCTATCCCATCTATTATTTATTATTCTGTATTAATGATGGAAGTATATTACAATAGTACTTAGAGGCCCTTGTCAGAGATCCCGCACCGAGATGGGTGTTGCAGCACTGCAGGGGAGGAAGCAGCCCCTGCCCTGCAGAATTTACAGCCCAATTTCAGCCACCCAGCAGATTTACAAGAGATTTGACACAAATAGCCTGAGACCTGCTACATGCCAGAAAGAAATATAAAAGAACTAGGTCCCCAAACCCATTAATCTTTTCTTCTCAAATAGCTGAAAGATGCAAGACCTAGAGAGGGGAAGGCATTCCCTCCGTGGCAGAATTGAGAGGGAGAAAAATCAGGTTGAGTACCAAGAAAACCCATTCCTGGCAGGGAAACAGCAAGGTTGTGCGCTTTGTTCTCAGAGCATTTCAGGAATCCCTGTATGTCCAAACGGGAATCATGGCGTAGGGAACGCCTTGCCGTTACAGCAGGGTTGGTTTGAGCGAGCAGAGAGATCTTCTCCAGTAACGATAGATCTTCTCTGGAAGGACGGGATTAACACTTTGTGTCACACTTCTCATTTGTAGGCGCGTTCTGTTTTTCTAGAAAAATGCCGTCAGAGGGCATTCATAGGGATTACGAAAATCAGGAGGGTTTTGTGTGTGGGCAGCAGATGGGAAGGAGCAGGGGAAGGCGCACTGGCTGCACACCCCGACAATGTGATTATTTGCATCTTCATTCAAATTGTTTCTTGTTACATAATGATTTTGTACACAGTGGAGTACTTAACCTAATTTGTATTGATCTCAATTGCTTTCATTTGTGCATACTTAATTCAGAGAGGTAATCAAATTGATTTTTGAGGCCTAGTTTTTAAGAGATCGTAGTAACACAGATATACAAGAGGTTGCTTTAAGTGAATCATAGCAAAAGAAAAACATTTTAAACCTTTGGAAAACGTTTTGATGGTCATTTCATTGTGTTCTGTATTACTAGCATAATTAAATTTCCTTCACATTGAGTTCTCCCCGAAATCAAATTGAGGAACATTTTTTAGTTCCATCAGACAGATAACTGGGTTTAGTTGACTTTGTACTACACCCACATGAAACCACATACGGGAGATCAATATTCACGGCTTATCCTTATGAACGATAGAGAGAAATGACTTACTGCTGGATTAAGGGAATATTGTTCTCTACTTGGCTCCTACTTAACATCTGCTATTTGTTTCGCAGGTCCAAAGTCACTTGTGCCATTAGATTAAAAACATCATAGAACTGGTGATTATCTAAGGGTGTTAGTTAATGTGGGAAACCGCAGGGAACCAAATTTAGAGGAGATGAAAACAAAAGGAGGCTTTTTTCAGCAAAACTGGACCATGAAGTATGGCCCAGAGAAATTTCAGACTGCTAAATAGGCTGCCAGGGTTTCTGGTTAAAACCCCCTCGCCTTATTTGTTTAAAAGTAGAGATACCTGAGGGGGCAGATGGATTGACATCAGATTTATCTTGGGGTTTTGTTTGTATGTAAAGCCGGGCTTGCACTGTGTTTGCACTGCACAAGACAGAAAATCATGGGAGCTGTTCCATTAGCGTTTCCAGTATCCAAAGGAAACTGGTGTCAGGCTCTCAGAAAAGAAATGGGATGGGTCTCTAGTCTGCACATGTCCCTCTGTGCCTGTCTCCACAGTTTGTGGTCTCAAAGCTTGGTGGGCAAAGCCCCTCTGCCTGTAAGCGTCACCACCTGGTGCCCCCTTACACAACAGCACCCGCACCCCTGGGACATCACTTCCCGCACTCCCCACAGCTCCGGCTGTGGTGGCATCAGCCAGTGGAAGGTTTCATCACATCAACTTTTTTCCCTTTGCTTGAGCTGTCATTAGGTCTATGTCGGCACGCTTGCCATGAGCCTAGCTCCACGCAGCGCTGATGCAGACGAGCAGAGCTTGCCCCAGCCTCTGCCAGTGGCGCATTCCCCGTCCCTCTTTCTCAGCTGTGGGACGTGGGGTTTCTCTGGAGGTACTAGCCACCGGCGGTGTTCAGAGGGGCACACGCCCACCCAAGCTCTGCAGATCCTGCTTTTGGAAATACGTGCCGAGACAATTCACAGGCACAAAGCAGCTCCTCTTCACCAAGGGCTGCTCCGGCACCACTCCAGCCCCCAGGACCCCTCCCCATCCTGCCTATCATCCTCCTCCTGACGCCGGTGACCCGCGTGTCTTCATCTGCCCCCCATCTCCCTCCCAGAGCACCAGTACAGGGGGAAGCAGAGGAGCCACGGGAGGAGGGAAGCCCTGGTGCATGTCAGGGAGCATCCCTGCCCCGAGCCTGGGGGCTCGGAGGGTGGCATTTGGCTGAATACTAGTGCAGTGCTGCCAATCACGGTGGTGAGCTCTGTATCAATCAATTTTAGCCTACGTGTGGCAAAATCAGTTTCTATAAAAAGGACTGGTCTTTCCGTGCATGCATAAACAGCTGATAGGAGCTATCGCTGCCTACAGGGATATGCAACGCTGCTTCTGGGTTTTGTAAGGCCAGCGTTACGCACTGCAGATTGATTGCTCGGAGCTGCACAGTGTTTCAGCCGTTAACGATGGAGCCTGGTGGGTATCTTTCAGTGAAACAAACTGTCGTGAGAAAATGCCAAATCGTCCGATCTGAACCGTTGCACTTCATCAAGCTTCCACCAGCCCTGTGGAGGACTTGCCCCGGACTGTGGGTCCCACCCCACAGGGCCCCACCGGCTGCAGCAGCTCTCCCGAGCGAGCTGGGCCAGGGCTGGAGCACGGTGGGATCCACAGCCTGGCGGCGAGGTGGGCAGGGGTGCTCCGGGCGCCGGGGACCGCCGCAGCTCTCATCGCAGTAGGGCAGAGGGGGGACCCCCACGGCAGTGTTAGTGGATCCTAGTGAATCCACTGCCTTTTGCTGGTAATTGCCATGCACTCATCTTTAATGATAAATTTCCCAGTGCTTCAGTCTTTGTAAATGGAAGTTTTAAAGACAATACTTATGAACTGAAATGCTTCTAGATACTTTTCAGGATCTATAGCTATTTGTGATGCATGGACTGACTAGGTTCCTTTCTTCTGAGGGAGAAGATGGAAAATAAAAGAGTTATAGTTGCAGAAAATAAGACAAATGAACTATTAGCAGAAATATTCAATTTAGTGCTACTTGGTGACAAAAGAAATTTGAGCTTCAATTAGAAGCATGTGAAGTTCACGAGGAAACCAAAACTCAAGATGGGCTTGCAGAAATAAAATTTTAAAAAAATCACCACTTACCTGCAGTTCTCTTTCAAGCAAATGGAGTTGCAGATGCTGGAACCGATGCAGCGCACATCAGTCACTGCAGCCCTGGTTACAGTGGGGTTGTGATTCTTCCAAAGCGGTGTGATACAGTTCTTCTTTTCATGTGAATTGTGTTGAAAGCTATTAAATGTGGGCAGTTCAGAGCAAATTTTCTTCGAGAAAGAGAGGTGTGTCCCAAGGCGCTACGGAGCCGGTGCCAGATGTGAGCAGAAGCTGTGTCCTTCCCCACTGCCACCTGCTTGCAGCAAGGGAGGGGATGCATCCCAGCTGCATCTGACACTTGTGCCCTGGCCGTGCAGGGGAAGCTGGGATGGGGCTTTTCCCTTCTTTTCCCTGGCTAATGTTAGGTGAGGTGAGTGCCAGCCCTGCCAATGGGTTGAGCCAGCTTACGGGTGCGGGGGATTCAGGGAGACAGACACTTAGCAAGGCTCTGCAGAGACAGAGCTGGACGAGCTGGGAGCGATGGGGTATTACCCAGTTCCCGGAGCTGCAGCTGCACAGGGCAGCTGGGACTGGTGGCTAGATTTTGCTTGCCTGGGTGGCAAACAGGTGACGGTGCTTGGCTGGCACGTTTCCCAACTGCCACACACTCACACAGTAAGGTGGGCTTAGGTGAAACTTTCTGAGAGCTGCCGTCTGTTAACCAGGAGGCACGACTGCCTGCCTCTGCTCTCACTGTCTCTGGGATCTAGTGAAATATTTCAGCACATGCTTAACCTCAGGCTTGCAAACACGCTAACAAAAAAATCAATGGAGTGTCTTGCATATTTAAAGTTGAACATCTGAATAGATGTTGTCTTCATGGAGAGGAACCTTATTAGCACTGAGAACTGTAGAGATGCTGGGGCTCATTCCCATCATCTCCTGGGTGCCTCGCCTGTCTCACCTCCCACCTCTCAGCACTTAATTCTGGGTGCTTTTCTCTGTTTTATTTTTTTATTTCTAAGCAATCCCTAATTCTGCTTTCAAGCAACATTTTTTAAGCATTCCCTCAGTTTTAGCTGCAGGACAGAACTATGTTTACTGAAGGCAGACTGTCCCTCCTTGAGGGACGCAGCCCTGCAGTGCTGTGTCAGGTCTCTGCACCACTCTTAATGCCCTGTAAATCGGTGGGGTTCCACTTCAGTCAGTGTTAAGTGAGGCACTACTGAATCTATTTCTGAGCTCTTTCTATATTCTTTCTATGTAAAGTGTCTTTAGTCCCATGTAGAAGAAAAGGGATGATTTCCACCCACCCCCCTCATTTATGGCTTTCAGTTCTTGCCAGTTGTCCATTTTCTTCCATAGAATATGTTCAGTATTAACTGCCGTTGATAAATCAAATTGTTCTTATAACTAAGATGGCTGCTTCCCTTCCCTCTACTATTAGAGTGTTTCTCTTTCCATATGCAGGTTTCCTGGAAAAGAACTTTATTTTATTAGAGTGCTCACTTTTCTCTTCTGATAAATGCATGTCAAGGAACATTTGCCTTTATGGTGCCTTTTCAAGAGCAAACTTAACAGTTCAAGGAAAGTATTTACTGAATGCATTGAAAAGCACATACCTTTGCATTATTTATTATAAGATACCAATAACTGTAAAACGCAGAGTATCTCTGGACATAAATTAGTGATGTTAGGAAACACTAGACTCTTCTCAGTGTCCCGGAACCTATTAGAAACTGCAGCAAAGATGCAGGCGCTCGTCACATCCCCAGTTCTGGGGATACCAGACAGAAGGCGAAGTAAAGCAACAAATACACAAATCCAGTCTAAAATCCACTTTTTCATCTCAGACAGGCAGTAAAACATTATCTGTGGAGTGTGTTATAGCTGCAGTCAGAGAACCCAGAGTCTTCTCGTGCAATGCCTTTGGGCCAACCGCCTCCGGAGACCCGAGTCTGGCCATCGGAACACAGTTACGGGCTCACCCTGATGCCTCCACCCTGCTCACACAGCAGTGTTCCTGCTGCTGTCTCCAGGAGAGCTGGACTGGGAACCGCTCCTGGGACACTCACCCATAACCCCTAAGTCGGGATTTGGACCCGACTCCGGAGCATCCTCCTCTTATATTTTGGCCCACCTCTGCTGCAGCCACTGGAAGCTGGCAGCTGAGAATGGATACAAGAGAGGGGTCAGCTTCAGGCACTCCAACAAGATATTCCAGTTTCCTGCAGAAATCCTGTGAAATACTGTCCTGTGCACAAAACCAAGCTGATCAGCGTAGTCGTTCATGCACCCAGCTGAGCCAGGCTCCCTGTGTGCTGTGCTCAGGTGCAGGTAGATGGGTACGGGCCTGGCTTCGGGTTAATTACAGACATTTCACAGTCTGAGTTTTACTCTTTGGTCCGGATTCTCATTTCACATTCTAGACCTGCAGAATTATTTAATAGGGCTGCTTAAAACCCACCCACTTATCAATTCACTCTACTTATTTTGCCCCAGCACATTACCTAACTATGTCAACATATGGATTTTTTTTATCTTACTGCCCTGTGTAGACAGCCTTATCAGGCTATTTTTAAATCTGAGTATGCTACGGCAGCGGTATTGGTTTCAGCACTTGATGTTCTCTCTGTGCTAATAAATACAGATCAGCTATTAATACTGATTTTTTTTTAGGATCCATTAGCATCGCTTGGCGCAGTGATGGTCCGACACTGCTGCCCTGCCTGACCTGAGCTCTGACAGGCACTTCTGGCTGGCTTCGCCCTTGGCCTCAGGAGCCGCCGTGGGGAGGGGGGCGGCGCTGGCCCCCACGGAGCGCTGCTGGCTCAGCCGCCCTCCCCAGGCAGCCCCCCGGCTCGGCGGGCTGGAGCGAGCTGGGCAGCGGGGAGGCTGGCCGTGCCCAGCCTCCAGCCCAGCGGAGCAGGGCGTCAGGCTTTAAGGCAGCAAGGACCGTCTGAAGAGGGAGGGGAGATTTAGTTTCAGATGAAAGGCATTTGCCTGTGTTAAAAGAGATGTGCAATCCCAGGTATTTTATTTTGTCCTCCTGGAAGGAGGACATCAATATGCATGCTGTAAACCCAAATGTAGACGAACTCAAATATATAGGGACCAGGTTTCTAGGCAGCCCAGCTGGCTTCGCACCTGGACCCCCCCTTGCACAGCCTTGCCTTGCTGTGGCTGGAGCAGCATCCCCCGGTGTGCGATGGGCTGCTGCCCACGGCTGAGCTCCGGCAGTCTCTGCTGGGGTGGGGGGAGAAGGGAATGGTGCCCTGGGGTGGTGACACTGCCAAGAGCCAGGCTGGGGTGAAAACCCCAGGGAAGAAGGACCAAGGGGAGCCGGAGCCTGACCCACTGCTATGGAAGCCCAAGCGCTGTCATCTCCACAGAGACAGGCTCTGATAACTGCCACTGGCAAACATGTGGACGGAAAAATTCAGCCAGTGTGTTTCTGCAAAGCTGCATGTTCAGAGATGATTTCCGTCAGGAGGCGTTACCTCCTTTCTGGAGCGACTTGTGAAGAGCGTCGTGTCGGGGGAGCGTATCGTGCCATGTAATGCCGTGCTTGGCTTCAGTGATGCTTCTGAGTTTGCTTATGGAAAACACAGTCGTTACAGTTCAAGACTGGGCTGTGAAGCAGCGATGAAGAGGATGGAGCTGCCGGCAGCGCAGTTGCGCAGGGGGTGTGAGGTACCTGGCTGCCAGCACCCTTGAACCATCGGGTGGCAGCTGGCGGATGGCTTCGGAGCAAAGGCAGCGTGGGGGTGCCTGCACGGCCACGCGATCGAGGGGTGTGTGGAGAGCTAATTGTTGACGAGGGACGTTGCCTCAACAGCAGGTACTGCTACCGTTCCATCTCAGAAAGCTGCAATTTCATGTCTCCCTGTTTTTGTCCATAGCTTTTCCCCATTGCAATCTGTGAGAGGCCACGTGAAAGCGCAGGCTTTCAGAGAGTGGCAGGATTTGAGAAACGCTAGAGGGTCTGGTTAGTCCTACGCGAGGCTGTAAGCAAACGGTCTCGCAGCAGAAGTTACGAGTTTATCTCACCACAGATGTCTGATGTTTCGGCAGCTTTTTCAGAGAGCAGCTGTTGCAGCAGTGGGTAGAAACTACAAGTAAATGGGTAAATGGTTAAGAAGTGGCCACAGAGGTCTCTTTCTGGGGAAAACAGGCAAATAGAAGGTTCAGCTGGACAACAGCAGCTGGACAATGTCGAACATGGTTTTTCCCCAGTGGTGGTTGCATGAGGTTGCTGCCATGGGAGCTTTGACCGGCATTTGCTTTGGGGTGTTTAAAGTAATAAAACTCCTGTACAAATGTTAGACCTGGCAGTTGGGGAGGCAGAACCAGGCCTCCTTTTCAGGGTGGAGATGATGAATGTGGGGAGCGGAGCAGCCTGTCCTGGGTCAGACAGAGCAAAGCTGGGAGTCCTCCCCTGCCACGGGGTCTCACCCATCCCTCTGCATTCCCACAGGCATATCACCAGTACCCCGCCGTCCTGCGGACATCTTCTGGGAGAGGATCCGATGGTGCAGGTGCTGCGAGCATCCCTCCTGCCCGCCTTGCCGCCGGGTGGGAGGGAGCCGGGGACATGCATGCCGAAGGACATGCGGGCACCAGTTCCTGGGGGATGCCTGGCAGGAGTTCAGTGCTCTGGCTGGCAGGGAGGAATGCATCCCAGTGTGCTGTGGATTTCAGTTGATGCCCAGAACACACCTTGCAGCCCCAGATGGAGGGTGGTTTTGTGTTGCAAATCGTGCAGGGAGTGTGGGGAGGGGGTGAGGGGGGGGGCACTTTCTGCTTGCTCAGCTGTCCTTTCCCCTGTATTAACAAAGCAGGTTTGGGGGGTTTCTGCCTTCACCATTGTGCCCATGGTAATTGTTTTAAGTACACTTTTGAAACGGCAGATGAAAGAAAAGGCTATTTGTCCCAAAATATGGATAGATTTATTCTAAATGCATGAACAGCAATTTCCCAGTGTATTTCCTCTGTCCTGTACATTACCCAAGGGGTGCAGTTTACATGGTGGAATAGTGGCCTGCGCAGTTTTGTTAAAAAATAGTGATCTGCTGTTGTTATATGCTACAGCACATGAGAAGTTCTGAAAAGATTTAATCTTTGTCTTAACTGTTGAGGGAAAAAAAAATGGGCTTTGCATTTTCTTTCCTAGACTTGCTATCAAATAAGCTAAATTGTCAGTTCTGATGCTGCTGTAATAAAAGAGCAATGCTTAGATGGTGGCTTTATAAAAAGTGTGGAAAATCTCAAAGTTATGCGCTGTCCAGAAACAAGTGAATTCGAGGGCTCTGCCTGGGGATGGCTGGGGGGAGCGCTCCGATTGCCTGCGGGTTCAGTGCCCGAACACCTAACAACCAGGTGCCCATCCAAAATAATTTCTGAAAGTGCAGGTCTTTGGGATGCGAGCACAAACAGCACTGTAGCACCCCCGGATTCTTCTGCGAGCCCCCAGTCCCACGTGCCGGCTCAGCCGCAGCTGCGTGCCGCTGGCCTGCGGGTCCTGCAGGGGGGTGCCAGCTCCCACCCACCACAGGCGGGTCCCCGTGCCCGGGGTCTGCGGGCAGCCACGTGCCTCCTGACGCTTGCTTTCTCTCTGTCTCTGCCTACCCTTCCCCAGCCTGCAAACGCAAAGAGCAAGAGCCGAACAAAGAGCGGAACAACTCCCAGAAGAAATCTCGCCTGGTTTTCACAGACCTCCAGCGCAGAACGCTTTTCGCCATCTTCAAGGAGAACAAGCGCCCCTCCAAAGAAATGCAGATCACCATCTCCCAGCAGCTGGGCCTGGAGCTCACCACCGTCAGCAACTTCTTCATGAACGCCCGGCGGCGCAGCCTGGAGAAGTGGCAGGACGACCTGAGCTCTGGGGGCTCCTCCTCGGCCCCCAGCACCTGCACCAAAGCGTGACGGGGAGCAGCCGGCGCGGCACGGCACGGCACGGCATGGCACGGCACGGCGCGGTGGAGAGAGCGGCTTCACAGCAGGGCCCTTCACTGGTGACTTAAAGCACAATCCTCCTGGAAACGAACCCCAGCCCAGCTGTAACAAAGGACACTTCTTACGGCTTTTAGTCAGTCTTAGCAGGCGCAAGTTAAAAATTAACCTCTTTCTATACAATACTATGCTCAGGACAGGCGAAGCAGGTCTGAAACGTAAGGGAGTCGTTCGTGAGGCAAGTTTCTCCTGAGCCCCAAAGAGCCCCGGCCGGCGGGGGTGCCGCTCGCTGGGCAGCCTGCCCGTGCCCGGCGTTTGCCGGCAGGGCGCCAGTGCTGGCCACACCGCCCTGCACCAAAGCTCGCCGCCGTGGTGCGGCCATGCGAGAACGGAGCACAAAGTCTGACATGTAGACGCTAAAGAATCCGAGAACCTGTTTGTAAAACTCAGGCATGGTTTTGTTAAGTGTTTTAGGGGAAAAGGAAAAAAAAAAAAAAAGATCAAATTTAAGTTTTTGTTGGTTTGGGGTTTTTTTTTTAGTTTGTTTAATTTAATCAGTGAGTATAGCTTGATCTTGGATCAGAAAAATTCAGTTCACTTGAGCTCAAAGTATCAAGCACAAAGCCAGTAGCTACAGAGATAGGTACGATCCTGGACTCAGTACAGCAATCGTTTCGAGATACAGTCTAACTTCCCTGGTCAGTAGGGAACGCCTCTGTGACCACACGAGCCTCAAGCACAGTTTGCAGTTTGTCACAAGTTCTGTGTTTGTACCTAATACAGATGCACACTCAGGAGGTCAATTTAACTGCTACAGTACATGGAGCAAACACAACGTTTTGAAAGATCTAGATTTTTTTAGGTCATTAATACATCGTTTTTAGTTACCAGGGATCTAGTTTCTCCTCAACAATGTCCTTCTTACTGAAATGTGTTTAGCGTTCAAGATATTTTCGTTCTTCTTTGTTTCGGTATTTTACGGTACTTTCAAGCAGGAAAAAAACAGAAACGAGCCCTTCAGATGCCACTGACCGTTTTAGATGTGCCGCATATGACTTCAATACCTATTGCATCCCTAAGTTCCTTTTATCCACCAGTTACCTAAGCTGGCGGGAACACAGCACACCAAAGAGACAGGATTACTGCAAGCCAAAGATGTTTATAACTTGCCATTTTCTCTTCGTCATCGCTGGTGCGGGTGGTTGTTTGGCGACGGGGAAGCCTCACAAACTCCAAGCCCTCTCTCCACCTCCAGCAGCTGCCGTGCGGTGGAGCGGGCAGGCAGCGCCGGCAGCCGGTGCGGCAGAACCTCGGCCGCAGCTGCAC
>JAVJGI010000057.1:634475-661554 GCA_035590275.1 Ibycter americanus | reverse complement strand
CAGCTGGGACACGCTGCCCTGCGGCCGCGGGCACCCCGCACGCACGCCGACGTTCTAACAAGACGTTGTCAAGTGCCGACTGCCGTTAAGGTGCTTCGCGCACCCTCTAGCACCTCACGCACCACCTTACGCCGAAGCCAGCACCCAAACCTGTAAGCCATCCCTCGGGAGCTGGCTGTTCGCTCCGTGCAGAATTCAAGGAGAAACTCCTGCCTCCGGGCCCGCCCTGTCCCTCTCTCCGCAGCGCCGGGACGCCGGGGCTCCGCGCAGGGACGCCGGGCGGAGGCGGCAGCTCTCCCACGGCTCTGCCAGGCACCGTTCGAAGGAGCACAGCTGTCCTCGCACTTCTGTGGCTGAGAAGCTGCGACCTCCCTTTCAAGCCATTTTGGGCTACTAGGTCCCCAGCGAGCAGTAAATTATTCCAAGACTGCTAAGCGAAGGAGCAACCGTCCTCTCTGCGAGAGCAGCCGGTCACAGCAACTTCACTACGAATCACAAATCCTGCCACACCAACGCAGCCGTTCAGTTCGATTCGGGGTGGTTTGCCGCGGCTGCCAACGCCCTCCTGGTGCCCACCACTGCTGCAGAAGCTCCCAAAGCCTCCCCAGGGACCCTCCAATTCAGCTGTGTGCACAGCGGTCTTCTCCAACCCTCAGACCCAAAACTGCTTTGCCTTCTCACCTCCACAGCACGTTGTACAGCCTAGAGCTGACCTGGGCTGACTGCAGCACGGCTTTCATGCCACTTGGCATCACAGATTTCTATTACGCACTGACGGTCTTTCCAGAGGTTACAACTCACATCACCTTCCTGCCGCCTGCTCCTGGTTGCCACCGTTGGTCCTCGTTTGGTCTCTGGGCAGGAACGGTGCTCACACCACACCGGCAGCAAAGCATCTCCCAGGCAAGCGGCAGTGGATTAATGCCGACTTCATCCATCAGAGAAGATCACCGCACCGTGAAGCAGGCTCACATGGGAGATCCCCCTCAATTTCCAGTAATCTGCTGACAGACCTTGATGTTCTGCAGGCAAGCTTTTCAGTCACCACCAGCTACCAGGCAGGGAGGCATCAATGCTGGCAGCACCAGGAAGGAACTAGCCTGGAGCGGGGCATTTGCACAACACACTGCCTCTGTGCCAAATGCAGGGCATTTTCCTGCAGAAACAGGGAATACAGAAAACACGTTCCCATGCAGAGCTGCCTCAGGCATCTTTTGAAGGGACCTGGACAGAACACAGAGCCTGACGAAGCCAACAGAGTTTGCTAGAGAAGACAGACAGCAAAAGCCCAGGGATGGGCTGTCAGGCAGCAGCATCCTCCTTTTTTTCCTTTTTCTGAAAGCAGCATTTTTCTCCCATGTGAGCATCCATGTTGGAGGGAGGGTATACAAATACGCTGACTCTAAGCAAAGATTGCTTCAAACTACTGAGGCTGTGGTTTTATTTCCTGCAATCCCAACTCCACCCTGACCGTAAAGCCAAGGGAAGGAAAGAGCTCAACACCTGCAATACCCCTTTGCCATCATCTGAAACCACGTTCCTCGTCACCCCAGGGTCTGTCCGTAGCCCACTGATTCAGTAGGCGTCAACCTGGCTCTTGATTAAATCCCTGGCTGCAATTAGCAAACACATTTGTGGGGGACATCAGGACATTATTTACCACACGCTTAAGTCCCATCTGTCCTCACTGCATATCCTGAGCCCACTTCACATCGTGTCAGAGCATTTCCAGTGATTTTACAGAAACACGCTTTCTGGCCCGTTTTCCTGAGTTTGACCGCTCTGTGCCTGTTGTAGCAGCTGCAGTTCCGACCAACGCAACAAGGCAGAGCCGCGCTGCTGGGAAACAGTACGTTGTTTGGCAGGATAACATGAGATACTGTTACTCTAAATCATACATATAGGCTCAATAATCCCAAAATCTCACTTAATATCTTCAGTTTACCTCTGTTACAGACGCAGAGTGCTGCAGTTTAACAGGCTTCTGATCAAAGTTACGCCGACATAATTATTTGAGTAGGTATATTGACTTCCAAGTTATTTACCCCAGCCAAAATGAATAGGAGCAAACTACCTCAAACACCAACACAAATGCTGAACACCTGGGGCAGAACCCTGCGCTCACACACAGCTCTGCCGTTATGTCACCCCGGGCAGACTCCCCTTTGCCAGGGGAGTGTCTGCACACTTGCAGCACAAGCCCAGCGATGCCGGTGGTCCCCAGCCCGCTGCAGCTGCCCCACAGCCTGGCCCCAGTCGCTGCTACTTGGAGGAGGTTTCATCCACCCCTCTCCCTCTCAGCTGCGTCCATCTGCTCTGCGGTTCGAGATCTTTCAGAGCCTTTCTGGCTCTGCATTAGGTGCCCCCGCATCTCGGCCTGGGAGCACTGTTTGGGGAAAGGCTGCTATTTATAATGGCTTTTTCCAGGCGCTGCAGTGTAGGCGCAGCAGTTATGCTTTCAGCTCTGCCAAAGTATTTCTGCTCTCCGCCGCTGTGTCAGGTTTTCCTCGCCACTAGGGAGTGTAAATGTGTCTTCACATGCATTTCTGAGAGACCCTGGAAACCTTGCCGTAAATCAGCAGGAGGTAATGTCGCTCTTTAGTACTTTCTGGGTAATGTATTTTGACATCAAGATAATGAGACGGAGGTTTGACTTGGAACTTCGCATCCTTGGCGGTGGGTCTGGTCCTGGCAGCAATGAGTCCTCACAGCCGTCCTTGGGGTGGGTGAGAGACACCCGCCACCGCCAGGCATCAGGCATTACAAAATGCAGTGGGGCATCCCCATCCCTGCAACATTTGGCCCCTTCTCCTGCCCCATGAACAATGCGATCGCAGGCATGGTCCCCTCCTCCGAGGACAACAGCAGCGACACCTTTAGTGCCTTCTCTCCACATTATGGCCTCGTGATCTCTTGGCCTTTGGGGTTCAGATGTCAGCGGGCAGCCGCTGCTGACGCAGCCTCTGAGCCCAGGGGATGAAAGGCCACACATCTCAGAGACCATCTATCTCCGGATGATCCATCTCCGTGCAGTCACGTAAAGGATGCCATTCAGCAAGGCCAACGGATGCAAATCAAATAACCTTTTCCTGGAACTCAGTGATAGGCACAAATCTAGCAGGAAAACAAAAGGCAGAGTTCAGACCTGGTCCAAATTTACAAATCCTTGTGCTCCACGTGCAAAAGCAGAACTTGCCCATGAGGGCTTGAAAGTTATTAATTATAAATAAATCAGTTGCCCAGCGTACCACGGGTGGTACTGCTAAAAGATTAGTACTTTTCACAGAGGATGAAAGCCAGCACAGCACATACACGCTTGGATGGCCCCGACAGGTCTGACCCAGGCAGGAGGTACACACCACCTTAAGCCTTCAACCAGCCCATGCTGAGTGTAAAGGTGCAAGAGCCCCACTGTCGGCCACGGTTTCAGGGTCTGCCTGCCCGCCTCGAGGAAAGCAGCGAGCCAGGAAAGCAGGTGGGCACGTTCCCTCTGCAGTTACTGCAAATATACGGGCAGTTTCCTTGGACTCTGAAAATGCATTTGCAGCAGGTACGCTGGTTTTTGTTCCTAAGGGGTTGCTGCAGGATAGCAGGGAGTTCAGCTCACCCAGTGCTAACAGGGCGTGAACGTTCATCCTCCTGCAACCTGAACACCCCGTCTATCCAATACAAAGTGACCTTGTTGCCCAATCTCCTAACTTCCCAGCGTTAGTCCAGGGGAAACACGCGACGTGCAACCCCGCGCAGCTGCTGTGCGCCTGGGCTGCCTCTGCCCGCAGCATCGCCCGCTGCTCAGCCACGTCCCGTGGGTGCCCTCGCCGCCAGCCCCGGCATGGAGCCTGCCCGCGGCCGCAGAGGGGTCAGCGGCTCCCCCTGAGGTCACCGTTCCCCATACGACCCTCAGCAGAAACCAGCGACAAGCTGATTTACCACAGGGCGAGAAATTGCCAAAACCAGTTTCTCTGCCCCGACAGCAGCAGAGGGACTGTCGCTCCTGCTGAGCACAGAGCTCCTCTCTTCGCTGCTGCACTGGGAAGAAGGTAAAAGCCAGCAGGCAGGCGATGGCCACAGGCTAACTGATGCTTGGCAATTCTTTACCCTACTGTAACTTTCTAAAGGCAGAGCGAGCCAATGCTTCCACAGCCTTAAAGAGATTCTTTTGGATTCCAACAGAAGTGACATGTCTTAAGCTCTGCCATGCCTACCCAGCCAAATCTCCACTTAAATACAAAACGGCAAACCTACCGACTGATATACCAGAGGAAAGAAAGTAAAACTACCGCTCCCCTTCATCCTCCCCATCTTCCATCCATTCAGTGCTCTCCCCCATTGCAATCTAGTAATAAGAGCTCACTAATGGATCAGCTTAAGTATACAACTCTCATCACTGTTCTAGAAAATAATCAATCAAGCACTTAATTTTTAACATCAGGAATAAGCTGCCTAGAGACTGTTAATAGATAACAGAATAAATTAACAATCACAGGTGGGATTCAAAACTAGCGCAGATCTTTTGTTCACCCTCTTCTTGAGCCCATTTTCACAGAAAGTGCACAACCCCCCCTCATTTTCACAGGAAGCAGACTGACAATTCCACACCTCCTCCAAGCATGTAGCCGGACCTCGGCATGAGGAAACCACACCACGCGCAGCCATTTATATCCCCTTCCCCACCCTGAAGCATCACTTCGCATTGCCCCAGACACAGGGTGAGACTGCCCGAACACAGCTGAAGAGGCAGGGTGAGGCGTAACTCACCCCAGCCTGAACACGCACATCGACACAGGAACAGCCTGCACCTTCAAAACAAAGGCTCAGGCTGGATTTGACCCCTTACACAGAAAATGACAAATACAGGCACTGCTCTGTGAGCCAGAGGTGGGCAGGTTCCCGTGTGAAAGCCTCGCTGTGCAATCGTCACCTCCACCAAGGGACCAGTTTAACCGATACTGGAGCTTGTTACCCCAGGTGGGAAGTCACGGAGGTGAGGGCAGCGTGAAATTATCACATCCAGCACTGTACTAACTGCTGAGAGTTACCTGTACAGACACTTCTGTGGGAGCAGAATAACAGCTTTGACTACTGGGGACATCTGTTTTCAACACCATGCGTAAACACGCAGAAAAAGGCTGCTGCTCACACAACTTCATTAGCAAACTCTGCCCTCGCACATGCCCGACCTGACCTGACCCTGAAGGACTGCGAGCCCGGAGGGATGAAGCGCCATTATTTCCCTGGAAAATTTAAGGGACTGACCCACCACAGCTTGGCTACTTCAGCAAGTCATTCGGCACAGCAGGGCCAGACCAGTGTATCTCAGTGGGTGCTGAGGCCCTGCTGCAGGTAACATTGGTCTGGTTCCTCGGACCG
Source organism: Ibycter americanus (assembly GCA_035590275.1). Taxonomy (NCBI): domain Eukaryota; kingdom Metazoa; phylum Chordata; class Aves; order Falconiformes; family Falconidae; genus Ibycter; species Ibycter americanus. Next base: position 656,184 of record JAVJGI010000057.1, on the reverse strand, counting down.
GGCGTTCAAATAGGATTTGGCTGGGACCCGTGCGCAGTGGGAGTGTTTGGTGCACACCTGGGGTGCTTCCTTCCAGAGGCATCCTGGGTTTGCACCCCTCGTGCACACCGGGAATCAGCTCTCTGTCAGGGAGTTCACCGTTCACAGTTCACTACCGATCCGAATCAAAATGCTGCCCAGTGCATGCCCAAATGCTTTTGCTTTCTGGTGCAGAGAAAAGGGAAGGAACAGAGAGGACATCAAATACCATCATAAAGGGCTCTGACTGAAGACACACAGCTCAGTTATTTCTTCGAAAAAATTTAATTGAAATTCCTTCTTTATGGCAAACGATACACAGTAAGGTTATACAAATTTTTTGTGTTACATTACATGGAAGTCCTTGTTCAATCTGAAAGACGTACGTTGGACTAAAAGCAAGTATTTGTACACATCTGGCATTAAAAAATAAAAGTAACTTCTCTCTTTCTTGCATCTTGTCATATTGATTTCCAGCTCTCTGGGTGTGGTAAAAAAGGGAAAATAAAGTGAGCTTTCAGATATTCCCAGGAAAATCCCAGCCCCACTGGACTCAACTGTACCATCCTCTTCTCCAGGGGTAACAGGAGGTTAGCTCACAGACACTATCCACACACCTTCTAATACTACAGCACCACTTTTGGAAGCTATCACATTTTCTAAAACGCAGCCAGGAATGAGGAAGATTTTATAAACTCCAAAAGAGAAAAACTTCAACTAAACAAAAAAAAAAAAAAAAAAAAAGGAAAAAACCAAAATTGCACAGAGTTAAATAAGCACAGCCTCATCATGAGCAAATTCTTCAAAACATTCCATTTGCAAACACCTTTACTTCCCCCTTTTTTCCTTAGGGCACCAAGGGCTCTGCTTCTGAACTCCTCTATTCTTCAATCAATATCCTCAGGCCAGAGCTCCACAGACTGGGAGCACTGGTGTGAAGAGTTCACTCCACAGCTCTCATTCCTATTTTCAGGCACAGCCTCGGTTGTGCAGCTGTTTGTCTGCCTGCACTGCAAACAGCATGCAGTACTAGCAGGAGTAAGACCAAGCAGCCTGGGCAAGGGGACAGTGACACCGCACCGTCCCCGCAGCCCCCCACTGCTCAAGTCCAGCCTAAGGACCCTGCTCTTACCAACAAAATCTTGGGACACAATGCTGCCTCAACACATCACTTAAGCTCACTTCCAACCGGCTGCTTTTTGTCAGGGCATATGTAAATTCTAAACACTTGCAAATGAAATAAAGTACTGCAAAAACGTGTAATTGGTAATGAAAAAAAATCAAACTAGATTATTGTCCGAGGACTAGAGTCTCCCAGATGCTGACACTTCCACATGCTCAAATCAATTCAGCCAGAGCAGAAAGTGCTCGGGATCTGACAAGAATGGCTCCCAAGTCAGTAGCACCAAATGTTTAACATCTGCCAGAGGAGTAAACTGCATGCGTAACTGTAGGATCAAGACTGCTGTCTCCCAAATGCAGCTGCTACAGATCACTGGCAGAGTGCTGAAGAAGGCACATAAATGGATGGGATTCATCTCTCCTCATACTAGACATGCAACGTAGCTAACTACCTCTGAATTAGTGCACCATGCTCCCCTTCACGGTCAGAGGCAGCAACGGAGTGAAACTCATCCAACCCGTTGTAGACATCTGCTTTGAGAGATGAGTCATTTCTCAAAAACGCACACTAAAACAATCTTTCGACCAGAAATAGTACCTAGGAGACCAGCTGAGATGTTGGCATGTAGATTGCAAGCATCTGAAGTAAAGTCATATGAATTCCACCATTAGTTAGCATAGTCAGTAATGCTCCTAAACAGAAAGACCAGGATTAGAAGATTTCAATGGCAGCAGAATTCCCACTGTTATCAGTCTCACTGTTACCTTGATTTCTATTAAAAATATTAAGCAGAGCTGCTAGTGAACTTGCTCAGGTAGTTTTTCAACAGGCTTTTGGTGCTGCACTAAGACAAAATAATGTGCGTTAAATAGCACGGAGTGGTATTACATGATCTGTTCGGCAAAACGAAGAACCCCACCAACTCTAAGAGATGAGATCCATCTGCTAAAAGCTAGAAAATTAAATCATTTCTACATTATGGTCTAAGAGCAGCAATAGGCTTAGTAATTATCTCACTTGTGGTTAGCATACTAAAAAGTGAATTTTAAATACCTTTTATTACTGAGGACAAACGTAATGCCTTGTAATTAGTGCCAGCTAATATTTTCAGTACTCTCTCCAGCATGGAAATAAAAAGCCCATCTATATTTATAGCATCGCAATGTTCATACAAAGTTAACCTTCACTTTCCAGCTTCAGCCACACTTTCAAATGTGCTGGTCACAACCTGGATTTGAAGGTCAGTATACCCTTCGGCTGGTAGGAAAGAGGTGTAAGTAGGAAGATTTTACAAAACAGATTGTTTTCCACTGACCCGTAAGTGCCAAGCAGAGAAATGGGAACAGAGAAAGTTCTTTGTCCAGAAAGAGACATAAGGCCAGTGTTCCCTTCCCAGACATAATGCAGACATTTTTATTCTTTTGACATTGATTCAAAGGCTTTCCATGAAAACGTCACCCTTCCATACACACGGTAACACTACCTCCACCTGAGCAAGGGCAAGAATCTGCTTTGCGTTCCTCTTTCCCACCAAGGCAGCGAGCAGAGACCAAAAATTAAGGGAGAAAGGGAGAACAGAAGTCCCACCTTCTGGCTCCCTGCCACTGAAACAGGCACAGGTATGAAAGGTCTAGGAAGACTTCTTTCTGCTAAAGCAACACAGGAAAGCAGTAACATAGGAGGTTCTGGCACTGAAGGAATTTAAGTCCGTCTCACCATAATCACAGTGGGAAGCTGCAGTATGGCAGTGGAGACACGGCAATCAACTCTCTCGACACATGAGGCCGCGGGCCCTGGCCAGGCTGTACAGCAGGACTCACCTCGTTCCACGGCAGTCCTTGGCCCACTGGCTGCTCAACGCAGCATCCATACATTTCTTTAGTATCCCATGTTTAATTCTTCGAACCAGATAAACCCGTCCTACCAACAGAGGCCTATTTTCTTTTTAAACAACCCTATCCTTGAAAGATTAGAGGTTCAAACTGTTCATGCCTCATAATTACATAAGCAAATAGAACAGTCTGAGCAGCACGGCATCTGCTTCTCAAACATCACGATTAGCCAAATCATCAATTTACAGAAAACAACCTGCATTGCCAAAGTACTGGCGTTTCAGTGCTAATGACATAAAGTAAACATTTATACCCATGAAGCTGACAGCTGGACTAATACACGTATGGCTCAGTCCCGCGGAACACTGTCACAGCTTTGCTCCTCCTCTGTCCCACCCAGGAGGAGAGGTCCCTGTGCGAGAGGACCCCCGTCTGAGGTGCTGTGGTACTTCTACCCTGAACTACTTCAAGTGCCAAGCTCAGGCGTCCTGTGCGGTGACCAGCCTTTCAGAAAAGCCCCCTCCTATCCCAAGACTAACCTGGACACCAGTCCTGCTGCCGACAGTGAGGGAATACTGCCCTAAAAAAAAAGGTTTTTCACTCTACAAAACTACCACTACTTAGGCGTGGATTCAGCAGTCCCGACACACCCATACACCTGCCAAAACAAGCAAGAAGTTTAGCTGGCTTATGAGTGCATACTCCTGGCCCACATCAGTGCCAAAAATCTAACAGACAAAATTTGGCTTTTGACAAAGGTATGCATAAGCACCCAGCCATCAGCCTGTGTGGTTGCCTGCTCTTGGGCACCTGCAATGTAAATTACTCCTGACTTATTATTTCAGTTTTAAACAACATCAATTAAGCTAGATCAATTGTACCTATGGAACTCCACAGGTATCCCACAAAAACCACAGCACTGTGGCACAGTAGAAAGCACAGAGATTTATAAACCTTCTGGAGAGCAAGCCTGACTTCCTAAATTTACTTAACAAAACAGAGAAAGCCCTTCTTAATAATAATTTTTAAAAGCCATTTGGCTTAAAGGATAAACCAACGTGTTTCCAAACGTGCTGCTGATAGCTGCTAGACCTGAAACAGACAGTTTGTTTCAACCGAGCAAGTTCCTCAGCATCACCCATCAGGTTTATTCCTGTCATGTTATGGTCTTCAAATCCAGAGGCTTTCCTGCAGATAATGAGAGTGTTTTTTCTAGAAAATGTAAACAAATCTGTGCATTCTACTATCCCATCTAAGCTTTCACCAGAAGTTTCTGGCAGGAGAAAAAAAACCCAAACCAAAACAAAGTCTTATCTTTATGTTCTAAAAAAATATACACATTATTTAAAAAGCACTAGAAGTCACTTAATCTTCCAACTCATCTGAAAAATCACGCTCACAAGAGACAATCTGTGATGATGCCGGTTAAACTGTACCTTAAGCATAAACAAATCAAACAATTGTATGCTTGAGCTGGAAAGCTGAAATTAATGCACTCATGACAAAACTACATACAAATAAATCCCTGCATAGGAAACAGAAGCTAATTAGTAGAAAATTTTTTTTAAAGTTTTTCAGTGCATACTTATGGGCTTATGCCAAGCCCAATGAGAATCAGATGAAACAAAATCTTTTCACATCTCGCAGGATAAACGCCCTTATTTCCCTACTTTCTACAAACTCTTCTCAAACAAAGAAAACATAAGAAAAAAAAAACCAAAAAAGTCAAGTTCTCCTTACTGTTACATGAGGTTAACATCACTGAGACTACCAGTCTGGTGAGCATGTAACAGAGGAGAGTTTAGTCAAGCGGTTTCTTTCCTTTGCACAGCTGCACCAGAGCAATTTTCCTGTATAATCCAGGGGTGCTCTCCTAGGCTGCCCATCACAGCGGCTGATTAGTGAAGAAGGCTTTTGTCTCCCTGCAGATGGGATTTACACAGAGTGGACAGCAGAGGGTTAACTGCCTTGAGCAGATTTCATTCGACTGGATATGTGAACAGACCAAGTCGGCCAGAGCCTGAAAGACAGTTAATTAAAAATCAGAAGTCAGCAAACCTATGTGCATAAAATATAAAAGTGCTTTAACACATGTCACACTGACTAGTGAGACTGCCAAACTGTGCATCCATCAGACTACACTTTTTAAGCACTACCCTCCTTTCCTTCAGGGAAAAATCCCGCTTTGAAACATCCTAAGAGAAATACTTCATTGAAAGGTTACTACAAATGAACACAAAACTGTTTTTTCTTTTTTGTCAAACCAAACTTCTGAACTTCTTTAAAACAAAAAAAAAAAAACCCAACCGAAAAAAAGCACTACAGTTATCAAAGAAAACACTTTGTGGTACACAGATTAAGTACAGGAGTTTCCATTTTCATTCTTGAACGCAAAATACTTTCAAATTACAAGACTACATCCATAATCTAGTAGGAAACACAAAACTGCAGACTTATACGACTATTGCAACAAAAAAGATACCTTGGAGAACAGTGGATTTCCATTAAGAGATTCTGCTCTTCTGATATTTTCAACTCCACACTGAATCAAAAACAAGGAGAAAAAAAGTTAAGTCTGCTAGATCCCTCAATACTTAGCCTTCCTTTCTACTTCATTCAGAATTTGCCTCAAAATGACAGAATTAAATGCAGTACCATGTTTGTCAATACAGCAAAAATAACTATGATGCAAAATTTCACTTTGCTGCCAAAAATTGATGATTCTTTTTTAGTAAGGATAGCAGTGGCTTAAAGAGTTACATCTAGAAAGACAAATTCCCGCCTGTTTTGTGTTGCTATAAATTGAGTTAAACCAGTTCAGATTAATTTCAATTTACATAAAAACAGAATTTGCCCCCAGTCATATTGCAAGGAGCAACTACAAAGCAAATTTCAAAACAGGAGAGCACCACTATCCAAACAGTTATAAAAACCATAAAACATTCACCTCATTCGCTAGAACTTGGGCATACTCAATATCCAGTTCATAAAGTGTTTCAATGTGGTCACTCGTAAATGCTATTGGAACCAACAACATGTTCTTCTTTCCTCTTTGGCACAGTCCTTTAATGGTCTCATCTGTCTGTGGACCAAGCCAAGGCATTGGTCCAACCTGTAAGAAACGAGCGAGGGAAATAAAGATGAAACCACCTGATTAAATCATTCTTACAAGAACACCTGTGTCTTCCTAAGCAGGACAACACAGGCCAGATTATGTATACGATGGAGCCACTTATTTGTATTTTCCTGCTTTTGATAGCACCTCTCACTTCCTCCATTAAATTTTTTATGAAGACATACCGTTCCACCATTTAAATCCCAAAGAAACAGAACCTGGGCTGGCCTAAATGAGACTCGCATTAAAATAAATGAAAATTTAAATAAAGGTGTACTTTTTCCTGTTCAATAAAACCTTGACCACTACTGCACAGGGTTTACCTGCCTTTGAAAGAAGTTACCATTCTGTAGCAAATTGTCCTTACCCCTTTATGATCCATGAAGCATTCAGTGCTGAGATATCACAATAATGCAGCTTTAAGAACAAGACAACAATGGCATGATAGGTGTAATGCCTTGAGACATAAGGTCACTTGTACTGTATAATTCTGGTAAAACTTAGGTTCCTTGCTATTTGCAGTAGTAATAAGTACAAAATAATGCAAGCAGTCTTCGTCCAGAATAATGAAGCCTATTTGGATTAGGCTTGTATTATTATTAAGAATATCTATATCATAGTGACAACTTCAGAAAAATTGCTCAGAGATCCTCAAAAAGCAGCACCTTAAAAACCCAGCGTGCTCGATTCTTCTGACAGAGAAAGACAAATGCCAAACGAGATGTTATGAGGTCATAGGTTTTCTAATGGACACATCAGAAATCTATTTTAAAATGATGCAATATACCAAAAAGGTGAGGAACTCTGCATAGAGTATCTGGAAAGACTGAACCTGAGTAAAAGATGGGGATCCTGTTCTAGCAGAAATACTTGTGGAAAACGGGAAAAAGGCACTGAGGTTATGATCTCCTTAAGCTGGAAGATCATGACTCCATCAGCTGAAGAGCTTTACACTGGCAGGTGGCTTTACAGCTTCCCTGAGCACATACCTTGGACTGCCACACAAGCCTGTAAGGGTTGGAGTAGTTCAGTTTCTCCATGACTCTCTGGACAGTAGCTCCCACTTCCTGAGGATATGGATCACCACGGTTCACTACCTTCAACACAAAAACACCAGACCTTTTTCTTCCAGTGAACATGTTTGGGCAAACACCACCTAAAGACCAGGAAAGGCGAGCACACTGCGCGTGATGTGGCTGCGCCTGGTGAAGCCCGTATCAAGCGCCTGGCTCATCTGAAACAGGGAAGAAAAACTGTGTTCTTAGCCAGCAGATCAAGCTGCTTTACCAGAACATCTGCTCCTCCTCCTTTGCACAGTAAAGGATAAATTCTTCTATCATCGTATATAGACAGGGTTACATTTTGGTAACAGCACTGCATTTTTCAAAAATGATCCAAGAGCCATTTCACTGCAGTTGCTGGTTGCTGACAGAAGACCAAGTCATTTATTGCAACCTTGCAAAGACTTTACTTTCACTCCTTCAGGGAAAGTATTACTACTGCTTTCTAGAGGTGAGAAAATAACCAAATTTTCCCCTCCGTTACCACGTGGGTTTGAGCTGGTAAGTGGATGAGGCTATGAAAGCAGCCATACCAAGTCTGACCTAACCCAGTGCCCCATCTTCAATGGTGGCCAACAGTGTAGATCTGAGTAAGCGTGCGGGAGAGCAATCACAGCTCACGTGCCTCACCTTCAGCTCCACGTCAGGCTTCCAGCTGCAATTCACTAACTCACCTTCATATTTCTCTTTTATATTTGCCTGGCAATTCCACAGCTGTGGCCCTACCCCACAGGTGTGTGGGCCGTATACCCTTCCATTCAGCACAGCCAGCATGACTCTGGTCTAACAATGACAGAAATGACCTGACAAAACTCACAGACATGGGCAGTGAGTGAGCAGAGAAGAGGATGACAACATCTTTCCTTTTGTCGGGTGGAAACAGGTTCAGTTCCTTCTGTATGTGATCGGTGAAGCACTGTTCAGGAAAAAAAAAAAGCAAAAACCCAAATCAGAAACCCTGAGAGGCGTTATGTGCTCTCAGATGATCCAAGACAGGCAGCTTCAAATGTTCCAGATCGAAATTCCCTTTGGTATGCTGGTAACAAACTGAAAGAACATAACCAGTTCAACCCAGCTGTCCTCTACGACCTCTGACAAGTGGGTCCCTGGCCTTGGAGGGCACACGTGTGCAGCTGCTAGTGCAGGGGCAGAGAGAAATGGTAAATGGACAGAGCACAATCATCTTCTCCTAGCAGCCCCATTACACTTAGACTAAATCAGAGTACGTACACATGGCATCAGAGAAGAGCGTGTTGTGCAAAAGGTCTCCCCTAACTGACTGCTGAAGCAAGTTTGAGATAACTGTATTCAGCTGTATGCAGACACCTCTGCCTTGAGCTCAGCTGATGGGAGAGAACATGGGAGGGATGGACACCTCTGCCCATCAACACCTGAAACGTTCTCAGTGCTACACACTAACAAGCAGGGAAACACCTCTGACCCTTCACTCCCACTGCCAGCACTTGAACTGAGAGCCCTAACACTGCACACACACAGCTAGGCTGAGGGAGCGTACAGAGAGCGCTGGTGTATGCTGCTGCAGGAGCAGGAAACAACTCCCTCTGCATGGTCTTCTCTCTCAGGTATTTTACAGTGTAAACCAGATCAGAAATGTTAAAAAATTTTAATTCCCATTTCAACTTTGAAAGGGCTGGCTCAGCCCCTGATTATAATTACAGCCTCCCCAGACTTCAGGAAATGCACACTGGTAAGCTTACTTGTAAAGAGAAGAAAAAAAAAAAGGTTTGTATGTACTCTGTCTAATGAAATCTATTTTGCAGGTTCCCTGAAGATATGAAAGGTTCCTAAATTCTGCTGAGGTGTTCCAGTGAAGGCAAGGAGAATACATACTGGGGGCATGGAGAGTGCATAATAACAATGTTACGTCCCAGGACAGCCTCACACTTGGGCAGCTTGTCAGGGGAAGGTCACACAGTGCAGGCAGTTCCACCTTGCCTTCCTTCAGTTTTATCATCTGTTCAGCACACCACAAAAATCGCAAAACACAAACTAGAGACGAAGCTCCCCAGCAAAGACAAAAACATTATTTTCTCTGAAAAGGAAGGAGCAAGAAGGTTTCCCTTAATTGCTCGGGCCACAGCCAGCACTGTGCCTAGAATTACCTTTGCTGCCAGACGAGAATCTGACCAGCCAACACGATCTGTCCGTGCATCAACCATAGACCTGCTCTGAGCAGGAATTTGGACTAATGACCTCTAGAGGCTCCCTCCAGACACCACCATTACAATAATATGCTTTTAAAACAAGATGTGCATGATGGTCACTTACACACATTATCATGCCAAAACACCTGGCGTGAAATAACCATCCTTCTCCTGTAATTTCATGCACACTAGGCAAGACACATTTCATTACCATAACTAAAATGTCCCTCAAATTGAAGCATTCCTGTTACTCTTCAAGTTGTTCTTTTTAAAAGGAAACATATAAACAGACCTGAAATCAGCAAATAGCTTCATTTTCTTTTAGTACATTCTACAGCTAAAAATCTTACAAGCTTTGTCAGAAGCTAAGACTTGATCTAAGTGTTTCCTCCAAATGTTTCTGTTGCTTAACATTACACTGTGGTTTTACTGGTAACAAATATTTCTAAAAAGGAAACTCAATAAACATCTGTACTTTGTACTTTATTGTTTTAAAGTCAGCTGGAAATGCAAACTTACCAAGCTTCTCCTACATCATCCAATCTAAGAAAACCCCAGGGAATGCCAATTTGATAACATATCAGATCTGCTCAGTTCACACCTCTCATTCTGACTGCTAACTTCAAAGGCTCTCACACAAATCCATACCTGAACAAGAAGGGGATGTGTGGGCCATCGGTCAATTATACTCCACTTCATCTTTGGCTTCTCCCCTTTTTTATTATAGTAGCGATAAATGGCATTTAAACTGCTTCCTGAAATACAGAGAATTAAGAACATAAGTTCAGCCAAGGCATTAGCAACCTGTCAGATTAAAAAAGGTTTGTAGCAAGGTATTATAGTATTTTAAAATACTACATACTTACAATGCAACTGTAAATCAGAACTGAGAGCCTCAAATGTGAACAATTATATCAAAGTTCATACAATGTACTGATTACATCAAAGTTCATACAGTGTATCGATTATATCAAAGTTCATACAAGGTACAAGCCAAGAACAATTTACTAGATCATTCTTTAATTGAGGAACAATTATCGTTCTAGTTTCCATGAAAAAAGCATAGTCAGTTGTCTTCCTGAGCCTTCAGTTTGCGGTATCTCACAATAACAATAGTAACATAAAGCTGCCCTTAGCCAAAAATTTTCTACCCAGAATCTGGAATTATAGTACATTCAGAAGACCTCAAGTTGGCAATGAAGCCAACGGGAAGGGGCACTTTGAGGAAGACGGGACAGCTTGCATTGACACTCCACACGCTCCCTCAAGGCTCACAGACACGTGCCTATGTCCGCCTCTGTCCATGCCCTCTGCTCCTGCACTGATGCTCACCTGTGGTAGAACAACTGTACTGTGGGTACTGTGTGAAAGCGATAGCCCTTTCAATGCCATCCTTCTCCATCTCTTCAATTGCTTCTTCTGTCAGAGGATGGACGTACCGGAAGCCAATGTAGTATTTGTGAGGTGCTGCCAGCCAAAGCACAGGAAAAGACATTGCAGGAAAAATACGAGAACTCTCAATACCACGTTGTTGGTAAGTACAGACCCAGACAGACTGAAACTGTTGAAATAAACATGTTGATAATTTTCTGGCTACTTTCCTAAACCACTGTCATATAAACACATCTTTCTTTGGCCAAGTATTTTTCTGGTAACTCACTTAGCTGTTATTAGAATTTAAAAGTGATGTATACCATTGTTTGCTTCTGCAGAAAGCATCACTCTTCTGCTTTTACTTAGTTTAGCAGAGGTGTGGTTTCCAGACTGTATGGAACTCTGACATTTTACTGGGCAAGTTCTGATTTAAAGGTAGTAATGACTAAAAAAGTATCACTACAAAATGCTAAATGAACACTACTACGCCCTAACACAGACCACAGTTACAGACGTGCTATGGGCTTCCTAACAGCACCGCTCAACTCACTGAAATCAGAAGTCGGATGTTTTAAATATACCAATGTAATTAAAACGCCAGAATCTTAGGAAAGACAAAGGCTTTCTTCATTCTGCCATACAAAAGGAAACGCATTGCTTAAGCAGTTTGCACATTCCAGGAAATTTTATTTACCTAAACTTTCAAACATAATTGGGCTGCAATTTTGTGTGCCAGCACTGCAATGCTCTGCTCTGCAGGAATCAGCTTCAAGCAGGAAAAGGCTCTACACCTTACAGACATTAGCTGCCCATAAGGCATTTCAAGAAAACCAGGTAATTTTAACCCTTTCATGCTCCAGGTGCTAACAGAGAAGTCATCAAAACAGGATGCCTTCAGTGCATGAGGGATTCACATGCCTTTGCTGGATTAGGCCCACAGTCCCAATGCTGCAGGGGGGTTCAGGCAGAATTCCCAGGTACCAGCCACCTACTCCACATGCCCTCCAACTCCTATTTCAACTTCAACAAAGACCTGGCTCCCTTGTGTTTCCCCCACTGACTCTATCTTTTCTTTCATCATATCATGCAGATATAATTCTATTTCACTTCTTCCCACTTCCTTGTCTCCAGTTAGCCACATCAAAAAGCAAAGCTAAAACCAAGACAAGTTGGAACCATTGTTCGATGCAACCGCTCTGGTCACCGTGCTCCTGAGAGAAGATGCCTTCCCCCGCCCTGGTAAGTCTGCTCCATTTGCACGTAAACCCCCAAGGACCGGGACTATTGTTTGGGGCAGGAGATCTGTGCTGCTGGGTAATCGACACATGTTCTTTCATTCTGGTTTCTGGGTACTTTTCATAGAAACCTTCATGTCTTTAAACACTTCATTTTGGAGGCAATATTATTCTCTCCAAGGACAACGTTTTAGGTTTTTCCATTTTCCATCTCTAATCTTTTGGGTGTCAGCTTCAAGGTTTGGGGAGTGTGGTTTGGTTAGGGGGAGGGAGAAAGGGGAGGTTTGCTGTGTTGTTTTTTTTTTTAAAGTAGAGAACAGAGGTTCTTAGGAGAACAAAAGCAAAGTTTCTTTTTCAGGGTTTCCGGGTCACTAGCTCTGAAATAACATTTAACTGGTTTCTGAAGGAAGCAGATGTCATGTGCTTGGTCTCCACTCCATACATTTATGCAGGATGCAGAAAACAGTTTTAGTCAGCCTCAGTTCTCTGCAGGAGGTAAGAGAGCTCCCAGCTGGGAGCAGCAGCAAATAATGACCCAACTTCAGGAGCCCCAGGAGCCAGTAACCTCATTAACATTTTTAAATGGTATTAAACACAAAAGTCTGACTAACCAGAGCGAAGACAGGAGTTTAACCTGGGAAAGGATATACTGGGAGAAAACCATGGCCAACCTGGAAACTTCTTACAATACTCTCGCAGCATTATGTTTTGTTCTGGATCCCAGGCAGCAAAGGAGAGGTTTTCACGTCTGTATACATATCCATTTTGTTGTTACAGTTAAGAGTCAGAACTACTGGAAACAGAGTGACGTCTTGTTCTGGTTTCAGCTGGGATAGAGTTAATTTTCTTCCTAGTAGCTGGTGCAGTGCTGTGTTTTGGATTTAGGATGAGAATAATGTTGATAACACACTGATGCTTTAGTTATTGCTGAGCAGCTCTTACACTAAGTCAAGGACTTTTCAGCTTCTCATGCTCCCCTGTCAGTAAGGAGGTTGCAGGGCACAAGAAGGTGGCAGGGGACGCAGCCGGGACAGCTGACCAGAAGTGGCCAAAGGGATATCCCAGACCATATGATGTCATGCTGAACAATAAAACTGGGGGGAGTCGGCTGGGGGGCAGCAGCCTGCTGCTGGGGGACTGGCTGGGCATCCGTCAGCGGGTGGTGAGCAACTGCATTGTGCGCCACTTGTCTTGTATGCTACCGTTGTTATTTTTTTCCCCTTCTTTTTCTGTCCTATTAAACTGTCTTTATCTCAACCCATGAGTTTTACCTTTTTTCCGACTCTCTCCACCATCCCACTGCGGGGGAGCAAGAAAACGGCTGTGTGGTGTTTAGCTGCCTGCCGGGCTAAACAACACATCTCCCTACACGAAGAGCTGCCAATCTAAAGAAACAACGTGGCTGCCTCATCCTGTGAGCTTTCATTCTGCTGACAAGGGAATCTCAGCTAAAATACAGCTGGTAAGGAATACTAAGAGCCATTATAATTAAAAACAATAAAAAAGCAAGATGTGACTTCTTAAAATATAATTACCATTGCAAGACATTAGCCTATTTGATGCCAGCACTCAAAAAAAAAAAAAAAAATCCCAACAATAGAAATGGATTTTCCTATCATCATGTTCATGTGATTTATTCTTACAGACTACTGAGCCTACCCAACCCCACTCATTCAGAAAGGAAAAACTCTTGTTCATTTTCAGACAGCTGCTTATAACAACAAAGCTTCATTTTAAAATTATATTGTTCCCAGATGACACGGGTGAGGCTGTTTATTTACTACTTTATATTAGTCCCATTGCCAAAGTGTAACATGTCAAATGTATACAAGTCAGTAAATCAGTAGACTCATTCATTTACACAGGAGGGAATTTCACAGGTGGCTGATGATACTGTCTAACATGAGCTCTTCACCAACTGCAAATACACAGCAACTATAAACTCTACGACCCAAAAGTCCCAATCAAGGTAAAACGAGTATGCAAAGTATTTCTTCTTTGCCATGTGTTTCAAGTCTTATCAGCACAACCTGCAAGTTACTCATTAACAGGGCTCACCACTCCCAAAGCGCTACCTGTGAGCACACAATATTCTGAAACGCGTAGCTCAGTCTGGAAGCACATCCAACTGTTTCAAGCTATTCTGAGGCAACACAGTACTCAGTAGCACTGCAAGGTTACTTGAAACACTCAAGGAAACGGTTTAGCACTCAATTCAATTGCTAGCAATGGTTAGCACGTTCAATTTTTAAAACTGCAGCTACCTTAGGTGAAAAAGGAGGTCTCTAAATGACTTATCAGGTATAAGAACTGCACAGAAGGGGGCATGACTTCACAAAAAGTGGTCACCAAACAAAAGCAAGCGGGAGTGGTACACTGAGAAAAGCAGATAAACTTTCTAAGCTTTATCTTCAAAACCTGTTGCAAGCTCAGCCCTTCAGGGGCTACTGCTGCTAAAACCACTGCTGCCTTGGATGCCTCAGCAGTGTGCAGTTTTAGCTTCAGGCTTTGACTATACTTGCACGGACCACAGCTGGAATTAAGCTAGAGAGTAGCATCTGTGGAAAAAAGGATCAAATGTCACCCAAACGAATGTATCAGTGCAACACTACACACTGAACAAATAAAATAAATTTGGATCTAGCCTTCCAAAAGCGTTACTTTTCACCTTCCAGACCCCTTTACCAGTCTCCTACCTCTAGCCCTTTTCTACCCAAGCCTGAAGCAGGTGCCACAAAGAACTACAAAATAGCTAGGAATCAAATAACATGTATTGTCAAACATGGAGGGGGATTCCCTAACAGACCAGCATCATATCAGCAAAGGTCACAGAAACTGAAGGGAGAAGGCAGCTTGCAGCACCACGCATTATGAAGCTGCTGAGCCCAAGAAAATGGAGAACTCTCCTCTTTGGCTTCTCTTACTCCAGCAGTTTTTCCTAATAAAAATGTTTAGTGTTCCTGTTCAAGTGGCAGGATGAGAAGTATTATCTGTACCTAACACATCGGTGAGGAATCCAGCAGGCAACTTAGCGATCTCGTTAATTCCTTCTACTCACAAAGGTAGTCTGCATTATGCGTTTTGTTCTTGAAGCAGCAGAGAAACACCTTATTGGAACAATGGTTACCCCCAGATAGGTCATTTCAGACAGACCAACCATCACTTCACTGTTTCTCCTAGCTTTTGTCAAAGCAGTGGTGACTGTCTTTTTCTGTCTGTCCCATGAAAGGCAAGACACAGAAGATGGTCACCACCCTTGAGCTGCTATGCAAATATGGAAGTTTCATTTCTAGTACTGCCACTCACATTTATTAATGTCATGGTTTTACTGGCACATATAGGAAGAAACTTTAGCATAAAAGGTACTGTGAGCAAATGATCTTATCACCTTCAGCAAACTGCAGAAGAGAAATGGACTTCTGGTTTGCCATAGCTGCTAACTGAGCAGCAATACAAGCTGAAGTCAAATTCAACTGCCAACGAATTTGGAAGCAGTTTAGCTAAACTAGTGCAAATTCCACTATGAATGCACTTAACCTGCGTGAAAAATGACTCATCTATCAATTTGGTTGGAGGTTTTAGGAGAGAGATTGAACGTGGCTGAATCACAACAAATCAACATTATGCAAATGACCGAAGTTGTCTGTGTTTGCATACCTAGCCCACAGCAATTGCACAGTAAAACATGTTAGCTGAAGCCCTCAGTAAAAGATCACTCACAACAGTGTCCACACCCATTTCCCATCACACTAGTGCTACCAGGTAGCTTGGCACAGGGTAATCCATACAAGCCACAATTCCTTGCTGTGAGGGAGCAAGGGTCAGAGAGATTCTTTGATCCAGAGAGAGGGGAGGGAGGTTGTATTCACCTTTCAAGTTTTCTTATCATCAAGGAAGAACTGGCAAAGTCAGCATCTACTTCCACACAAGCCAAACTGTTAGGCCTTATCTGCTGCTCACGTCCTTGGGTGAGGCTCACTGCTATCACCCAGCCAAGCCCTGTTCATCTACGAAGCCTTGTCTTTCCTTCCAACCGACCTCCTCTTCACTCCTGAAATCAGGCCTAGTTGGTGTGTGTTCTTTTATCCTTTATTAATAGTTACAGATTCAGACAACAAGTTTCAAAACCTCTGGACACATCCAAGCAATAATTGCAGAAGGACATTTCAGAGGAACGAAAAGACACCTGTGGCTTTGGAGAACAGACTCCCGATACTCTCCCATGCAGTTACCTATTCTTTAGGCTCAGGCTGGCATAACAAAGGCAAACAAACACAAAAGACTTTATAGCATTAAGTTCTGGCCTCGGAGCTCTTCTACATCAGACAGTCCCTGCACAGCATCCCAGCCAAGCTGGCACTGAACAGGGAAGGGCACCTGCAGGAAGCAGCAGGAGCAGGGAATGCTGTGCTGTCCTCTGAACCCTAATTGCTGGCTGCTGCGAGTGTGCGGCAGCCATGAGAAGCTGGCCGTGCATTTTACAGCGGGAGATCCCATCCCCCTGTGAAACTCAATAGCACCAGTGTGCAGAACATGAACGACCAGGGAACCCTCGATCGAAAGGTGTTTTTTACTCTGTGTACACCCACACGCACAGCCTAATAGGGTTCATCATTCCCCCACTCTACCCCTTCATAAAAGAGAATTACAGGAGATTATGCTGCCAACCATCACAGATCTCCACCTCCTATATGCTAGTGAGAATACCACCCCAAACACCCTTCTCCCATGCCTGCCCTATCAGTCCATATGACAATAATTCCCCTTTCTTATCATCTAAGGCTCAACTACTTGTCTTCAATGTAGACTTCTTCAAGCTCAAGCAGGGCTTACAGGGCAAGGTATGACACCTTGCAGGCGTACACACTGACAGAGGCTCCTGTCACCTCTGAAAATAAGGCACTTTGCCTATCATAGTCATCTAGATTTCTTCCCACAATCAAACGGAGAGAGAGAAAGAGTCTATCTTTAGAGGGCGATCTTGTCCTTTGATAATGACCTTAGGATTCACTGAATCACTTTTTCTCCAAGCCCTACTCTCTTCCGATGAAAGAGGGCACAGAGACTAGCAGCTTAGGCCAGATGCCCAACTTCCTGATGGTCAAAGTTATGCAAGATGAAACATGTCAAAAGCACCCAAGGGTGGACTTACCCAGGGGGCAGCTTTTCAGCTAGTTACCTTGGGCACAGGCAGAGGTGGCAGCTGAACAACAGCACACACTGGACTGACTAAGGTGGGTAACTGTGTGGTTGTCTTCGCTGCTACACTGTGTCACTGCAGGTTGAATAAGGACTGACAGTATCCTCCAAAATCAAAGCCATTCTGCAATGCAGACCACAGCACAAAAATGTATATGCATGTATGGGAACTCCGTGCTTTTGCACTTGCTGAGTTTTTAACAAATACAAACTTCTGCAACACCTTTGTTGTGATTTCCTGGCAGGACTGAGAATTCTGTTCACACAATAAAAATAGAGAAACAAAAGCTGCTTTACAAGCATCTGTTCTCAACACATGAAGCAAAAGAAACTTTTAACAAGCACAGTAAAGAAGTACCGGTATGAGGAGACATGCTGTCCAGCAGTTTCACCATGCCTTCTCCCTGGACTGCCGTCCACTTCTTGATCGGTGACCCACCTCCAATCCTGCTGTACTGCTCCTGGATTTTTGGTGTGCGGCGTTTGGCAATGAATGGTGCTAATTTACTGAAGTGTTCAAAAGATATACATATTAATATCATAACCCACAGTACCACCCCTTTCCCCAGATCTCTCTGCTGCAGTGGGTTTTCCATGGCAATGCCCCCAAATTATAGCAAACCTCTGTTGCACGATTTGTTTAATGTCATGTTCCATCACCCTTCCCAAACTTAACTAGGTGACAGGAAACCACGATTTGCAATTAGAAGAGAACGATCTTGGCATACCTATTTCCAGATAATTCTAACACCGTTTCTTGCACTGACTGGTCCTAAGATTAAACAGCCTTAAGAAATGCTGATATACACAGGAGTTAAAACGTCCAAGCCTACAGCTAAGACAGCAACACCCGACACTGGCTGCAACACAGGAGTTCATAGTATTTCTCACTTTTGAACTGGAAGCGTCATCAGATCCCTGTCCAAGAAGAGACGAAGTAAGAAATCATGCACATCATCCAGCCGTTCTGGACCTCCCATGTTTAACATCAAGATTCCTGTTTTAGGTTTCCTACGGAAGCAAGAGATATTTCAAATCCTAGTGACCTACTGCTTTTTTTTATATATTATTATTACAAAACAATCAGCTTATCCTTCTGCGTTTGTGTTTTACAAAAGCAGCATCCTATTTAGAAGCTCATCCTGCTTATGTAAAAGTATGAACTACAAGCCAGAGAACAAGTAATTACAAGATCTTTACGTTTTTCAAAGAAGTAATCACTTTGCAACACAAAATTTAACTGGAAATACACTGAGAAAATTATCTCACAGCTGAAGGCTGTAAAGGAGATTATAAAACAGCATCTAAGGAACTATCTCAGCTGAACGCCTGCTGTAGATTCCAACCACACCAAGCAGCAGCTTCCACAGAAAACAGATAAGCTATCCACACAGGTCTTTGTCTTCATTACTTTGGAGACACATCTCATCTCCCAAAGCAGTGAAAGGGGCTAAAAGCCATTCTACACATAAAATTAGTGCGGGGTTGATTTTGTTTGGGTGGGTGGTTTTCTTCTTTTTTTTTCCCCCTCCACAATGGGTTTCTATCCAGGTGCAGATCCAGCACACTGTTCTAAGGACAAGATCCCTCCCAGAACAGCAGAGCAGAGCAGAGCAGATTGCAGTATCAGCTTTTACAGAAACAGCTGCTGATCACAACTCTCCCTCAAGAGGTGGATTTCCCCATCAAATCATTTCCCCTCCCCGAGGAAGCCCAGTGACCAGGATCTCTCGCCTCCTGAGCAGACAGAGCTGAGGTTGCACAGGGAGCTTTGCCCTACTCTTGTAGTACTTGTTCAAGCCGAAGTCTTAAAAAGAGGCACTGAGAGGAGCCTAGGCCTGCCCTGATGGGTCGGGCATCACCTCAGTTTCCACTCCCTTTCTGCTGAAGTGTCTATCAGGAGGTTGCTGAATAAACCCCAGGAAGCAGGAACCAGAACCTCAAATAATAATAATACCCTACTGTTTGTTCTTCTGTTGCTTCTGCACTGACTCAGCCAGGCCTTACCATGGGCCACCGCCTCACAGCATTCTGCAGGGAACGGGGCAGGCCATCCTTGCCCCACAGAACTGTGAAAACAAGAGGCTCTGTGAATGCAGCCAGGCAGATAAAAGCCATTGCGCACACACCCACCCCAACCCAGATCAAGCCCCGTGACTGGCACATTTCACTACATAACCAGCTTTGCTATGCAAGTAAAGTGGCATACCGTTATCAGAGGGAGACAGATAGCAACAAGAGCAGGTCGCACCCACCCAGACCTCATGGCAAACTTACCGCACTTCTGGCTGAATTTGAGGTTTTGTGCTTTCTGTCACTGCAGCTGCAGTCGCCTGACCTCGCCATCGCACCGGGACCCTCAGCTGGCCGCTGCTTTTTACAACTGGAAGAGAGATAACAGCATGTTGATAACTTTGCACTGGGCTGAGGAGCCTCTGCCAGATAGGCACTAATCTCTCAACAGCTGCATAAACACACTTGGCGGTATTGCACTGCTTGGCATTTTCAGCCTTAAGCTCCAGGCCCTGGAATCAGACAGTCACAAAATTGCAAGCTTCTGCCTTTCTTTAAACACTCTGTATACTGACAACTTTTGAGATACCAGGCAGTAACCTAAAATCAAACAAAAGCCTCACTAATCTTTAAGCTCCAATCTTAAGCCCAAAATAACTGGTGACAACACAAAAGAAACTACGCAGGGCTGACACACTAAGGAGTATGCCAAGCTACACTACTCTTCATCATGTAGACGTACCTGTGCTAACTCTAAATAAGCAAAGTATTTTATATTACCTCTACAATGGAGGTTAGACATTTGCTAGTTTAGGGTCCCCAGCAAACTTTAGCAACATAGATGAGCACCCGTGAGCCATGAGCACACAGCCCTAGTCTGAGCCTGTGTCAGGTACACTGAGCAGCAGTTTCAGAATCCATTCACCCAGGGACGTGGGCAGCCTTCTTTCTCACTAGCCAGCCAGGTGACTTCTATTATTCCTGGATTTCAGCATCAACCAAAAACCAGGATACTTTAGAAGTGAAGTCTTCCCACACTGACTTCCTTCTCCAGGGCTCTGATAGCTTCCCTTCAGGTACTGGAAGGTGCTGTAAGGCCTCCCCAGAGCCATCTCTTCTCCAGGCTGAACAACACCAGCTCTCTCAGCCTGTCTTCACAGGAGAGGTGCTCCAGCCTCTGACCATCTCCGTGGCCTCCTCTGGACCCACTCCGACAGGTCCGTGTCCTTCTCGTGCTGGGAGCCCCAGAGCTGGATGTAGCTAGATGATCTTTAACCCAAACTTTTCCAACCCAAACCATTCTATGACTTTATGCTGGTTACAGCCTGCTTTTTCAAAAGCACTCTTTGTTTTCCTCAGGAGTTCATAGTCATTACGTGATACTTTTTAGTGTAACAGTAGTGTGAATTGCCCAAGACGAAAGAAATTGTTAAATTCTGCATCCCCAGCTCTCCAGCAATCGTATCGTGCAACACTTCCCCTGCCAACTGCAGGAGTTCAGCAGCAATTGAGCCCCAATAGCACAGACCTCCTCAGCAGCCGATCCACCCGCTGAGAAGAGCATCTTATGGTTCACAGTTCCCTAACAACATCCTGAACAGATGCTGAATGCCCTCAAAACCTGCCGAAATCAATGGCAGTGAAAAGCATCTTGCAAATCCAGCTTCTTACTTGGGATTAACAGCGTGTAGCTGTGGATGCCTGTGTCTGCAGTGATATGAAAGGCTGCAAACTAAAGAACTTCAAGCATCGCTGATGCCTGAAACACTCTTTTCAAATATTTGTATTCTTCCTCCAGTTCTTAGGTTATTACTTTTTGAAGCACTGACACTATATGTAAATTATATAGAACAATAAAAAGAGAAGTTTCAATGGCCATACTGATCCTTCTGCACCATAAATAAATACTGCAAAGCATTTGTTTTACTTAAGGCGAGGTTAGGCACATTTCTATGTGCACATCGTAAAGCACACGATGCAGAACGCACAGCACGTGCAACGATGAGGATGCCAGCTCCATGGAATGTTGGTAAAAGTGGGGGGGGGTTATAAGTTTTAGAAATGGTTTTATCGTATCAGCCTCTGGAGCCAAGGGCCCAATAAACCCGGTCCCCGGCGTGCTGCCGGTACCTGCATGCCGAATTACTCCGACGGGCAGTGCCGTCCAACCACACAGGGTAGGGAAAAGACTCCGATGGGCAGCGCCTTCCATGCACACAGGGTAGGGAAAAGAGCTCCTCCCGACTGAGCGCACGAGCCTGCCTGCTGCGAGGGCTGCAGTATACATTAGCAGCATGCGCTATACGTAAGCGGCATATATAACGTTCATTTGCAGCACCGGGGTAGCTGCGAAATGTATTATTGAATGATTCACCACCCTTCCTCACCTGCACCTGGCCTGGCTGTGAAAGCACAACCTGTGAATTGTTAAACGGGGATGATTTTTATACAAACACTTTCTAGAAAGGGAAGCGCCTCATTTAAAATTAAAATTCCTGAAAGGGAAGAAAAAAACCCAAAAAACAAAAATCCCCAAATAACAAACAAAAAACCAAACACATCCCCCCCCCCCAC
>JAVJGI010000057.1:615101-633974 GCA_035590275.1 Ibycter americanus | reverse complement strand
GCTGCCCCGCACGGCAGGGGGGGCGGTACCGGGGGGGCCGGCGGCGGAGGCGCCAGGGCTGAGGCGGGAGGGCCTGAAGCGGCTGTGCCGCGGCTGTCCCTGCGGGACCGTTACCACAGGGCGGAGGGCTCAGAAATGATGAAGCGCCCCCTGATCAAAACAACCAAAAGATCCCAAGATCTTAATTTTTCGAAGGTAAACTAATAATGGCATCCCTTGTGTTAACGCCAGGGTTACATTTTGTTCAAGAAATAGGAGGAAAAAAAAGGCTCTTGGGCAGCTTTTAGGTTTGCACAGTTAGGCCCTAAGGAAGCTGCAGATCCTTAAAAAAAAAACTTTTTTTTTTAATCTGGGGGGCTTTCTCAGCAGAGAAGCTCACCTACCGCCTCAGATCTTGGTCAGCCTTTGCGGTTAACGCAGGGTTCTCACCTACAGCAATGCTTCTCTCCTTCCCCGCTTCATGAAGAGCCTGGTGCCATCCCAGCCTGCCTCTTCCAGAGGACATCAACCGATGGCCTCTTCCACCATCCCACCCCTTATTTTGCCCCTGATAATTCTTTGCTCCTCCAAGGCCTGTCCCCATGTCGTGTCCCCCAGATTAGTCCCCCCTCTGTGGTGGGCAGTCCTGAAGCTTTAAGGACGGAGGCTACCTCATCTGGAAAGGGACAGACGTGGCCCTTGTCAGCAGCGCGGGAGATGGACCTAGAGTTTGAACATGGCAACCCCACTCGGTAAGTCTGCATTGGCACCCAGATGCTGTGCACAGGGTACAACAACTGCCCAAAGTTTGGCTGTGTTTTACCTGAGGTTTACTGGAAGACATGTGTGAGGGCAGTTGGTGTGTCTGGCTAAAGCCAGGGCAGAACACCCTGCAGGGCCGCACCTGCTAGGAACTGGTCCTGGGCACTGGAACCAGTCCCAAGTGCTGGAACCTGTCCTGAATGCTCAGTGCAGCAGCAGGTGCTGGCAGCGGGCAGCGCTGGCTGTGCCAGCACCCAGCGTTGCTTCCTACTGCACTGGCACACCTTTACAATAACCATAGGAAAACTGTTACTTGGAACGTGGTACTTCTGATAAAATTATGGTGACAAAACCAGCACAGGGGAAGCGCAGTCCCTCACACTTGGAGGCTGCAGCAACTCCGGTGTGGTGAGCAGGGCTGAGGGGCTGCGCTGGGAGCTGGCCTGGCACAGGTGGGGTTGCGTGCTGGCATTCTGCCTGTGCTCCAGGTGAAACACATGTGTTGGTCTCAGCCCAGTGCACCAGGAAAAAACCCTGCCTAAATCCTTATTTACTCTGCAGACTGAAATCTTCTCCAAGAGATGGAAAGAATAGGCTTTTCAAAGCTCAACTTCTGCCTCTGCCAGCGCACAGTGGGAAAGCTTTGCATTAGGGCTGCACCTCGCACGCAGGGACATGCACCGTGTTTACAGTGTGCATCATTTATGAGGAGATTTCCTTCACATGCTGGGAGGAACAGCATTTCCCAGCTGGAGGCAGATATCCACAGAACTGATTTATGACCAGCAGCACCTCTGCATACCGTTATGGCGCCAGCTGGGATTCTCTGTCCTGGTCACAGCCCAGCGTGGTTTGCGGATGCTGGAAATCAAAGGTGGCTGTTTGGTGGGCAGGAGGGGTCAGACACGGAGGTACTGCTGGCCCAGCTGCTGACTTGCTCCATGTGCTCTGGGGCTTTTACTGCTGGCCCAAATGCCATAGTCTTTACCCCTCTTTTCTATGCGATAAATGTGGACAGTAGCAGTGCAGGACCTGTGCCTGAGGAGCAGGACAGCTGGGAAGAGGTCCAGCTCAGGTGGAACAAGGACTACCGGCAGCACACAGAACGGACTGCAGTGGTACAGCCTCACACCAGGGCAGGACCTGACTCCTGCATCGGGGCTCCTGGCTCGTCAGACACACTGGCACAGGACTACAGAGCTTGCCTGGTAACCTTCATTCCTGGTAGAAACACAAAGAAACAAATACCAGAACAGTTACCCCACACACAAACATTTGATTTGCATCCCACATCATCTCAGCAGCGGTTTCAGTTGCCCTGTGTACAGCTTATGGAAGCCAATGGCAGACCTTGCTCTTGCTGCCCAAGGCCTGGCAGCACTGCGCTTCTTCTTGCCCCTCCAGCAAGCTGCGGCTGTTTCAGTCCTGGCTGCCTGGTGGGGAAGTGAGCAAAGAGAAACCCCACGTTTGTGAAGGATGCTGGGCTCTCTGGGATGGTTAGTGCCACACCACTGGCAAGGAACTTCAAAAGGTCCTTACAAAGGGTGGCCAGATGAGTTTCAACGTAGATAAATATAAAATAATGTGTGTAAGGAGATGTAATCTAAACAAAGCTACACAATAGTGATCTCAAAGCTGGCAGTTACAAGGCAGAAAGGGCCTTGGAGCCAGTGCGGGCAGTCCAGTTCACCAGTTAACAATCCAACTACCAGTCTGACTGCGTGGAGATATCTCGAGGGAAAATTAAACAGAATGAGGAGAAATCCAAGTCCTCATTGCACATTTTCTCCTCTTTTGCAGGTTTGTTTACCCATTCTAATAAAAACAAACTCAAGTATTCTTGTACTCCAAGCAGCTGCAGTGTCTTTCTGAGAGCTATTATTAGCAATCCTAATCTGCAAGGGATGTAAGCTGCACAGGAATTTGTGATGGATCCTGGAGGAAAGTGCTGTTCCCTCTGGTCCCTGGAGTCCTAACAGCCAGTGAGACCAACAAGCTGCTTTGCTTTCCCCAGTACCTGACCAGTATTGCCCACATTTACAAGGTACACATACTGGGAAGGAGGACTGAAACATTGAACTCTGATGGGAAGGACCTAGGAACACTGCTAGCCCAAAGAACACATACAGCAGCAAATGTGATTAAATCAGCCCTGAATAAGAACTTAAAATCAAAAAGCTTTGCTGCTGGAGAGCTTGGGAACTAGCTTTCTGGACAACTGGCAGAAACATCCAGGATCATCATGTTTTAAATCACTGGAGACATAATCAAACTCAGCACATTTTGTAAGAACACAGTAAAAAAAAGAAGACACCATACAAAAACCGTAACTGATGGGACACAGAAATAAAACCCAAGATAACACTTATCATTTTTCAGTCTCTAAAAGCAATTTTTTTTTTCTTGATGACCAAAAACCTGAATTGAGCCTTGTTGGTAAATCAGGAACTACACCAATCCTGTTTAACATAGCAAAGGTTTGTTTTGAAGCAGCATTTCAACATTGCAGTGGCTGCCTAAGGAATTACTCCTTATTACTCCACCAGTAGATTTGCACTGGCTTTTGCTTAATTTGGGGATACTTCCCTTAATTTAGGGATCTTTCCCGTGCAGGTGGTTTGCGCAGCACCACCTCTGCTCCACAGGCAGATTATAGAACTGCACAGCAGTCTCCGTGAAGTTCGACTTGACAGCGTATTGCATCCCAGTCACCTTTTAAGCTCCTTATCTGATCTGCCTCTTCCAGGAGTGCCTCTTAAGTCCTCAGTCCTTCCTCTAGTAGCTCCCCTGATACGAAGGCTTTTAACCTTTACAAAGTAGCTCAGCCCTGCCAGTTTTAAGGACAGAAAACTGATTGCAAACAAGTGATACTTTTCCAGTAGTATCTTTTCCTCTAGCTCATGTACTTGACACATGCAACATACCCCACACAGGAAATATACAGTTGACGATACTTTTGGTGGTATTTAAAAGAATCTTTTAAGTTCTATGTTTGGACAAAGAACCACCCATCACAAATGAAGTAGGGCAAGTGTGAGAGCGAGCTAAGGCATGTCACTGTACAAGATTTTCTTCTACTGTGGCTACAAAAGGACTGGAAAAAGGGTGAATTCAAAGAGGTGGATAAGAAAGAAAACCATCTTAGCACTGCTCACATCTTAGAGCATCTTTCCTTCATCCTTGTGCAGTCCCTACTCACCTCCCCTGCTTTGGCAGGGCACGCCTCAGGTCATACGCAGGAATGCCACAGTGGCCCCCAACAAACCCCAAGACATTAAATCCAGATGTTTAATAGCTCTGGAAATAACCTCACTTCTTCCAACTGTACCAGTTGGCAAGGCAGATGTTAACTCTCCTTACAAACCAGGCTGGCTTTGGGCAGCCACAGCTACGAGCAGGCAGAAGCCACACTCACTCCCCCATCAAGAGCTGCTGCCTTGGCAACCAATTATTCAGCACCACATTTGTTCTCATTTATTCTTTCTAGGATGTTTCAGCTGGGTAGCTGGGGTGGTCTATCCAAATTATAAAAATACATGCCTTTGAGTTAATGGGGATTTAGTTCAAAAAGAAAAAAGCTAGTGCCATTTTTTTGGAATATGTGTTTCCTGCACTTGGACCTTTTCCTGTGCTTTTGCCCACATAGATACTGTCTGTGACAGGACTGACTATATTAAGCAAGTAAGCTATAAAGCCTAAGTGAAAGGAAAGGAACAGACATTACAGGTCAAGAACTACTCTCTTGCACACCAACTTACATTGCCACAATTTATTGGTTGCCAATGTAGACCAGCTTGTATGTGTAACATGCAAGATGAAGAAAACCTGTCATTTATTACAAAAATATGGGTATTGCACAGCTCAACAATTCTATGAATGGCAAATCCAGATCAAATCTCAGTGCAGGTAGCAAATGATGCACCTACCAATTATTTTTTTTTATCTCTAGTAAAAGGAATTGCTTTATTTATGATTAAAAAGCGTACAGATGACTCAACACATTACATATTTAATTAATCCTATTTAATAACTTGATTCAGTCAGAGAATCTGCTCAGATGCAGTGGCACAGGACAACATGGAGCCAGCTAGGAAACATGGAACTGCTCTACTATGAAAACATACTTTAGCATGACACAGGAAAGCCCTGCTTGAACTACAGTTCATCTAGAGAGGACAGCAATTCAGTCAGCATACAATGCTGAAATCCAATTGTATTTCAAAGTTATCAGTTTCTTTGGATCTTCAGTTGGTCACTTCTGGTTTGAAACAGATGGCAGAACCTTAATTTGGAAGGCACCACAAACCACCCCAGTGCCTACGAGCTAACAGACAATGCTCCCTTCCTACTGTCATTCAGCACAGGCTGGGGTGTGCATGGACCCACTACAGCGCTGCATCCACAGGTACCAGGAAAAAGTAGCAAAGCCTACCTCACCAGGTGCCTCATCATTTCTAACCAATAAATAATCTGGAAAAAAAACCCCAACCAACCACCCACATCTCTTGCAGTGGAATTATGCGCTAAATACTACATACCTTGCTACTGAATAAACTCAATCAGAACTTTGATTAAAAACAGTAGGAGCTAAAAAAGTGCAACGCTCAACAGAATTAATCCCAATTTTATACTTTGTTGAGCTCTTTAGATGATGTCTTTTTCATGCCATTCTCCAAGGTCAGTATTTGGGAATTTAAAAAGCTTGAACTCCTGATCTCTCCAACAAGAAATCAAAAGAGAAAACAGATTAAAATTAAAGCAAATTAAAAAACAACAACAACAAATCCAATGCCAAGCATATTTTCTTTTAAATCACAGAAATTAAAAGCAGAAGCATATCTTGTTTTTTAAATGACAGCTTATCGGGATCTTTGTTCTGTGTTGCCTTGAAAGCATAACTGCACCTAACAATTTTTTTTATGAGGCTTCTTCCAGTTAATTAGTAGCATTTTCCTTTAAAAAAGGGTTTTGTTTATTTTCATTTTCATACCCTAAATCAGTATTAGTATTAGCAACAGGTTGCAGTAAGTCTTGTTCTCAGACAGGCTGTAGTATAGAGAGTGTATAATTTCTTTTCAACCATCATTTGCTCAGTTTTCTTGGAGTTTACCACAAGGACAGCTAAGGTTTGCAGCGCTGGACAAAGCGTGGATAGAGACAGACATCTCTGATATGGTGTCGATTCAGAATCCAGGTTAGGAACCGTTCTAATCCCAAACCATATCCACCATGAGGGCATGTACCATATTTTCTCTGTGAAATTAAAATCAGAGAGTAGATATTAAACATATTCTTGTTATTTATATAATTGCAGTAATATGACTGGAAAAAAATGCAAACCCAAGATTATTTTCTGAATGATGAGGAAAATGGACTTTACTCTTTTCAGGCAGGATATTTGTGCTTACTTGTCCTGAGTTTCCTGGGGCAGCGTAAGGACTAGAAGAGGAAAAAGGAAGGTGAAAAAGAAATCTCAACGATTCTTTTTCAACTGTCTCCTTCTCTCCTCCCCTTACACTAGTTAGAGCTTAGCCACTCAAATTCGTGAAGACCAACTTCTCTCTATCTAACAGTGCTGCAGAAGGCATTATGAGAAGAATACACCTGCACTGACCAGCCTAACGAAGGTCATCTGGTAAGGGCAGCATGCAACCGCAGGAAACAGCTGCAGTTTTAACAGACTGGAAACTGTTACCCATTGCGCTTTGACTATGCTTAAATAATTATCTACTTTGGGCCACCAAAAGTACAATTCAGACTGCATCACCTTAAGAGCAAGTTTAAGGGGAAAAAAAAAAAAAATCAAATAGCATAGCTGACAAGCAACACATCTAATCTGTTTTACAAACCTGATCAGTATACCAGTAGTATGGTGTGGGATCAATGCCCTCTCTCTTATAGCCAGCAAGTAGCTCCTCGCTGTCCCAGATACGCATAGAGCCTCCAACAATTTCACCAACGTTAGGCATCAACACATCAACCTACAAAACACAGCATAAGGTCAAACTATTACAATTAACCTGCCTGCAGGAGGGGGAAGAAAAATAACCCAAACTTGAAACTATATTTCCATAACATATTTTACCATGTATATTTAATTCTGCATGACAGGAAGGCAGGCAGTTCCTTCCAGACCCAATTTATAGATGGAATAAAATAACTAACTAGGTTCCCTAATCTGTAATACTCTTGGCCACACTGACCTGTAAAAAACAAACAGACAACAAAAAAACCCCACACACCACCACAAAACCACAAACCCAGCAACATTCCTAGCAACCACCCTCTTTCTGGCTGCCTGACCACCAGTGTTTAGACAACACAGTCTCGGAGAAGTCACAGAAATATTGTCATTAGACTAGCCCTTGCCTGAGGTCAGTGAGGAGCACACTCACTATCATCTACCCACTTGTTATTAGCACTTCAGAGTTACTTTATTTATTGCACAACCAACAAGCCACACCAAAAGACACCCAAACCAAAACCTGGTAAGAATTCTGCAAGGTTCTCCTGGAGTCCTTACTCATTCTATGCTCACTCACACTGACATTCCCCACTCTTATACAGAAGCCTGCAACACTACATAAAATACCAACTTACAGATTCAGTAAGGCGGGAATCATCATGACAGCGCTGCATATAGAAAGACTTTATCTCTGCAGGAAATCGGCACAACAAGATTGGCTCATTAATGGTGTCTGTCATCAGTCTCTCGGGAGCTTCAGGAATATCCTAAGGTTAAAGAAGGCTTTTTTAATACTTAAAGCCAAAACCACTCCAATACCTTGGAGTCCCACATGTATCAGGCATGAAACAAACGCAGTTTCACACCACATGTCCACATATTCATCCTAGTGTACCTAAACTTTTAAAACAAACTTATCTTATAAAAAACATACATGTTGAGGGGGGGTGGGGAATCTGTTCAGTTAAAAGCCAAGTCTTCCCACTGTTTCAGACAGAAAACTGAGAAAATCCTAACCTGAAATGTAGACTTTCCAAACAACCAGTAAACACTGCAGAGTTGAATCTGCTTCCTCCCCAATACTGTTTTCCACAAACCTCAAGACTAAGAAGTTTAAGCGTTTCCTTGTTATGTATATCGGCTATTTTTCAGAAACCTCAACTGATCGGTTACATAGATTAGGTTATTTGTTTCTTATCTACATTTTCTGATTGAAATTTGATAAATGGTGAAACACCTAGCAGGAGTTTCATTATGATCAATTCAGTGACTTTATTGTTTAAAAAACGGAGAGAAGTGAACTTACACTAACAGACAGGGAGCATCAGTGATGATGTCATCATGGCTTGTTAAACGAACATACTTTGTTTAGTCAAAAAACTGTCTATCCATAAAAGGCTTAATTTGAACTTTTATTCAGTCGATGCTGTGACTTTTCTTAGATTCTGACTTCAAGTGAGAAGATCAGAATTTTCTTTAATAGGAAAACCCAGCCACACCTGTTACTTGTTTTAATCCAACCAAACACTGTGTTACCGCACTGACTGCTGTGAAAGCGGGGGCGGACAGAGCCAACTACAGCATGCGCAGCACGGAAAGTGCAAGGAACACAGGCCTCCCGCAAGAGCAGCTCACAAAGCAAGTATCAGCCCACAATGGGGGAAAGGAAGTAAGAATCCTTATTTCCCTCTAGAACCTTAAGTTTGGCGCAGTCTGAAGGCCTTTCTCTCCCTTCACCTCAATCATCTTTGATACAGATGGGAAAAACAGTAACAGCAAAAAACCCAAACCCAACACATCTGATTTTGAGCTGCCAAGGTTCCTTCAGAATATGCTGTGTAGACTTTGAAGTTAAACAATTATATCATCTCCTAAAAATTTTTCTTAAATCTTTTGATGACTATGGCTACACTGTCAAGTCCTCTTGAGCTCCTTTAAATAATTCTGTCTTACATGTTGGAGAACAGCGATACAGGGTACAGATGGACAGATGTCAAAACAGATTTTGGTTCCAATGTTTGAAGACATTATGTGAAAACCCAACCCACACTTGCATTCCCCAATAAAAAAATTCACTACATCTCCCAGCACAGTCCAGACAAAAATCCAGGCCTCTGGATAAACTAAGTTTATAGCAAAGCTCTCTTTAACTAGAAGGGGACCAGAACTTCACTCCTTATTGATGTAATTCCAAACAAAACACAACAGACTCACACAGCAACAGTAAGCTCAACAGAATCATAGTCCAAATACGCTGTTCTTTGAGGGCCTTATATACCCTGAGTGCAGGGCAGCGGGGTTTTGTTTGGTTTTAATTTCTAAAGAGCCTCAGAAAGACTTACCTCCCCAAACTCGTAATAAGTGCCATCTTCCTTCTTCACATCATGTTCCTTTAACCACTCAATGGCTTCAGTATAGTTCATCCGTCGGAAAGGACGTTTAGGGGGCTTGAAGCCCTGTAAATAAGAGCAGACATGAAGACAGTTGGGAGAGTACCGTTTTTGAAGAATACTTTTCTAGTTGATCAGCAAGTCCACTTCCAGACTTGAAGCATACACACGACTCTTCCCAGCTCATACATCAATGAATTATTAATTAAACAAACAAATCAAGTTCAGTACTGAAAAGACAGAACCAAACACAACCATCTTCCAAGTTCAGTAAAGCTCACAGAACAGAAGCTGAAAAAGATGGCAGGAGAGAGAAGAAAGGAAGTATTTTCAAGAGCTATTCCCTTTTCTGTACAAATTCATTGCACGTGTAGGTGTTTCAAACTGAGCCATTAGCAGAGGTTCCATGGGCAAGGCCACAAAAGAACATTTTTGCTTCCCTCCACACAGAACAGCTTCAGGATCTGCCTTTGTGAGGCGAGTTCTGCTTCTTCCTACCTCCTGACCCCTGTCTCAGCCCAAATTTAAAACTGAACCTCCCAGTGTTTATCAGGAAAACAGGTCAAAATAACAGAGGCAACAGAGTTTGTATGTGCTCTGAGAGAAAAGCTAGTAATGGAGATAGTTAGCAGTCTCTTAAAGCCATCTTCTTTGCAAAGGCAACAGAAGACAAAGGGTCTCCAACAAATAAAATAGCTTTAGAGCTCCATGTTCCAGGGTGGAAAGTAAAACACCAGTTCTTTCATTGCTCCCTTGTGCTCAATCTACAAGTACCAGCCGATCAATATTATGAGCTCTGGGATAGAGGTTTTTATTCCACTGGTACAGTACACATTGCAATAAATCCCAGCACATTGCTGGCTCCTGGAACTTGCTGGCAGGAAACTTCTTCCCCCACAGTCCCCAGCTTCTGGAAGAGTCATTACCAGCCTTGCAGTATTTTCATTCTTTTGATGTTAGTTAATATTCTTACTATTATTAATAACAGTAAGCAAGCAGAGCCCACTGCCATGCCATGCCCTGCCTTCCCCAAATGAACATGCTGACCAGGAAATGCTAAAGATCTATGTCCTTGGCTAGTCATGAGTGTTCCACACTGCTGCCTACCGGGTTTAGGTCATACAGTAAGCTTGATGCAGGAGATTTCAAGATTCTGTCTACTACGTCACAAACCAAGCTCTCCAGACGGTCCAACAAATCCTCAAAACTTATAAAAGGACATTCAGCTTCAACGTGAGTGTATCTGAAACATGAAGTCAAACCATTTCAAAACCATACACAAGCAACAAATCTTTTAGCTATGAAAAAAATTCTCACTGAAAACTCCACAACCCAAACACACACACTTTTGTCACCTTTTTCATTTCTCCCACCTCTACACTAAAGGAAATAAAGCTATAAAAAAAAAAAAGACAACAGTATCAACTCTATTTTCTAAAAAAGCACAGCTTCCTAAAAACGTATCAGTTCTGTTTCACCCAGATCTTCCTTCACTAAATGTCAATGTATTATGACCTGCTAGACATTCACCAAGACAAGGTATCACCCCCAAATATACTTTTACTCAGACCTTCCGCATTAGCATTATGCTGTCTGTTTGCTGTACATTATGTCATCTAACTGCCTGCTACTCTCCTGCTTTATAAATTCACTTATACATAAATAGCGAAGAAGTATACTCTTTCCATACTCTGCCAAGTGTCTGCGGGTCCTGGATTGCTCAGCTCTGTATGACTGAGCAATACAGAAAACATCTCCTAATGCTGGAATGCAGGTCTCCAAATAGAGCTGGGATGACTGCGTTAAGTATGCCTCTTCACCAAAATAATCCAGTTTGAATAGGGTTGAGCCTCCTTCCACCTGCGTCTGGACTAAAGTTGGTGGTGTGACCTGTTAAAGAACAGAACCGTCATTACTTGAGTGAAGAATTAAAGACAAGGATGACAATATGCAAGAGCAGTGATGTAAGGCACACTCTTCCAGAACACCATCTACAAAGCTTTTGTACGCACACATCCAAGTACTTCAGTCTGATATCCTTCAGCACATTAAAAAGAGGTATGCAGGCTGTTGGGGAGTCATACTGTAACAGTTACACCCCTCAGAAGTGCCTACACACCTTTGAGATCTATCTCTATGAAAGCAATCAAGTAATAGTTTCCTAAGAAACAGCTTTTCTTTTGCCCCTTTCAGATCAATTAGAAAACTACACATTTTTTTCAGGAAAAAAGAGAGTCTTGAAGCCAGGACATTAAAGTAGTCACTTGCTGACAACGGAAAACATACTTACTTCATAATAGCCATTGGCAAAGAAATGATCCCTGAAGGCCTGCACTACCATGGAGCGCACCTTGAAGATTTTGGACATATTCTCGCCTCGAATCATCATATGCCTGTTGTTAAGCTGCACATCAACCTCTGAATCCTCATTGAGTAGATTGTCAGCCCCTCCTGCGGGGGCCAGACCAATAAGCTCCCAATAATCACAGTTCAGCTCGTGGCCTCCTGGAGCCTGCCAATTTGAAGAGAAACAAACATTTCAGAAGTCCACTTTTTTTGCCCCTTGGATGTCACCATCTGGCATCATGGCAGAGATGTTAATCTGGTTTAAACAAAAGATGCTAAAATCCTAATTGCAGTATTTTCAAAGTGACCGCTTTGTAATTCGGTCATAGCCCACTTAGAAGTGCCATTTGCAACCCACCATGAGTCTCTCAGACTTAACGTGAATGGGATTGAGTACTGCAGTCACGTAATTAGAAGCTTCCAGACGCATTCAGTTTAAGTATCACAGACAGCTGGGTTTATTCAGCTGGAAGAACAGAAAGCTAAGCAGAGGCAAACTACTTACTACCTTCAGCTATTTAATGGGTGGTTACAGAGAAGATGGAGCCAGAATCTCTTCGAATATGTCCAGCAAAAGGACAAATATCTCCAGTTACAACAAGGGAGATTTCAATCAGCTATAAAGAAAAGAATTCTTCACAGAGCGTTGAAACGCTAGGGCAGAGGCCAAGCCAGACTGCAGTCTCCATCCTTGGAGACGTTCAGAAACCCATTTGGACAAGACACTTGGCAGCCTGACCTCACATTAGATACTCTTCAAGAAGAGGGCAGACCCTTTGTGATGATGACCTTCAGAGCTTCCTCCCAGCCAAACCCATCCTCCGGTAATTTACAGTGCGTACTAGTTTTGGCTGGGATAGAGTTAATTTTCTTCATAGTAGTTTACATGGTGCTACAACACAACACAATGGCACAAAGAACCTTCCCGTATGCCTTAAGAACACTGCACACAGAACGAGGAGTCCTCCCATCTATTAGAAGAAAACGCAGACCTAAGACTGCAGTATGACATTCAAGGTATTTTGTTCTTTGTCCTATCTGAGCCGCAATCTGCTTTTGTCAAACTTAAAAAAAAATTGCTTGGATGACAACGGAGGAAGAACTAGCTCACTACAGGTACTTTTGAGTCTGCCTGCCAGGGCCACCCGAGCAATCCTTCTGCACTAGGCCGCCTCTCCCCACAATGTGACAGTAGCAGGTTTCAGGCTGGCTGATCTGCCCCGTCCTGTTTGTGCCATGCGGCAGGCAGAGGGCCCCGTGCCAG
Source organism: Ibycter americanus (assembly GCA_035590275.1). NCBI lineage: Eukaryota > Metazoa > Chordata > Aves > Falconiformes > Falconidae > Ibycter > Ibycter americanus. The sequence continues at coordinate 621,268 of JAVJGI010000057.1, read as the reverse complement.
GGCTCAGCCCTGCCCACAGACCAGACCTTTTCATTTTGGGTCTCACCAGCTCCCCCGTGTGGGTCGCAGTAGGCTTCTGCCTCCTAAAATGCTGGTTTTTTCCTTCACAGTATTTTCAGGGTATAAATGCAGATTTTCAAAATCCAATCCACAAATGTTTACAAATCTGGTGCTTTTGCTCACTAAAAGCATTGTACCACTGTGATGAAACATGAAACAAAGTGTTTTCAATGTCTGAAACATTATGAGCTGTAACATGAGTTACTTACGATTACCAAACTACATAAAGTTGTTTTAAAAAAGTGATCCTTGTTTGCACTTATTTTTAGAAGTCCCAGTAGTGTAAGCTATGAAGGAAAGGAAATCTTGCCAGCTTCTGATCGTCAAACACAATAGGGCGTGGACTCATATTTAACTCAGCTTGGCTCTCTAACCTTAGATCAGTCTCTTGGGGATAGGACCCGAGTGGATTGGACAAGTAGAACAATTAAGCCTATCCAAATTTCATTTGCAAAACATGCCAGTAATGGCCAACAGTACGTGGCTTACAAGAAATTGAATTATCTACCAAGCACCACAAAAGGTTAACGCTTTGACCTTATTTTACACACTGCAGGCAGCCACAGTGAGGGACTACTTTGCTCAAATAACGTCTAACACATCTTGGAAATGCTATTTGAAGCAATGTAACACTCAAAAATGTGGTGTTTTTTTTTCCCAGACATGCTTCTTCTCCCTGTTATCTTACTAGAGTTAGTACACTTACTCAAGAGACTAGAGAGGAGAATATAGATTGCCAATCCACAGAGAACAACAACTCTCACTGCAAGAGCTGATGACAATTCTGAATATGTATCTGAAGAAAGAGGTAAGCTTACAGACTAGCAACATTAAACAGCTATCCTCTAAATCTCAACACTACTGCTTTGCTTTCTCCTTCATAGAAAAAGGACATTACTATAAGCAGCTATCAGGAGCTCATGTCTTAAAAAGACCTACTTAAGATTTAAATAGAACAAGTGCGGCCTGAGCTTGCTTGCTGTTCCTGCATCCCAAATTTTGTAACGCAGACACAACTTAGTTGTCCTTCAGTCATCTCTTAATAACTAAGAAGTCTTAAAATAATTTTCAGTAAATACCCTGACGCAGGCCTGCATGACCTCATGAGTGCATTGAGTTGCTGTAACTCATAACGCGTCACAGATAATGGCTTCTGAAAGCTTCTCTCCTGCCTTCAGCGTGAATCCTTTTTATGGGCCATCCTTCATGAGTAGCTGCTTAACATGGTTTTAGCCCCAACTTCAGATTCAAACGATTTTCCAGACAGTAACAGGGTGTAGATCTAGACTGGAATGAGAGGTGCACAAAGCCTAAGCAGCATCACATTTTGAAACTTAAAATCACACCTGCCAAGTCATTAACATGAGACCACCATTATAAACAAAGTTTTATAAAAAAAGTTACCTAGTTCATACACCTGCCAAATGCTGAAGGCCAAATACAACATGGTAAAGAGCCTACAAACCCTCTCAGTAAAAGAGAGATACTCCCAAACTCTTAGCCTCATGAAAACTGAATAAGCCTCTTGTTAAGGAAAATAAAGCTATGTTGTTTTTTAACATAATTTCCCACATCTATGGCACATATCAGTGGAAAATTGTTTCAGGCAAAAACAGAACAGTCACATAGTTCACCTGTCACACACTGAACTGTGGGTGACAGCAGCAGCCATGGAGGTTTGTTCTTTTCGCTAAATCAAATTCCCCCCTGAATAATCTAATAATTATTTCTACATCTGCTTCTTCTTCCATCAGGAAGACGACCAACTGTCAAAGAGGAGGAGAACCCAAACACACTAGCTCCCGTACCTGCTTGCCTTCAGGAACAGGATTCAGCATACCATACACTGCAACACTGCTCTCCGTAGAAAGAATTAGCCCGTTGTAACACTGACACTGCAGGGAGAGAAAGAGACAAAGGCATAGTTAAGGTAATTTTTTTATTTTCCTATGACATCTACTGGAGTCCCAGACAAGATTAACTCCTAGTCACTTCTAAATAGTTCTCACATTGACAAAAAAAAGTCTCTAGTAGTAGGAGATACAATTTAACAATAATACAACTTAAATCAGTAGGTTTAGGAGAACTTCCAATTGTCTATATAAAAGAAAAACAGATGAGGTATGAACACTTATTAAATGATGGAACAGAATTAAATCATCAGAACTTACCAGGTCATCTGAAAGGACACACTGAAGAAAACCTGTGCCATCTCTCAAAACAATGAACATCAAATTTTTTCCTAGTTAAAAAGAATAGAAAAAAAACCCAGCGTGCCTCAGCTTTATTCACTGATGCATTTGGAGAGACCCACTCCCAAGACATGCTGATTACCCATGTGCAGATTATTACAGAAGGACTGTGATCACATTCTTCCTTTTTAAAAAACAGAGATGCTCCAGGTAAGCACTGAAGCGTTAGCGCAGTTATAAACGCCTTTCACAGAGCTGTATTTTGTATAACAAGTTAAAGTAAGTTTCAACAGACATCAAGAGCAAAGCCTGCTCCAACATCAACCAGGTTGGGATTGCACTGCCATGCCATGACCTCAGATGTCCCTCGGGTCCTGAGGGACTACAAGTCTGTCTGCAAAAATGCTGAACTCACAGGCCCAAGGTACACCTGACATGGGCAAAGCAGTCACCCACCTCTCCACAAAAGCATATAATTACAAAAATAATTTGGTAGAAACTGTTCACGATATCCAGATCCACAACTGCTTCATCAAGTCCTTCAGCGATAATTTGAACAAATACCTGTGGAGTCAGAACCACCTCTGCCGTGCACTCCCATGCCTCAACCGAAGCTACCTTGCTAACTAGAATACCAATCATTTTGATAGCAAGTATTACTTGCTAAACTTACGTTTAAAGAAGTTGTGCTACTTTCTGTAACTTTAAAATTCCAATTTGCTGACTTCACTGTGAGCAGATGCTAGTTAGCTACTCAGTTTGCAGGATTAGTTTAAAACACAGAACAAATCTTTGGAAGAAATTCCACAGGACTGGGCTCCAAACTGAAAATCCCGTTAAGATTTCGACTAAGAAATGTCTGCATGCTTACATGTCATGCAGAATTTTCAGTGTTGTAGTGACCACTGCGATAAACAAAAGAGGACATCTAACTGATAGTTTAAAAATTTAAGAACAGGTGCTGCCTGATTCATTGTAAGTGTCCGAATTTTGAAGGCTGTGGTATTTGTTCCATCTCTCTGCACAGGTTCAGTAACTTCTAAATGCTTGTGGTTTACCTTGCCTCCGTAATCTGTGAATCCAGCCAAAAATCTTCACTCTCTGGCCTCTGTAAGCCTGCAGAGCATCAATCTTTACCTGTCAAGCCGGAAATAAAAGCAATCAAAGCGAGAAATGATTCACCATTTAGATGGTGTTTTCCACATAATTACTTAGCATACGTCTATGTGTATATGACACCTCCCTCCCCAAAATGGCTCCTACCAGGAGCGCTTGAAGCGAAGTTCCACCCAGGGTATAAACACAGCTGCCAATACTGAAGAGGTGTTTAGTAAGGAAAGAATACTTTAGCCAGGACAGGCAGTACACTGGGACAGCACTTCCAGACTTCACATCGAGTCCTTTCTATTTAGCAGGCTTACTTTGCCATGTAGCAACCAAGGACTGTAATAGCTTTTGAAGAAGCTCACTTTGCATTTGTTTGACTGAAAGGAGAAGTGAAAACACATTAACAGCTCCCACCCTAAGACTGGAGTATTTGGTTATTACTGGAAATCCAAGGTGCACTGCATCACCAAAAGACTTGGAAAGGATGCCTCAGGCACGTTTTCTGGCACTCTGAATGCACTCTGGATTAATTTCTAAAGACACTGAATGCCTTTAGAGGATGAGTTCAGTTAGCAGAGTATCTGGATCTGACATGGGTACATCTAAACGTGTAGCTGAGGTACTGACACTGCTGTAGTCAGAACAATTAACCCAGTAGGTACCTTCAACATGGATCATGTCTCAGGCAGCTAAGGACTGCTACAGTACACTGGTCTAGAAGAGATTGTGATTTCAGTGCAGCTGGGCCCAGCTGCCCCTTTCTTGAAGAGCAGCCATCAGAGTGCAGTCTCCGATCAAAACCGTCTTCTACGTATGTACACAGAAACCTCTTCTACACAGGGTCTACCCAAAAACATGTCACAGAGCAGCACATATAATATCTGCTTACTAAGCTAAGGACTGCACCAGATCACCACATCCAGCAGGACTCTACAAAGAGCTGAGTAAGAACTACATTCCATGTCTCAATAACTGAAATTACATCCTCTAACCAGCACCGTTTCTTCACTCTCCACCACTGCAATAATCAAAGCAAAACTAATCAACTTTTTGAAAAACAGAAATATGGTCTCTACCAGCAGACAGAGAGAAATCTGATGTGTGAACTAAGAAAGTTCAGATACCCATCAAGCACGTGAGAAAGACCAAAGTCTGTATAGTAGAGCGCACAGATAATCGGAAAAGCAAAGCTGCATTTATGGACAGTAACAAGACGGTGGACTTCAACAGCTGCCAGAGCCACAAAGCAGAGACAGACTCATCCTCTGTGCAGACAAGATGCTCTAACACAGGCCATGTATCAAGCATGCTAGATTTTACTCACACATTTTGGCTCCGGAAGACTAGGATCATTCTTGATAACAACCTTCTTAGCTTCCTCCAGGTTCTTCTCTCTTCTCAAGAGATCTTCTGCCTGGTTTAAAAAAAAAAAAAAAGAGTATTAAACAGCTGTAAGCAGGCTTTATAAGATTCCTACTCTCCACAATTACCAGAGACTATAATGTATGTTTACACACACACATGTCATAAAAAGCCTTGATGTTACCTTGCTGGGGCCTAAACCTGCGCTAATTTGTGACCAGGATAAGAACCAATGCACAGATGCATTTCTCATTTTTTTTCCAGAAAGTCTAAAGGCAAGATTGCAATTGTTCAAAACTCACCCAGTTTCAGGTATTTACTTTTCCCAATACAAACAAAGGCAATTTGTAACTAACACATGTGCAAAACAGTAACATGGACAAAGAACAAGCTGAAGCTTTTTTGGACGGGTGCGAATGACAACAATGCTGTTTAATGTTTTTGGAAAAGAAAGGTGGTATGCTTCCTCCAGCTTGGCATCACCTGCAACCTACCTCCTTCTTCTCCTTTGCTTCATTCTTCATTTGTTCCTTGTGCCACAGTTTTTTGACGTTTTTCATCTGTGACTTTGAAATAAAGGCCCATCTCTAAAGCAATCCAAGGAGAGAGCAGAAGAGATTACATTTGCATCCCTTCACACAAACGGACGTTAAAATAATTTCTACTAGGAAGCTCTAATGCTACAGCACCTCATTTTCTTTTTGCGAATCCACATAAATAGTAGGAAATGGTTCCTTTCCTGCTGTCACCAAAGCCTAAAAAGAGGAAGGAAATAAACAGAATCAATGGCACTGCATGTGAACTAAAGTCACCCTTAAAGAGACCCAGCAGACATCCTACTGGTCAGAGCTGTAAAAGCAGGTATACAATTTACATTTAGAAAGACAAGGGCCGAGCAGCCCGGTCTGGTGGAAGGTGTCCCTGCCCGTGGCAGGGGGCTGGAACTGGCTTTAAGGTCCCTCCCTGCCGAGAGCACCCTATGACTCATGCTCCTCAAAGCAAAAAAGCAGCTGTTTTCCGGTTACCTTTAAAACAGTCTTGAACGGTCTCTTTTGTGTCCCATCACCACTGGAATCACTGCCTTCTCGTTCAGAAACATACAGCTCCTCTGCAATACGTTACAAATACAGGCGATTACTCAAAAAAAAAAAAAAAGGCGAGGGGGAAGAGCGGACACACACAAGGATATAAAACCTTCACGGTTATCAACTGCGATAAACCTTCAGAAACAAAGGCTGGTCAGCCAGAATAAGAATTATTTAGTATTTTCCGTTCAAAAAAAATCAATCCATGCAGTAAATACGTTATGCTAAAGCCTTAGGGACTCCCAAGATGCCGATCTCTTCAGAATCCCCGGCTGCGCATCGGGAACCGGAGCCAGGAGCCCGCAACAGAACCGCTTCCCCCGCCAGCCGCCCGCCGCCGAGCTGGGGCCGCCGCCGCGCC
>JAVJGI010000057.1:603557-614233 GCA_035590275.1 Ibycter americanus | reverse complement strand
GCCCGCACCTGCCTGCTGCGGGCACCGGGGCCGGCTGCCCCCGCCGCCGGGGGGAAGGCGGAACGCCCGCCGCAGCGGCGAGGGGCGGAACGGACCGCTGCCTCAGACGGCGGACTGAAGTCATTCGGTAGCAGATAAGGTGACAAGAAAAGCTGTTCTGAGGAATACCAGTTTTTCCCTAGAAACTTACAGTCTTCCTTACGACTTCTAGTTTGAGGCTTCAGAAAGCGTGGTTCAAAAGGAAGCTGGTGTTCACGGTTCTGTTGGATACCCTGTCTTTTTGTCCAATGAATAAAACTACAATTGAGAAAACAATTTCTAACGCAACAAAGCAAACTCTGCTATTGCCTACCTTGGAAGTAACAGGAGCATCTTCCCATGATGGGAAGAACACTTCAGCAGGCTCCCTTGTCATCTGCTTTTTGTTCACTTTCTGGTCACCCTTCAAACAATCAAGGCCAAGCTAAAAGCAGCTTTGCTTTTCATGACCAAAGCCAAACAATCGTTCTCTATGACAAATGTTTGCCTTTAGTAAGTCTCATCAGAAATAAAAGGAATATACCCATGTCAATTTACATATTTAATATTTCAACATTACATCCAGTTTCAGAGTCCAACACGTGGTGTGGTTTGGGGCATTTTTGGTGTTTTTTTTTCTTTTTCCTTTTTTTAAAGACCAACCCCATCACCTCAATGAGAGATTAGTTACCTCCATTCCCTACTTAAACTCCCCTCACACTTCCATTTTTCCCCATATACTTATTCAAACAGAAGCTGTAAACTTTAGGATATTTATTTGCATTAGATTTTTGAAATGTACATTCCATTAAACAAGAGCTGTATATCATGATTTTTACTATAAAACCATTTCAGTAATCAACCTTACTCCAGAAGTTGGAAACAGATAAAAGTGAAACATTCATACATCTCAACTTCAAGAGTAGAAGTATGTGCAACTGTAAAGAGACTCTCATAAAAACACTTAGTACGTTGCCAGAACTGACTCACTAGCAAGTGAAACATATTCCATCTGAAAGCAACTGTTTTCTAGTTATCCGTTACTGACTGCTGTATCTAAAACTGAAATGAACAAGCTTTTGCCGGCTCAAAGGGCAGCTTTCCAGAGATCAGATGTATCTGTTCATAAATACACTGTGTACGTAGACACAAACGTATTGTAGAGTTGGAAAGAGAGACAGGCAGAGAAACACAGAGCAAGTGAGAAAAAAACCTGTTAACTATTAACTCCAATCTCTTTATTCCAGGGGAAAACAAGGAATTGGCTATGAAAGGAATAAGGGCATATCACTCACTAACAGGATGCACAGAATGATCTCTCTCCATGTAGCGCAGCAAGCTGTAGTCAAATTGTTGAGGAAAGAGAGAGGAACAGAAACCACAACTGTAAATGTCAGAATTCCTAATAAAATCTGACATTGACTGCAGTTTATCACCAGATATATCTTAATCTCAGCTGTACAAGCTCAGATGAGAATATCTGGGGCCCTCCCAAAAGACTGATCATCTGATTTGCCATTATGACTGTGCAATTAAATCAAATGGCGCACACAAGGTAATTGCTACTTAGCAGTTTTGCTTTCAAAGACAAAATATGAAATGTAGCTGCAGTTTTATACCAACATATTGTTAAAATGAGAAAAAAGTTTGCAATTCCAGACACCACTAAAAAAAAGCAACCACCAAACAACCCTATTACAATGCTGGGTTTTCATGCCCTAGCACACATATCCTTCACTTTCACATTAAAAAGAAATCAGTTGCATGAGGATTAGTAGCTCTGTAGAGAACTCTTGGCCCTTCTATGTTTCCAGTAGTCCAAAACGAGAAAGTTCTGTGATAAAACATAAAAATCTTCACACCCTTATGCCATTTGGTTAAAAAAATATTCCTGAGGTTTTTTAAAATTCTTTTTTTGTGCAGTCATTGGGGCTTCTCCCAAAATGCAGTAAATCAGCTCGTTTCACGAGCATCTCTGACTTGTGTTACACTGTTGCCCAGGACTGCATCCAAAGGAGCCCGTTTTTTCCGTATGCTGCGTCCGGAAGCAATAAGATCAGCATATCCCCGCTGATGGGAGAAAGCGTAAGCAGAACGACGGCCGGATATCCCTCGGCGAAAAGCACTCTGCCGTCGCTTCCACTGTTGTTCTTCTGTGACGTATTTCTTACGGTTCTTCTGAATCTTCATGCATGCAAAGACAGATTAGTTTATGGATTACAAGGGGAAAACAGCTTGTTTGCATTTACCATCTGGGGAAATAACCCAATACTTTTTCACATCCTTAAACTGCTTGACAGGAGGGTTCTCTTGTTTAAATTTGATTTTGTTAGAAACAAGAATATATGCAGTAACACATCGCTGTTTCAGGAAGACTCACTGTGTTACTTTGAATGTCATTATTGTCATTTATCTTTAAGTGTCTTTCATCACTGCATGGATTGAAGATACGTAATTGAAAGCTATTCCTGCATTCTCATGCTGACACTTCTTTAATACCTTTTTAAACAACACTACCACAATTTTAACTATTTTCATACCCATATGCTATTTGCCAGCTCAAGGCAGAACAGAAGGAAAAGCTGCCCACTATACTCTGACACATAACAATGGAACTCCAGCACAGCCCAAATAAAAAGACGTCAGGCCATCAGTAGCTTCAAAGTGGGTTTCTGTGGTTTTACAAAGTCAAGTGCTCAGCCAAGACAAACGATGAATGAGCCCACACTGAACTGTGTGCTGAGTTTGTGCATGTACCTCTGCATCTCAGAGACGCACAAAAGGAAGACACTGGGAAATAACACATCAAAGTGACATTCTGCTTTGGATGGCAAAACATCACAGCACCAGTTGTCACCCAGCCAGCAGGCAGGCTCGGTCTGGCCTCCAGAGAGCCCTGCTGCCACTCTCCCTGGCCACAGGACCTGAGCTCCTGTCTCCTCTAGTTCTAGGGCACAGTCACTTGCTCATCTCTAATATTAGCACCAATACTGGGTCCTGTAAGTAAATGTATTACAAATTAACCAAAATAACCTAAGACTTTACTCACTCTATCACTTTCTGAAGGCCAAATTGTCATTGATAAGAAACGCTGTGCCACTACAGGAAGTAAGCAAATAGCAATTGATAAAATCATGGTCAACCAGAGGTACGGCTGTCTCAGAGCATTTGGAGCAGTTCCTAGGAATAAAAAGAGGAGGAATTAGTTTATGATGTGATCAAGTAAATACATCATAATATATATATTATTATATATTGCAAATGAGATACTAAAAGCCACAGCTTCTTTCCTCAGGACCTAACATTCAGGTATTCTGTTGTCTTTCACAATATCAAGCCTTTATTCAGAGACTCTACTATGAAGAGAGCATAATAGCAAGGAATTTTATAAAGCACTTTATTACAACATATCCACATTCATGTCAAAGCCCTTTTCAGAGCTCCAGGAGGCTGCAAGACAAATGCTTGGCTGAGATGCACAGCTTTTGTCCTGCTTCAAAGCATGCAAAGCAAGAAAAAGCCCTCCTGGTATCATTGGTATGCATGTAGTCTAGGAAGCAAGCGATATTTTAGTGGCCAAATACCCAATCTTGTGGAGGTTTCTATCAAACTAAGTAGCAGTCATATCCTTATAAACTTCTGAAATGCATAAAGTATTCAGGTAGAAGGAAATTATAAAAGAAGTCTAAAACATTACTAAAGGTCAAAGAAAAGTGTTTGTACATGTTATGTTAGAGTCGACGACCTTTTTTCAGTTGGGTTCAGCTTAAAAATGAGAACATAAAATTGAGGGGATTTGATATTCTGGGGGGAGATATTTAAATCCAAGGCAACATATGAAAGATTTGTCACTAGGGAAATTAGGAAGCACAGTTTTCCTCAGAAAAAAATTTCTAACTGGCTGCTACTTAAACCTCCCTGGACTTGCAGCAAGATCCCAGGGAGCTGCTGACAGCATTTGGCGCCATCCTCCTTTGGAGTTTTACCTTCCACTGATCAGTTAAAGCAGCTTGCCAAATGCATACCCTGCCAGATCATCATATTCCTTTTACTTTAATAATTTTACATTCACATTTACAAATTTTTAATAATTTACACTGATTTTAACTTAGTTTTTACTTGCAGACTCCTACTGCTGGGCCATGTCTAGTTCCAGCTTATTTTCATTAAAAGAAAAGAAATACTCCCAATAAAGCAACCTAGCCTCAAACATCAACAAAACCCTTCCTTGGAAGTGAATTGGTACTTAACATTGTTTTCTTTTACAGGCATCACATTCATGCCATGACATTTTGGCCTCTGCTGACGTTACAAAGCTGCATGAGAGAGGAACAAGAAACACAAAACACAAGGACTGACCTGTGAACTGAAAGCCAGAAGGAAAGAGAACGTGGATTCCAGCACTGTGGAAGTCAAATGTGATACCAAAGTAAAGTGCAATACTCCCAAATACTGAAAAAGCATTAACAAAAGTCCAGTAAGATGTATCCAAGCCAATCTGAAAGCAAACAAAACCTCCAAATGAGCTTATTAATTTAAAATAATGTCAACTACTCTGAAGACTGATAGCGTTTTGGTTGAGTCATCTCTCATCCAGTTACAAGTCAGCCAGAAAGTGTCAACCGAGAAGAGAGAAGGCAAAAAAGGGAAGCTTTTACATATTGTTATGTTTTTAGTAGACAAATTTCGAAACATGACCAGAAAGTGTTTTCAGAGCAACAAGAGATGGGGAAGCTAACTTCACTTGCCTGAAAATTGACGACAAATATAAGAGAAGATGCTGCTGTGACAGCAAATGACTGATAATCTGAAGGTGCTTCTCCATCTTGTCCCATGGTTTTAAGGTAAGCTCCATATGGTATGAAGAAGATTATCAAGGAAGTTATAGCTCCATGAAGCAAACTCAAAAAGAATTTCTTGTAGTTAAAAAGTAAATCCTTCTGTCCCAAAACATACAGTCTAGGGAACCGAAGACTCAATTTGTCACTCACATCCTTAATAAAGGGGGAAAGGGAAAAAAGAAAAAGTTGCTGTGATTTCCTGTTCTCAGCGTGTGCTTTTAAAAAACAAGAAGCTGAACTATACAACATTCCAAAGGAAATGACACATTTCCTTTTCAAGTAGCAGTGTGGGAAGCAGGACTTTGCACAGAGTAATGCAGGCAACTAGGAAAAATCAAGTCTGGAGGACATCTTTCACAAAGCTATCTCATATCCCGTTTCCAGGCTTCTAGATTTTTAGCCCATTATTTGCCAAGACAAGAATGTCCACAATTACAGAGCTCTTCACAGCTACGTATTGTGTTGGAGTCCTTTCCCTACAGGGCGAATAAGCAGAAGATGGGGGCTACTGTTGCATGTTCTGACTTTAAGCCTCTAACAAATACTCCAGTGATATCTTAAATTTGGTACTGAATTTACTTCTTAGCTTTTATCGCAAAAGAAAGCGGAAACATTGATTTGCCTAATAAGCAGGTAAGCCTTGTGTTGAAAAAAGTGGAGAAGACCAAAAGCACTTGTCCCACTGGATTAAAACAAATGTTACACACCAAGACTTCCTGTCAAACATGGTCATTCAAAACTGTGCAGTCCCTACATCTTCAGCTCAGAAGGGTAAGCAAAGGAACATCTTTTCCATTAACAGAGCTGCCCATTGCTGTGCTGTGTGAATGATGACACAGAATAGCAGGCATTCAGAAACATTTTTAACAAACATTATTAGCACTGAAGACCTCCGACCCAATTAACATTGGTTATTTTGGTAACCCTCTGCTTATTGTCTCGTTACCTCACACACCGGGAAGATGAATACATTTTTAAAAGCCAAAAAACCCAAACAACCCCCCCCAAAATGCCTTGTATATAGAACAAAGCAACCAGTTTCAGTATAATTAAAGACTTGATGTTAGTTGCTTTTGGGTTCATCTGTTATTAACAACATGGAGAATACCTGGTCAAGCAACCCAACTAGCAGAACCGGAAGACTAGAATACAATACATTGTACAGTGTGATGAACCAGTCTTCATATGCTGTCTGCAAGAAGAGGAGGAATATCAGTAAGTTAATGATTTCTTTTCGATTACACCCTTTCCTTCCAATTCCTGAGAAAGTTCACATGTGCTCTACTACAGCATTAAGTTACCTAGGTGTCTCGGTGTTTACCCAAAAGGCAAGCAACACCTCAGCTCAAAGCTCTGTCGAAACTAGTTTTAGCCTGTATTAAGCTGCCCCACTCCTTACAAACCATCGGTGTTACCTGACCTGGAACACAATCAAAACTGAACACCTCACACTAAGCGTCAACCTGGTTTATAGCTGCACTTGTGACTGTGATAAGCATTTGGCATCCCACACAGAAGTCCAGGAGCCCTGGTTTCTTTATATGCTCTTTTTTCGCTCTGTCCTAGGCATCCACAGTTTCCATCACAGCAAACAGCATGAACCTCAGGCAGGGCTGCCTGTCTGTCACTACGCCCTTGATCCTCCATGCTGGGCCATGCAGTGACATCTGCCTGTCTTTCGGTTATGCCCACAGAGATGCCTCTCAGCTCTAAAAAGCCCTTCCACACTGTATGAACTTCCAACACTGCCAGTTACAACAAGCACACTTCAAGCCGTTCTAGCCAGCAGTTCAAGATCAAAAATTGGTTTCCTACAGATATAAACATGCACTGTCTCACTTCACCTAGGATTACCTTAAGTAGCAGGAAAGGTTTCCCAGACTGCTATGTAACAGTCTCTTCTTCCCTGCACAATCATGATACTGACTTCAGTGTTCTGAAATCATAACCAACTGCTTAGCTCGTAACTAAATAGATTAGCAGTTATCATCTATTCTCCTGCAGAAATTATGGTAACTTCAAGGTTCCCATCACTTCCCAGGTTAACCCTCTGCTATTCTGCACTGACAAAAAGGAAGATCTACTTGTTAACATTACACACGAGCATGCCTTCTTACCTGGGCAGAAAAGCCATTAAAGAATGAATACCAGATGTGGACTAGCGTAAAAGCAAAGTTCTTGTAGAAAAAATATCTTAAAAACTTGCACATCCTAATGTAAGACCATCGTCCATGGACCAATAGCAGTCTTTGGAGGTAGCGGAATTGCCCAAAAGAGTAGTCACTTGACATAACAGCTTGCATCCCTTCTTGGCCACTGATTCCAACTCCAATGTGGGCAGCTAAGTTAATGAAACAAACACCACACACTATGTTTAATACAACGGTAGAGGAACAATACGACTGAGGGCAAATATTCTACCAGTTCCTATTCTCTGCTTCAGGTTCCTCTGCCCCATTTTATTTCTGCACACAGCACAAAGGCTGCATTAGAGACTAACACAACAGTGCAAAAGCCCTTCCTTGCCCTGTTATTTACTGCTCACGTCTCCACTGTTGTTTGGCTTCTCTCTCAGCACTTGTTCCATCAGAATGGATGCTGGGAAATTTGACCAAGGGAGAACTAAGTGATGAGACAAAGCAAGCAAGCCCCTGCACGAACTGGCCAGGCAGTTTACAAACACACCTGTCACATAAACCGTATCACAGAAGTTTCTTTCTCAGTGGGATTTCTCAGGAAGTGGTTCAAAGAGCACTAGCTGCAATGCAGGGTAGTTAATGCCTCCAAGCAAGGGGCAGCTAAGCTATTGCTTTGTTCTTTGTATTACACTTTTGTAACCCACAACATGATAACAGATGTAATTCAAGTCCCTTCTCAGGGAATGTCTACAGAAAAAGCTAAAATATAACAGCAAAACCCACTAACCACTTCATAAAGGGCTTCCTCAAAAAGAGAAGGCACAGACATGGAAGCTAACAAAACTCAAGTGATGTTAAGGTGGGTAATGAAACAGATAGTAGAGTCTTCTGAACAAAGAGTAATAGTGAAGGGACTGTAGGAGAACAGCCAGAAGAGATCTTTCCTACCCAGACTTTTACAGCTGCCTTACTTTTAATCATGTTTACATCATTGGCACCGTCCCCAATAGCCAGAGTAATAGCTTTCTTGTACTTCTTCACAAGCTCGACCACCATGGCTTTCTGCTTCGGAGTCACTCGACAGCAGATCACAGCCCTGCATTCACAGGCCAAATCAACAAAGTTCTTCTGTTGCTGTTCTTTGTAAGCGTCAGCCCTTCTTCTCTTCTCAGTTTGCTTTTTTTTCTCTTCTGCTGTCCTGGGGAATTTCAGTTTAAGTTTCTTCTTCTTCTTTTTCTTCTCTAGCAGGATTTCATTCTGTGTAACAAAAACATATCATGTTCCCTTTGACACTATTTCAAATCTCACTCCAAGTACTGCCTATACAACACACTGAACTTCACTATGCTCCCATCATCCATTTACAGCATTTTAATAAAATGCTTGTGCAGAGTAGCGAAGAAAGAGCTATGGAAACAATGAAAAGAATGTACTCGGAGGGATTAACAAAAGCAAAATGCTTGTATTTACTATCACAGCACTTCTTACAGAGTTCAAAGGAACATTGCTTCTGATGGGAATGAATTCACTTTTGAAAACATTGCGGTATTTAAACTTCCCCCTCTCCTAGCTCCCAATCTCCTAAAGGAAGCACGACCATGCCCAACACATGTGGGAGTGTCCTATAAATACCCGGGGTAGCTCTGGGGCAGTTAGCTGGAGCAGGGGCTAACCGAGGCCTGCAATTTTATCTGATGCTCCTGCTAGATTACCAGTGGGCATCCCCGGCCTGCTTCCTATGCCTTATGCACAGATGCACATTTCTTTATGCAAAATAAAGGTTCAGGGCTGGAATGCTGAAACGTGGCAGATGGTCCTTAGCTGTTCACTGGACTTTCTCCTTTACAGGTGTCTGTAAGAGCAGCCTGCCAACAGGGTGGGTAATCGTCACTGAATTACTGCTAGTGACTTCTCTGCTAAAAGCTCTTTTGTGCTATCTAAGCTCCTGTGAGAGCACTATATTGCAGGACTGAGCGGAAAACTTGTCTTTTTTTCTACCCTTTCACTCCCATCTCTCATTTCAAGCACGATTTCTGTGCCTATACTGAAGCCATGCATCCTGTAATGCTGGCAGTCATCTCTCTCATTTTTTTTTTTTCTCCATTAGACCAGAATCCCCATGAAGAATAAATACTCTGAAAATCACACTGTGCTTTTGCAGGGGCGTGGCTTTACTTCGATGGCAGCTACTAGAGTGATTTGAAAGGCCCAAGACATTTCAAAACCAAAAATATTTCTGAACATAAATATCAAACAGATGCGTTCAATTGGCAGCATAATGGCCAAAGAATTTTCATTGACTGGTGTGGCAAAGCACACAAATGAACGGAGTCCTCAGCGCAGGACACTGGGACTTGGTGGTACTGCCAAGATCTCAAATACACAGGAAACATCTTTTGTACATACCAACCAGGAGCCAGTGATTATTAAAGCACGATCTTTACTACCCTGGAAGAAGGGCTCATTCATTCTAAGACAGGAATGTGTACTTGATCCAGCTCTGTTCCTCTGGTTTTCCAGCCTGGTTTGGAGAAGAGCACTGGAAAGAGAGGTGGATACTATTACAGAAAAATCAAGGATAAAGTTTAAGCTAGATCAGTCCCAGACTGAAAATCTGAAAGAAAGAAATGCAATGTATGTTGCAAGGGCTTTTTTTTGCCATATATTAGGTGATGTTCTAAGCAATGCTAGGGCAATAGTGAAAAGAGGATCATACTGGTTTGCAAATAAGGAAAAATTTGGAAAAACGAGTCAGGAATAGTTGTGACACTGTTAGGCCCTAGTTCTTCTCCCAGTCTCATGCTGTTTTTCCTTGGGTCTAACCATTTTGACAAATTCTTTATGACTAAGCACTGAATACCTTGTGATCCACTGCGGTTTTATAGCATAGGTCTGTACCGCGTACAGGAGCATAGGACAGGGTGAAAGATCAGCCTGGGTAATGCTGGAGTTCAGGGACAGGTAGTGAGAACAAAACCTGGCAACTACTCAAGATCTGGACTAGGGACAGACCTGCCTGGCCCACTCCAGGTGGGCTCCAGGCTTGTCTGAACTACAGGACAAATTTAATGTCAACAGTTGTTGACCTAGAACGTAAAAGATCCTGCAAACAGGATATCATCACCTTCACCCACAATTAAGAGGCTGCCTTGTAAAACATCACAATTCTGTAGAAAGCAAAGAAATGGACAATGTACAGCTGAACAACTGCCGAGAAACACTGTTCAGTCATTGGAGAGTCACTGTGGGATAAACCGATGTTACTGACAGGTTAAAAGTGTTCCATTTTTTAAATTAATTCAAAAAGAAAAAAAGAAGTGCTTCTCACTTGCCTGGTATCTTCTCCATAGCAGATTATTGTTTCATCTGTTAAGAGTTCACAAGAAAATCCAATATTTTCAGCAGTTTCTACAATTCAAAAAATAAGAGAGGAAAGTATTTACTTGAAGTTCTGTCATGAGTAACTGTTGGGAGCAGCCAGAAGTACCTGAAGTCCTCTTCAGTAATTATTAAAAGTTATGTTTCAGTATGAGAAGCTGTTGTGGTTTCAGCTGGGATGGAGTTAATTTTCTTCTTAGCAGTTGGTGCTGTGTTGTGTTTTAGCTGTGATGTGAGAGCAATGTTGATAACGTGCTGATGTTTTTGGTTGTTGCTGGGTGATGTTTATACTAAATCAAGG
>JAVJGI010000057.1:571153-603457 GCA_035590275.1 Ibycter americanus | reverse complement strand
ATGGCCGAACACCTGCCTGCCCATGGGAAGTAGTGAATGAATTTCTTCCTTTGCTTTGCTTGCGCGCGCAGCTTTTTTGCTTTACCTATTAAATTGTTCTTATCTCGACCCTTGACTTTTACACTCTTTTCCGATCCTCCTCCCCATCTTTCTGGGTGAGGGGAGTGAGCAAGTGGCTGCATGGTGCTTGGTTGCCGGCCGGGGTTAAACCAGCACATCTTTCCGGGGTTAACCAGCACAGAAGCTCCCTTTCATTACCACAGTGTGGATGAACAGGGAGGGGTGTGTGTATGTGGAAATCATACATAGCACAGAGAAGCTGGGGGAATGCTTGTTACTTATTTGTCATACAACAACTGTATTGCACAGTGGGCAATGGATTTAAAGTCAACAACAGGGAACTATTTCCTATGCAACATTTCCTATAAAATGCACATTACTGTGGTGGAATGCATTGTCACAAGATGTTTTGAATGGAAAAACTGTTAATGACCTGGAAAAGTCTATCAGCCAATTCACGGAAGAAAGATCTACCAGGGCCTATTTAACTTGATGGTGGAGATGAGCCTCCATGTCACAGAGCCATTTCACCAAAGGCATCACAAGAATCCACCATGGGGTATGCCATACTATCCTGCCCCGGCCTTACTCTGGATTCCTTGAGCCAAGGCTGTCACCAGCGTCACAGAGACACTAGTCTGGCAGTACCTCCCCCCAGGCTGTAATACGGCCGTTCTTACTTACAAATTCAATGCAATTTTTTGAACTGACTTAACAAAACGTGTTGCCGGACTACAGACTACCAGAAGAAAAGCAACTACCAAAAGAAAAGCAAATCAGTCTCTGTCAGCAGCACTTGTGATTATTTGAAAAGTAAATTTGCACTGTAAGAAGACAAGTGTCAGTACCTGCCTTCAGAGCCAAGCAAGCCTGGCATTAAAAGCAAGTTATCCTGCATTTGCCTTACACTGGGAAAAGCAGTAGCTGGATATTTCTGTACAGAAGACGGTTACAGAACCAGTCATCTAAGCTAATCTGTTGGAGGAACTGAAGTTACACAGAAGCCCATCCAGTAACTCTGGACTGGGAACAGCTGGGATGAAACTCTGCACATTGTAGAAGTTCCTCCAGTTTTGACTTAAATAGACTTTCATACTAAGCTTTTCTACAAACATGCTTTATTCCTAGTCTGCATTTGCCCCACTTTATCTTCTAGCTCTTACGCTGTTTTTACTAGCACTTTGGCCGTAAGCAAACCCACCTTTTTTGTCACCAGTAAGCACCCAGATTTTAATGTCTGCTTTTGAAAGTCTGGAAATAGTTTCTGGAACTCCATCCTGTAGTTTGTCTTCAATAGCTGTCGCACCAAGCAGCTGGAAGATATTTGAAATACAGGCATTTAGTAGGATAAACATATGTAGAAAACTGATTAATTTTCAATAGAGGATGAAACTATTCTGGACAGGTCTTCAAGCCAAGGTACTCAAGCTAAGAATTCAGTAGACAAGCTCTTGCACACAGAAGCAACCACACGGAAATGCATGTACAAAAATACATTTCCCTTCATTCTTTTAAACTCTAAAATTTAGCATGGCTCTAAAGCCAATAAAATACTGACAAGACCTAAATCAAAGTGTCCTAACAAACAAGGATAATTTATTTCCAAAAAGATCTGTTTCTTCCTATATGAGAACAAAAGTACACTAAAAATGTAAAGCTTCACTTACAGTCAAGTTTTTTTCTATTTCCTCATATACTTTGTCCAGAGCTTCATCACGATGAGTTGTAGCTACACTGGCCTCCACAAACTTTTTATTCCAGGCTTCAAATTCATCATGACTAATGTCTCTGTAGCACAGGCAGAGTGTCCTAAGAGTTTCATTTGCAAAAATCTGAAAAATAATAATAATTAAAAAAAAACATATCCACAAAACAGAACTCTTAATTTGCAATCCAAACGTAAGAGTTAAGATCATAAGCATTTGGTAAGCCTGATAAAACAAACCTGACTGCACAATTAGTCCTGGGTATTTCAGAAATGCCAAAAATTAAATTATAGCTGACGAGGCAGTCTGAACTGAAAGACTGAAGAGATGACAAACAGAACAGAGTGTAGTGACCTGGAATACTGATAACTATGGAAAAAAAGCATGTAGAAAAAATTTAAGTTCGCTTCTCATGAAAAGACAACGAATGCATTTTTAAGAACATGCATGAAAACTTCTATTACTCTGATTATTTCTCAGGTTTGGGATGACTTGTAGAACCAATTATAGGTCTGCATTTGTTTTAATAGCTTAGGAACAGGAAACTAATACATCTATAGTCAGAAATAAACTATTTTTAATTTTAAAAAATCATATAAAATACAAACGTACATCTAGTGCTTCTTCTGTGGCTTCTCTCTTTAGATTCCTTGGGTGCAACCGTTCATAAATTACTGTATCAGCCCCTTTACAATACAGCCTGATATTTCCACCTGATTCTCTTACTGTGGAGTAAAATATGAGAAGTGGGACAAACGTTAGAGTACATTTGAATTAAGGAATAGTTTCAGATTAGATTTTTCAGTCTGCTGCTAAGTACCAAAGCTACAAGATCACGTTTCTTCTTCATCACATCCAATAGCATTCAATTCAGTGATTTGGTGGACAAGTGCATTTCGTCTTCTCTTTCATGAGAGGAGGGGATTTTTAAACTCCCAAGGATTAAATTTTTGATAATGGTTCATCACTATTAATATCTCACTTGCCCATAGGAGCTGGGCAGAGACATATGCTAGAGGTAAGATGCACTATCATTATAGCCTTAAAAACAACAGATCTCTAACTGATTCAGGACTGACTTCTTTAAAGATAGTTAAAATCAAAACAAAAGAGCTATTTATACCTCAACCTGCATATCTAGTATTCCAATAGCTAGAGGAACATGCAACTCATTCGTTCTCTCTGGCAAAAGGGGAATAAATCATCTTTGAAGCATTTCTTCAAGCTTCTACTAAAGGGACCTAAGATTGTCTTCAGCAGAGGCCACATCTGAATACCAGGACTGTCTAGTGGACACATTTGCACCTAATTACAAAGCCTCTCTTTTGCTATCCAGAGCTATGTGGATTAAAATCTGTCACAGGACAGCATGTTACACAGCTTTAATTCTTGACTTCAACTCTCCTTGCATGTACTTTTTCACCTATGGAATACAAGTGACCCTTTCTATAAAGGCTGGTCGTAATCAGCTTACCAATGACAGACATCCGTTTTCTATCACTGTTGAAATCCAAGATAGCAAGGACATCATAAGTTCTTTCAATCCCCATTTCACTTATAGTGATAGTATTTTGTGTTCGTGACAGAAAAACATAGCCAAAGTTTCTGGCTGCCGTAACCAGGGCCCCTTCGTCAGGGGAAGCTGCTTGGTAATTGAGCTGACCTGTATCATTGAAACAGTGAAGAGAAAGTCAGGATATACCTGAGTGTTACAGGGGCACTTGGACACCACAGCTACAAAATTCACACCCATTTTTCAGAGTTACTGAGAGCTGGCCAGGCAAAGTCCTTTCCCTTTCTGAAGTGGGATCTAATATACTGCTGCAACACCCGACAGCAGTGCACACAGAGGAGAGGGACTAGGGATCCCCCCACTCTGCTTTTTTTATGACATGTACTTTCAAAATGGGATAAACCACTGAACCCTCTTCCCTCCAGGTATAAAAGCAAAACCTGTAACTTTTTCTGTATCAAAACAAACCTAGCTTAAATATCTTTATTTCTCAACACATTCATTTAAGCATTTTCAAAGGAAGCTCCGAGACACAAATCCTCGGCCACAGACACCAATAAACTGTAGTGGAAACAGCCCCAAAAACATTAGTGGGAAGAACAAGAAAGGACAAGAGACTGCTGGTTTCAGAGAGATCTTGCAAAGATGGGAGTAGAGCAGTATTACTCTTCAATGTTTTAACTGAATCTTCCAACCTTATTTTTTACATTCATGAATTCTTCAATAGCTGTTCACCTCTAAATTTAGTTTCTGTCACTTTTTTGCTATTCCTTTTGCTTATTTGCTGCCAATACTCTTGGGACAGACATAGATGATTTGTATACGTCTACGGGGCTGTGAGTCAAGGTGTAAGAGCATGAAACCCTAATGCTGAAAACATATGTTTTTCCACACTGAAAACAACTTTCCAAATGTATTTGTACTTCACATATGTATGTGGAACCAGAGACTATGCTAGTGTCATTATAATTTTCCTTGAGGTTTATGCTTTTGAGATTTTTAAGATTTATTTGAAAAGAGAGGACCCATTACATGAAAACACAAGACCTCTGTATAAACTGTTCCCCTACTTTTTTAAATCTGCTGTTACTTAAGATGAGCATTTGCCACATCTGTAACTGTTATAAAGACAGTCCTCCTTCCATAAAGGGTCAGATAATTTCAGCACAGGGAACAGCACTGACTCTTGCTTTCATTTAATTCAAAAGAGCAGCTGAACGCTTCTTCTCACTTACGGGATGGGCATTAGTTTTGGATCTCTCCCTTGTGCAACTGGATTTGAGTGACTGTTTCCCCTAACACAAGGGAAAAAAAAAAATTATATATATATATATATACACTCACCATCAGAAGCATCAACCATGACTGTGTGACAAATGGCAAGGAGAAAAAAGAACTTCTGAATTTCTGGCTCCTTCCCAGATTTTATTTGCTCTATCAGATAGTGATCATAGAATGAGAACTTTCCATCTGCATACTTGTTCCAGCTGAAATCCACTTGCTGCTTAGACAACAGAAGAAGAGAGAGTTTGAGTTACGTCACGTGCAATTACTTTGTGCCTACTTGCATCTCTTTGTACTTTGGCAAGGGAGTGTTCCATGTTCTACAGGCCACAGGGGCTTCAGTGCCAGATCAGACCAGCCTACCTCTGGGTGGCTCTGAAGTTGCCCTGCTCCGTCCCGGCAGACTCCTGCAATGCAAGCACCATCAGTTAGAAGGCACAGGACAGAACAACAAAGTTTTTACAAGTCATTCACAAAGTAAGAAATATATAGAATACCTACCACACTAGAATAGCTCAGAATTAAAAAAAATAAATAAATATAAATCATTCACAACCAATGTACCTTTGTATACTACTGACACCAAAGCAAACATATGGAAAAAAATATGCAGTAGAATTGTCACAAACCATCCACGTTGGCTTAACACAGCTTTCACTGTCAGAAATCCCTCCGCTCTCTGCAGAGGTAGGATATTTCAAAAGGACATGGCATTAGCACACCGTGTTCTTTGTTATTTGAATCAACCAGACAATAGTTTTGAAGCACACATGCTGCATATTCTAAATATTGAAATCCAGAAAAGACTGGAAATGGAAGTAACTAACACTAAAAACTGCTGCTCTTACTAAATTCTCTTATTTGTTTCCAGATTAATTTTGTCCCTGAAGCATTTCTACCAAAAGTAAAGCATTCTGTAAATTACTAATTTCTGACTTTTCTGATGGAAAGTTTCTACTTAAGTCGATCAGTTTCCACTTTTCAAAGGGGAAAAGGGTGGGAATCCCCAACAATTCAATTTTACTGGAGCTTTACTCAATGCCTGGATTAAATTGTGGAACTTCAACTGAAACTAAGATGACTCATATGCGCCCAATTTCAAACAAGCATTGAAATTCCTACTCATTTGTATAGATTGGCCAGAGGCTGCCAGCTGGGTTACACAGGGACTTGCAGGGACTTCCCTCTGTGCTCCTGTTACAAATCAGAGTTCCTGTGCTAGCCACATTTTTTTGCTACAGGGTGCAGTGGCATGGCACAGACTTACCATATCTTTGTCCATGTATGCAACATTTTTTAAACGTCATGATGTTCTGTGTAAGTGTTCCCGTCTTATCAGAGAAGATGTAGTGGATCTGCCCCAGCTGCTCATTCAGCGTGGTGGTTCTGGCCTTCGCAGCTGTGTCCTTCTCAGGGTAATACATTTGCAGGTCCCAGTTTATAAAATAGCTTTGGCCCAAACGAATCACTTCAACGCTACATGAAATAAAATGAATTTTCTCACTCCCAGCCGCATCTCATATTTCAAAATGATGACACATTATCAGATCCAGGGGACTCTGACTGTTTTCAGGGACTCAAATTGCTCAGATAGCCCAGGCACTTAAGACAAAACAATTACGTTTATCAGCACATTACTGAGCACTATAACCTCTATGCAGGCCACTCAAACTGATGTTGGACTACAGCTTCAACAACACTGCAGTAACAGGGGAATAGCCTCTATGTCCTTATCAAGCAAAAAGTGTCGATGGTGCTGCTCCTGTAAGACATAGAAATCCCACTTGGGAATAGCATTTTAAGTAAAATTTGGAGAAGAGCAGGTAGGAGGCTGGAGGACTCTACAGACAGGTTTGTCAGAGGTAAAATTATTCATACTTCATGGAGCAGTAAGGCCTCTCTTTTGAGAAATAAGTCTGAAAAATATGATTTTTCCATTTTAATTCTTTTTACCAAGTAGTTTCCTTCATGCACTGTGACTGCAGAATTAGGCTGAGAAGTTAAATACCAGCAGGATCAAGTCTCCAATTTTGTCAGAGATCATTGCTTGGCAGAATTTTTTCCTTAGTCAAAGTATAGAACAGATACGCTTAATACTGTAAGAAAAGCTTGATATCTTTACATTCTGAGTCAAAGATCCTTGAGTGATGATTTTATATTAAAGCAATACAAATCACTTTCTTGTAAAATATCAGCAAAGATGAGCGTATCCAATGTCTTTTCAATAAGACAGAGAATTAATATGCTTTCCCATCCAACGTGGAGCTGCATTTGTTACCACCAATGGGAAATCAAGTCCATTCACCATTAATCTGGAAGTGAAGTAATTCAACCCTATCACCAGTTCAGCTATTAAAGGTCAAGGCATTTACCTACCTCACATAAAGGGAAATGGGAACCATCGTGTTCAGAACAATGATATATCCCCAAAAGTTAAGGAAGCCACGATATGGAGGACTGAAGTCTTGCCCGTCATAAAGGTACCAAGACAAGTTGCCGATCTGCTGTTCCCAGTAAGTGTGTCCAATAGCAAGGCCAGCCGACAGCAGGATAAGGACGACAAAGATCTACAGTGTACACAGAGGGGCCTGTGACACTTCAGAAACATTTGCTTGACTTAAATCCCAAACCCCCATCTTTAAAATGGAGTATTACATCTATTTGTAAGCAAAAAGAAGGGGGAGCAAACCTTTCCCACAAAACAGTCTCTTCAGATAAGCCGGGTTCTAATTTGAGTCTATTCTCCAAGCATCGTCATCATGTTTTTATGTTTAAGCAGGCAGTGAACGGGGTACACGAAGATGCTCAGAGCAGAGGCAGAACCGCAGTCGTACCGAGGTATGTGGCTCCACCTGACAACAGGCCAGCTCCTCTCTCCTCTTTCCCCGTCCCAGGGAATCACACTCAGTAGAGTGCAGGTGGTAGGACAGCAGGTTCTCTCATGCACATGCCGCATGGGCGCTGACCAAGGACAAAACCCACAGGTGTTGAACTTTTCAGGCTGAACAGACCTCTGGACCAGGACCTAGGTCCTCAGGTCTCTGCGTCCAACAGTTCAGTGCAGACAAGCAGAAACACCTGCAACACTGGTTCTGAAGCACTTTTCTGCATCACACAGGCTGCCCTAACACCTGCAGTTTAGGGTCACGGATTCTGCCAACAGCAAGGCACCTTTTTAGATTTCTTCCTACTTTATCCCAGCTCATCAGCATCAAAACACAGTGGAAACAGACTTATTACACCAAAAGGAAAAAAAAAAGTTTCCTAAATTTGCATTCACCCTAGTCACTTAAAAATTAACTCAAACATCTGAATTGTAAACAAAAAGGCTTACAGTATAAACCATGTAATTCATAAGGGAGTCAATTTTTGTCCTTTTAAATCTTGTCTTTCCACTATTTTTCATTATTTTTGTATCAGCACCTAAATATAAAGAAAAGAAAAAAAAAAAAGGAAAGATGCAATATGCAAACAAGTGCTAGTATTACTATTTTACAAAACTGGGACATCAGATACAGTCAATGTTTATAAGATAAAGATGTAATTTCACTATATACGGCATGCTTTTAGTCAGTAAATACTGCACATGTTAAATTCATAAATACCTGCAAATATGACCACTCCATGGCAGAAGTCTGTATTCCTGATTTTACATCCACGTAACAAAATCTTATCAGCATCCAGTGAATAAGTCGTATTTCTCCAGAATAATGTTCCTGCAAACTTATCCAGTCGGTTATTAGGTTCTTCACATTCAATCAGACCTAAAAAAGTTTGAAGAATACATTTAATACACAATAGTTAAATAAAAACACATTGATTTGTACCCACCAGAGAAGTAGTTTTACTTCATGAGATTTGTTTTTCTTGAGAAAATGAGTGTTTTGAATGAACAATTCCTTTGAAATTTAGCGTGTATGAATATTCAGTGCTGTACTGCTGGTATTTTAAATATGGTATCTTAGGGTGGTATTTTGCTTTCCAGATTGAAATAGCAGAAAGGATTCGTTTCTGCACCAAGACCAGTACACACAGCATTTACTGTCAAAGGGAGAACTTTTTGTTCAGCCTTTATTTTAACATTTTTCAAGTTTCAACAAAGGCCTGCATACAAGAGCAAGCATCTCTCTGGATCTTACACTCTAGCATGAACACAGCGTTCAGTTAATTTTGCTACTGAAGACTTACTAGCAATGATCCAACAAGTGGAAGACAACCCTCACGCAATACATTACTACAGATACACGTTGCCACCATGCATTGCTACGCCACACAGATACTTGAATAGTACGGCTGAAAAGTGACATTTTACTTTCACTCTTACGACTTGCCCTATTCCCACCGCCTACTTTATGACTGGTGACTTGATCATATGTATTTGCATTTCCATCCCCCAAACTGAGCTCATCCTAGATGTTGGTTCATGCTGCACATACCATTATGAAAACTCTGTTTCAGAAATAAAATAAATAAACGTAAATGTCAGCATAACTGCCAACTGCTACAAGGAGCACCGAGTGGCAGTTTCAGGCCAAACTGTGAATTATAACTTAACGACTACTGTGTGAAAAAGCATCTCCCTTCTGTTTATTTTGAATATGTCAGCTGCTCATTTCACTTTGTGCTCCTCAGTTCTGATACTGGAGGAAACCAGGAATAACAGTCCCTACTTGCTTACTTCTCCACATCATGCTGGTTTAAGTCTTTTGTCTTTTTTTTTTTTTTTTTAAAGCATTTGCAATTTTAGAGTGGCTAAAAAATTCAGCTTGAGATGGAACTTTGCATCAGATCTCAGTAAGACAAAGGATTCCTGCCCTTCAAGCTTCCACAACACGCACAGAAAGTGGCTAGATCATAATGATAAATGTGAAAAGGACAATAGAAGATAATTTCCAGATGCAAAACCAACAGCAAACTTACTTTTTTTTTCCAAAGAAAACAGGCAGGCAAACACTAATAAAGGGCCCCATCCTCTCTACTCAGTGTGCCATAGCTCATTCATGGCAAAAGTCTCATTTTCAGACAGACTATATTTTGCTCAGCAGCACAATTTCCTCACGCAACTTACTCATGCTGTCTTGTGACAAAAGCCAGGAAACCACCAAATCCAGAACAACAAGCACCATTGGCAATGCTTCCGTCCCCACCCACGTTTTATCTACTTGTATTGAAACAGTTCGAGCAACATTTGATAGTTGTAAGAATGTAACTGTACAAACCATTGAAGTCTGCCATCGCACTTTCTTCTTGAAGATATCTGTGTGTTACTTCAAGTGCCATTTTGAATTTTAAGTTGGTCTCACTAAGAAGAAAGGATAAAAAGGTCATTTTATCAAAAACACGGATGCAGTAAAGAAGTTTGAACAAAATTAAATTAAGCAAGTCAATATGCCACAGGTACCAATCCCCTGCTTTGAAGCAATGGCAAAGCCATATGAAGCATTCATGAACCACATGACTAGTTCTTAACACTGGTTGCTTTTCTTCACAAGTGAAATCCTACCCCTTTACCTTTGCTCTCTGTAGGTAAATGAAGTTTCTCACAATCCTTGTTTACTAATGCAATAATCAAGTTTGAAGTAATGGTTATTTGAAAGCAGTATTTAATAACAGATAGCTGTTAAAAGCTCCAATAGAGATCAAACCTTTCGCAACACAAACAGATCCTTGTTTTGCATGATGTTATAAGTTATCGTTTTTAAGATTACTAAAGGTTGAGTGAGGAATACACTGTTCATTCAGAAAAATCAGTATTTCACCTCATTAGGTGAAGTCCGTATCATTATGGACTTTTCTAGAAGAATTCAGCGCTAGCTTTCCTGACAACATAAACTAAAACATTTAGAAAGCAACGTGACAGAGACAGTAAGATTTACATTATCTAAGCAGTTTTTATGAAAAACTTTTGCAGAAAAGTATGTATTTTTGTTTTCCCACTCTGATGGGGAAAAAAAGAAGAGTTCAAAATAAAAGTCCAGGTTGGAAGAGACCTCTGGTAATCAATAGTCCAACCTCCTGTTGGAAGCTAGACCTTAGATGAGGTTATCCAAGGCTCTGTCAAGCCAAGCCTTGACTGTTTCCAGTGACAGAAGTTCCACCACTTCTCTGCGTAACCTATTCCAATGGTCAGAATTACCCACTACCAGAACAGTTATGCTTGAATGCAGACAGAATTTCCTCTGAAGCAACTTGTATCCTTTGCTGCTTCTCCTGTCAATGTGCATCCTTGTGAAGAGAGTATCTTCTCTGTAACTATCTTTGAAGTATCGGTACAATGATTAAATCACCCTTCTTTTCTCCAGGCTGAATAAATTCAGGTCCTTCACCCTTTCTTTATATGCCATGTTCTCCAACACTTCAGATATCTTTGCAGCACTCCAGTGGACCCTCACCAATCTTCAATGATCCTTGAATTGTGAGAATCAAAAACTGGACACAGTTTTCCAGCTGTGGCTCAACAAGTGACAAGCAGAGTCTGAAATACACACTTCTTGCTCTTTTACAAATATGCCAAAATTAAATCCAAGAAATCCTTAAATAGAGCCTTACCCATCTAGTTCAGCTGTCTCTACATAGCAGAGACTGTTTGGTTCTGAGCTGGAGAGCAGCAAAATATCAGCCTGGAAAAACAAATAAGCATCAAATAAATCCAAGTCAAGATTCGTACAGAACTGTAGAAACATAAAACAAGTATGTCTAAAGCACTTACAGGAACGAAAGTATTTTTCTTCAGACGAATGATATCACCAACTTTAATATCTTTCCATTTTGTGTTTTTGAACCTAATATCAAGAGAGTTTAATTATTACTCTTCAATCTAGAACACTATGCACTCTACAAACCTTGAAATATTGATCTTTCCTTAGTACAAAAACATTACATCGTGGTAAGGTCTATTTTTTCTTTATGGGAACTGCAGTTTAGTTGAGGGTCTGTAACTTAGAAGTCAGCCTACCTCTTTCTCTTCCCTCTTCACCTATATATGCATTTCTGTCCTTTCCAAAGAAGATGCTCTTAGCACAGATTTAGAGCCACAGAATTAAGTTTAAATTACTCCTTTGGGCAATTCTCTTCCATTTTCAAGTAGGTTTTCACACAGATGGTAGAGAACAAACAGCTGAACTTTCCCTGTCATCTATGTTTTGAGATCTGGGATGAAGCTTCGTAACAAGGCAACAAACACTACTTACAAAGTTAAGAAGGGAACAGTACAAACCTTCCATCTCTGATGACTTCGCATGTCCTATTATTAACCTCGTTGTCCATCCTGTGACGAGCCTGAAACCGGAGTAGAGAATGTACTCCCTACTGTGTATCACAATTAAAGAAATGAACTACACTGTTTTCTTTCGCTTTTCATATTAACAAAACATGTTTCTTACAATGTCATCCACTAGGTCTTTGACTGCAGTTATTCCCAGCACCAAGAGTAAGGGCACCAATGTTGTATACCATGACAGGGTAGTTATTTGGGGAATTGACTGCAAAAGACAAATAAAAATCAGTTCAGTACAGGATTACCAATCAAGCTCAATCCAGAGTCATTGAACAGTGATCTGACTATAACATAAGAAAGAAACCCAACACATCAGAAGGAATTTGAAGTCAGGTTGTGAAGACCAACAAAACTCTCGAAGGAGAGTTCGACCGTGCTGCCCTACTTCAATATTGGCTGCTCTTTAACAACCCTGGTTGCTCAGATTTTCTGTTGGTGTTTCTGATTTGTGAGCGGAACTTAAGGTCATTGTGTTTTACAGACTGAAAGGAACATCTTTTTCCCACAAAATTTGTGAACTCTGCAACTAGCTCATCCTAGCTAATACAAAGCTAGGGTAGGTTGTTCTAGACTTCTTTTAAAATGGGCTTAGTTTCTGTACTAGTTCTGATACAGTCCCGTACAAAGCACCCTGCAGTTTCCTGATAGGACAGCACTGAATTGTGTCATTAAGTATTATTCAGCTCTGTAGATCAGCACCTCCAGTTAACTTCACAATTAGTATTTGCTCTGTCTTTCTTACCTGCAAAATGAGAAGAACAAGGAAATAGAAGTTGGCTGCTCTTTTAAACTGTTCAAACAGATTCAGTGGTAAAAAAGTGATAGGGTTGTACTTGTATGTTTTAATTGCATTTCCCTGTTGAAGAAAGCCA
Source organism: Ibycter americanus (assembly GCA_035590275.1). NCBI lineage: Eukaryota > Metazoa > Chordata > Aves > Falconiformes > Falconidae > Ibycter > Ibycter americanus. The sequence continues at coordinate 590,746 of JAVJGI010000057.1, read as the reverse complement.
AGCGTCATTCACAACAGCAGATTATTCTTACATTAAAAATGTACAATGCATATTTTTAAGTAAAGCACTTTACTTGGGTCATGATCTTAATGAAACAAGGCAAAAAACGTCTGTTTCACTGACATTAACATACCCCAAAAGGCATCTCACAATGAAGCTTTAGCTACACCAAGGACTACAGGGCACTGTACAGTCACAGTGTGGAAAGATTACAGCCTCTCCCTGGGTAACGGAAACAGGGCACGTGGCACTGCCAGATAAGCACAGAGAAGGGGAGTAAAGGGCAGTGCTCTCCTCCTCCTGGGCAATCTTCTCTGTAATATCTTTCGACATTATTTGCTAAATACATGATGCCACTATTAGTGATATAATTGGTCTCAGGCAAAAACTACAAATAATGAATCCAGATACCAAGGACTGTTAATTAGACTTCTTCAGGAGGAACAACATCAGATCCAGCAAGGTTAACTCTCGTGAGTGCCAGTCCCTACCTATTCCAGCCATGAAGGATTTCCATTTGAATAGCTCCAGTTGTAGAAGTTTTACTATTAAATGTTCATAGTCATGCATGAGCCAATCCAAACTACCTCAGGTCTGCAAGGCAGGTATCTCAGTAGGTACAAGGAAACCACATGAGCCAATGCACCACGGGTAAAGCTGGACAGTCCATGTGTCTCCCCAGTGGCCAAGCCTCTGTCACTCACAACCAGCACCACATACAAGCAACACAGCTTTATTACTTTGAAAAGTTAACATAATAGGGTGGATTTAGAATGACACTGTTTAAACGAGTAGACATTCCAAACATCTATTTTTAAGTGTTGCAGTCTGCTAGACTAATCAGGATATTGCTTAATACTACACTGAGACTTCTTATATGAAAGATGACACCTGTGCTGGTGTTTGCAACAGCCATAGTTGAGCAAATAAATCTCGGAATTTGGACTGAGGGCACTCGGCTTCTAGTTCTCTATCTCGTCTTAAACAAGCCTCTTGATACCTTGATTTTCCATTCACAAACTCAAAACCAGTTCTATTTCCCCACCTTAGTTGGAAATCCTAAGGAAGTGTTAATTGTGGCTTTTACACTAATCACCAGTGGTTCGAAAGATCTTACTGAGATTAGGAAAGTATTTACCCCAACAAGTACTATTAGCACAGAACTGAGATAAAGAAAACTTACTGCATATTTGCTTTTTTTGAAGCACAGAAATACTGTTCTCTTAAACTGGGGCTGTTCATAGAAGCATTGATCATTCGCTTTAACTTGCCAGCTGCAGTCTGGAAGAGACAAGGCAAAATGGGTCAACACTTGATTGTTATAGACACCAGGGAACAAATCTGCCAGTTTCAGGTTCTCCCTCAAATGCCATCTTTTAAAGATACTTTCAGGTGCAACAAGACTGGTACCTGCTTTTTAGTACATAGTCTAAAAAAAAAGTTTTCAAGAAGTTTCCACACTATTTGTATTTATTAACAATTAAAATGTAATCTGAGGTAGGAAGAAGTGTTGATTAACGATTTGGAAGTTCTATGAGAAACTGAAAACTTATTAAAGTAGCGATTTTTTATGCTACATTCCCTTCTTTCCCTTATTTTGATTTGCTTTTGTTATACCTGTGAAGCGCTAAGCACTCAAAACAGGGTTTCTCAGTCTTTCCAGAAATGAAAAGGTCCACTCAACTTTCAACAACAATTATTTCATATAACCATAATGTGCAATGGTTTTCATTTACAACCACAAAAAAGGTAAAAATCTGAAGTGCTCATTTTATTTCTTCATCCATCAATTTTGTTTGATTGCTTGAAAACTCAGGAACACGAATTGCATTTTGCAGTAAAACTTAACAAAAACTAAACAAGCGATGTCTGCAACAGCCTTCTGAAGTTTTGGACCAGAAGTGCTAACAAACCACCATCTCTGCCTTCAGGTCCCTATTGTTAATCTAAGTCCTATGAAGTCTGCCTTTAAATGGGGTTCCTCTAGGATATAGGTAACTTTTGGCCAACCACAATTTACTCCCACAATGACTCCAGCTGTCAAGTTATTTTCCATGCTCCCTCTTCCACAGACTACCTCTTTCCCTCCAAATCCTTCAAATCCCTTTCCCACCCTGAAGCCTGCATCACAGACAGCCCTATTAATCCTGCTACCCACACCCACACCCACAAATTCAGGCCCTGCCCACATCAAAGAAATTCCCTGCTGAATTCATTCAGCAAGTTTTTAAGCCGACTCACAGGAGCACTTTGCCTGCCTGGGAAGGATGAGGCAGACGGTATTTTGAAATCCAGCTTTCCTGACTCACCAGCTAAGTATCTCCCCCTTTTCTCCAGCCCACATTAATTGTCCTTAATGGGCACTCTTTTTGGTTTCATGGGATTCCCATGACCTAAGCGCATCCAGCACTGCAGAGCATGGATGGGGTGAAACTCCCGGAGGCGGAGGTGTGGGATGGGGACTGGCAGCCACTGCCAGGGAAGCAGCTGTGAAGGTGCTGTAAGGGCCAGCTGTAAAGTAGTCATGTCTGGTAAGGCTGACTAAGACTTAAAAATGCACATCCAGGCACAAAGCCTTTTTTTTCCCCCCACCCAACACATAAAACAAGTTCTTGTTTGACGTATCTGGGATTTTTACTGTGACTATACAGCTTTCATTTCCAGCATGTTGGTTGCAAGCTGAGAAGATAATAGAGAAATATTTATCTTGCTGTAGCACTTGTATTTAAGATGGCATAAATGAAAATATACAGCAGATGAAGAAGATACACTGTGCATCCTGGCCAGAGCTTACATAGGTGTGCTGCGAATCACAGGGTTTTAGTTGCCTTATGTTAAATTTACAGCAAAAAAATACTGGAGGACCAGAGTTTGGTTTAAAAGAAGATAAACATTACTGAAGTGCATCAATTGAAAAAGTTATTAAATTTTATCAAAATGACTGGACTGAAGAAAATTGTAAACATGTCCAGGACAACATTTTTTCACCACACTCAAAAAACATTGCAGTGTTGATAAAACCTTAGCATCCCAGATGGAAAACTGGCAAATTAGGTTTTAAATAAAACCCGTGGGAAGGAAACTCCCTGAAGCCACTTTAAACTGCTTTAAAGTCATATTAATATACCTAATATTTGGGAAGCTGCATCAGTAATTCATCATTTATAAAGGAACATAAAAGGAAAACTATCTTTGTCGAGGGAAAAAATTAAGAAGTAGAAATGATGACATTGTTCCAGCACTACCTGAATATAATTAGCTACTGAACCAATCAGCAGATTCTACAAATTCTGCAACTTATGCCAGGAAATGATCTATTAACCAGAAAAAGCAGGCAAAGAGGATTTAAACAAACCAACCAACCAACCCCAAAGGGTCTAAAGAGATTAAAAAAAAAATTGACAAAGTTTGTCAACTGCTTACAAGCTCTCTGGTTAAGAGTACTGGCCTACCAAGACTGCATGGTAACACCTCCTACCTCCTTAAAGCTTTTGCCCTAGCTCAGCATTCGAAGGAACTCTGCCATATCCATAGCCCTAGTCCGTATTTTGGATAATAACTTGGGTAACATTAACTGTATAGACAGAGGAGCCTTGTGGTTACACTGAGCTAGCAGAAGCTATGAGCCCTTTGGCAGGCAGAATCAAAACTCATCTCTCTGATTTCAGATTCTTGCCAATTCACCATGATAAAGGAAAAGGCACAGTACACTTCAGAAACGAAACTGAAAGTGTAGGATGTGCTGCTTTGGTTTTGTTTCTCTATTTTTTTTTTTTTCCTTGTTCTTATACTAGGCCACAACCCAAACCTGTGGTTGCTTGTGTACCACGTCTACGAAATAAAAGTATCTGGAGGAAAAGATGAAAAAAAAAAAAAACCACCCAGAAAAATGGGAGGGGAGTAAAGCAACAGTCATGATGAGAACTCACAGAAATACGATGGATGATGAGAGGCAAAGGAAACTCTGTTTATTCTATAGACTATTATACCTCAGTCATCGTAAAAACCCTTCAAAACTAAACATGTAATAGGTGGTTATAAAATGAAAACACATAATAGGTGGTTATAAAATGGGAGATGATCAACTATTCCCTATTGCCACACAAACAGGAAGAAATCTACACGTATTAAACAGGCCTTGGTTAAATAAAAAGTACTCGCACTGCAACACTGAAAAAGGGGGTATTTAGGGGAGTTACAGACTTTCCTTGGACAGAGGTTAAGGATAGGTAAGTCTAAAACATGCCAGAAAGATTCCTCCCATTTACATTCCTATGCTGGCAGCAGGACAGACGGCACTTGATGGGTTTCTTTGAACTCCTCCTACTCACCTTCCTGTGACTTCGAAACTACTGCAAATAAAGAAAATCATGAGGCTACAAAATTAGCATTGAAGCCAAAAATCTCATCTGTGCAAGACTTGAAGCAGAAATACATGCAAACCAACTGACTAAAACACAGCAAATTGGTTTATGCTGGTTCAAGTTTCCAGACGATGGGGAAGACAAGCATCTGAAGTTTTGTTCGAGCAGTTCTCAGGCCACAGGCTATGTACATCTAGGGACTGCCTTAATTAAGGCGAGATCACTGTGCAGATCATTAGCTTTACACAATAAACAGTGGCACAGAACTCTGGTTGCAGATCGGAATGAAGCTGATTTTCGTTCTGACATTTGTTAAATTGAATTGCCATCAATTACTACTCCACAGATTCAGACAAGCCATTCCAAATCCTACCTAACAAATAAGTGCAAAAGTCAAACTGATCCACGTGTGGCTCAGCCTCTGTATTCAGGACCATTCGCTACCCAAATCAAATTTCTGTCATAACATTACCTTTTTTCAATGGATCTTGGCTCTCTTCAGTGTCTCTGTTGATTTGGTTTTGTCCTGGTTCATCTGCAGGCTGCTGACTGTCCAACTCATCCTCAGTTTCATCATCACTGTATGGCATATCCTCATCATTAGGCTGGGAATCCTCATCAAAGGTGGTCTCCGAATCCCTTTCTGAGATCATGCTGCTAGCGCCCTGTTAGCATTTTATAAAAGTTAGGGAAAGGAGTTAATGTAGTAAGTGCTGGAAACCACATCTCCATAATTTTACTCTGTTGATGCTGGTCACCAAAACCCACATTTGAAACCAGTTTCCCTGGAACAGCGTAGAGCACAGGCTCGGTTTTCAAGCACAGACCCAAGTCATGAGGCAGTTATTTTCACAGCAAGTCCTTCATTCCCATTCTGCTATATGTAATTACACATGCTCACACAACAGAGTAAGGAACGCCCTGTGCTTGTGACGCAGGACAGCTTGAGTGGGATGTAGGAATCGGGGAGCCCACAAACACCTGCCTCCTAGTGCTCATTACATCGTCCCCTGCGGAGCCACAGGAGCTGGAGTCCTGCTTGGCCACGCTGGGGCAAGGAACCAGGCACCAAGCACTGGGCCAGCATGGGTCATGCTGTCAAGGGTTCAGGTCACACAGCTGGTCCTCCATCCTGGTCTGCCCAGTCTCACCCAAACCAGACCTCGCTTCCTCTCCCCTCCCCACAGGCCAAATGTCAGTGTTTGCCATTGCAAGATCCCACATCTTGGTGCTCAAATACCCGAGGAAGTTTATAACTAATTTGTGGTTCAGCACACAAGACCAGTCAGTTGAAGCTGTGACGTGTATGTGCATAACTCCGCCTGAAGCTTTTCAGAAAGTGCACATGCTCCCTAACCCTTGAGCATTAGCACATTATCTTTCAAACTGGGATCTCCACTTTCCATAAAGTTTATTTAAATTATAGCTCTTGAAAAACTCCCAACATTGTTGTGACTTGGGCTGCTGCAGTTGGCTGACCTCAGACAGGAGCCAGACATGCAATAGGGGATCCCATCCTCCTCCAGCATTTTTAGATAATCGAGAGTTTCTACAGCTTAAGCTATCTGCTGCAACAGACAGCATCCGATTAACTGCTTGTAAACAAAATCCAGAAACCATCTACCCATGTGTCACCCCCTCCAACCAATACCTGCAACCAACCACCTGCACAACTCCTAGGTGGTCTTCATCTACATGTGGCCAGTTAGTCGCCTTGCTGGATGTCCTGGCATTTTAATAACTGATCTGGCACATGGGTTCAGGTCGTTCTGACGAGTGTGTCCTGTTCATCTCTAACCATGCAACACCCAAATTTGTTGTATGGAAGCTTAAGTTACTTGCACTAGTTTCTGCAGATCAGCACTTCCAAAGAGGTTCTGCGCTGCCTGTGCTAGGCACTGTAACAACCATAAGAAAATAAAAAAATGAACAGGAGAGGAGGGGGTGCTCCATCAGCTCAGCCATTTCTGCCAGGGCTCTGAGAGCACCAATGCACCTCTCTGGCCCCGACCAGCCATGCCCCAGCCCCCTGACACCCACGGGACCAGGAGCCACATTTTGGCTCAGCCCACAGGCCCTGTCTGAACTGCACTGGAGGAGGGCCAGTCTCCAGCTGAGCTGCCCATGCTCCCTTCAGCTCTGGACACTGTGGACCTCTCCGGCCATCGCTGGGCCTGATCCTAACCCTGAACTACACATCAACTTCCCGGCTTGACCCTGGACCTGCCTCATCACTGTGGCATTGCCTTATGGCCTGGACTCTGGTCAGACCTCGCCACCATCTCGGGGTCTGTCCTGCTTGCCTTGCGTGCCCTGGGACCCCCATCGGCTCCCTGTTTCTGCTCCCTGGCAACTTCAAAATAAAACCAAGTTAAAAGATCACTGCAGCCAAGTAACATAACATACACAGCAGCTAGCTACCAAGTACCCATCTGTTGACCCATCTTGCAAAAAGAGCCTGGTGTCACAAACGAAGGCCAGCGCCACCCTATACACCATATGCTGTTGCTAACAAAACCAGCAATCATCAAGGCTGACACCAAACCCTATTGACATCCACCTTAGTTTCTATTTTTGCAAAGCTGAATTGTCTCCCCTCCTTAATCTCTCCTATAAAGAGAGACATAAATATTACATGAGCACTTAATATGCTACTCAAATGACATGGCTGTTGGCTGGGAGCCCAAAGCAAGCAACACTCATGAGTCGAGGCACTGCGGCGCTCACCCAGCGCACAGGCTAATGTTTCAAGACTGCCAGTTTACAAAATAAACCAAAACCAGCAGGTATCATATGAACACACAGTTTGATTTAATATGAATTAATACAACTTCTCCCACGACCCACTCAAGCTGTTGGAGCTGCTCACTGAAGCGATTAGCCAGGAATATGACAGCTAGTCACTAACACAGTTGTGGAACCTGAAATTTTTGTGAAAAGGTTGTTTGTTTTCCTAAATAGCCTTGGAGTTATGCAATACAGCTCAAGATGCAGGAGATTCAAGCTCAAATTCAGGCACCTGAATACCTCCCTTAATATTTTGGTTTATTTCTCCTCTTTTTACTTCTTTTGTTCTTTCTTGACTACCAGCCCATCCCCATAAAATCTCATATTTCACCTGATACAGAAAGGAAGAAAAGTATTAACCAGAAACCTGAACCAAAAATTTACCTCCAGAGCAACCTACTCATTAACAATTTAATACACAGGGCCAGGACAACTTGCACTGACATCATCACCGGAACCGGTCCATGATGCAATCCATGCAGTTTCTCGTGCCCGGTGGGCAGCGAGCAGCTGGCTATACAGCCCTCACTGACCACGGTGCCTTGCCATGGCAGCTGCAGGCAGGCGGCTGCCTGACCCATGTCGGGGCTCAGCAGCCCCCAGGTTACATCGAGGTTTCATTCCCTCGGCAAGCCAGGCCGACACTGCTGAATTGGGTATTAGTCTTGCCTCCTGCAAACTCTGACTTGCTGAGCAGTACTTAGAGCCAGCACAAACACTGACTTTTCCCAACTTTCTCAATCTAAACAGGGATATGAACAATCCTGTCCTTAGCCAACAATGCCTTAGTTTTGCAAGCAAGCCAAGGTCAGACTCTTCAACCACATGCCTACTTTAGGGTTTACAGACACTCGAGATTTTCTTTGCACTGAATGTCTGTTCAGGCAGAAGAAATTCCATACGTTTTCAATCTCAAATTGTTTGAATATTTGACAAAGTCCTTTTAGAACAGGATGTAATGCTCAATTCCTCTTTGAAATATATCTAGACTATACATGACTGCAAGAAGCCCTGCAGCACTCAAGGATTCTGCCATGCTAATACCTTACACGGGGACTGCTGGAGAGGCAGAGTTGAAGATCCTTACATGCGTTGTCCTTAAAATAAAAAATATCACCAGATCTTTGAATTGCTCTCACTCTAAGACAAACAAAATAAGCTTGTACCTCTGGCACACACAGAGATTCAGCCTTCAGTCTATTAATCTTTACTGATTAACCGATTAATGATTAATAAACTAATTAATCATGCAAAGGGTTAGATGGGATGTCAAAAAAAACCGACTGCACTTGTTTTCTACTATAGATGCACAGCTAAATGGAAATACCTAAAATACAAACAGAAGCAGCCTGTGATGCTAGCTGGAAAAGCCAGCGCAGTGATTTGTTGAGGGGAAGTTCAAATTAACTGTATTCACTTCACCTCCTCAAAGTAAACTGCCAACTGAAAAATCCCACTAATAAAGGAAATCTCATTAACTGTTACCCTGCAGGCAGCACAACTCTGCCGAGCTGGTCTGTGCTGCAGGCAGGCACCACCACTATCATTGCTGCAGAAGGCAACAAAATCACACACATCTATGATTTCAGGCAGCATTTACTAACCCTGACACCACAAAACGCAGAGGGCACCATCTCTGCGCTCAGAGCCCTCATCGCTAACATCCCTGGTAGCTGGCAGTCTCCTGGGAAGCATCACTGCCTGCGTGCTCTGTATGTACCCTGCCCTTGGGGACCAACAGCAGCCGAGGGGACAGTGGCCTGACTGATGGGGGTCACAGGCAGGGCTGCTGGTGAGCACATGGCAGCGGAGGAGCCCAGGGCTGGCTAGGAGACTGCAGAAAAGCACCCACAGTTGAGAGAGAGCCGAGAGGTGTTGTAGGGCCGAGGACGAAGGAGTCTTCCAGTGACAGGGTGACAAATTGGTTTAGAGTTAAGTTTCTTGACACCCAGTCTGCATGAAAAGGGCTAGCTGGGATGTCAAAGCGATGTCAGAAGTTCAGAGGAAGGTGGAGGGCGATCACGATGTGAAAGAGGAGACAGGAGGAACCAGCAGCACGGAGCAGCAGAGATGCCAACTAATACTGAGCCAGCAGGGGACAGGAAGAGAGAAGAGCGTACATCCTCTGGCACCTGGATGGAGACCAGACACAACTGAAATCAAAGATGAATTAAACACAGCAGGAAGAGAGGCAGCCGCTACTGATTTTTGCAGCAGTCACTATTCTGAGGAGAAAAAAGGCACCACAATTTTAAAAAAAAAAGCAACAAAAAACTAGAAAGGCTATGCCATGCAGGAGAAACAAACTATTTAGGAACAACACTGAAATATAATAAAAGCAATGGTCCATTCTTAAAAGGATTGACTCTCAGAAGAGAGACAGACAATTTCTTATGTTTGTGTACACTGCTTATGTTCAGACTTGAGCTGAAATAACAATCACTTACAAAATGGTCTTTCCAGCAAGCCAAAAAAAGGGTTTGGTTTGCCAGAACTGGGTGTAAAACTGTTTCAAACAAGATCCCACCTGCTTTTCCCATTTCACAATAATATAACCAGAAATGAACACTGCTTTTACCGATGTTGCATTGAATGGACTAATAAAAAAAGCTACAAATAAATAAGCTTTAGAAATTTCTCTGAAGGCATCATCTCTCATATCAAGCTTAGGTTCAATCAATAATCAATGACGTTAGAACATAGGCGATGGGAAAGAAAAATAATTAGAAAAACAAAATTCCAATGCAAGAAAAGCTACAAAGTTCCTCTCAGAGACAGAACGAGCATTTCATAAAACGAGATCCACTTGACTACATGTAATGCAGGCTACAAGTTTAAGCCCCAAAGGATCCTGCTGCCTGGGGATCAAGCTATGCCTTTGCAAGGGCAGCAAACTCCATCCCACCAGAAGTGCTACACACAAGTAACTTCGCTAAATTCTGAAATAACTTCTAATGCTGCCAAAATTTACAGAGAGGCCTTTGTAAAGGTGCCTGTGGAAACAGTTCTTGGAGGGCCTGAGATGAAACAATCCAGTAGTTACAAGCTGCTTGATAAAATACTCAAAGATGACTCTAAAAAGTTGTTTCTTGCTTGTATGGTCTTTATTTTCTAGTTACTGACTTGAAGACGGGGCTTTTACTCCACCTCAGGTAAGTCACAAAAGCAGAAACCCTTACATTAAACAAAACCATCCAGCCTCTGAGAGCATGTGTGTGGAGTACTGACAACTTGAACTGCAGCTGCTTTAACCTCACTTGCAGCGGGGTGGCCAGTGCGGCAACAAAGACTGTCTCCTTTGCAAGGCTGGTGTTGGCTCCGAGCTTGGCAGGGACTGACAGGGGCAGCCACGCTGCCCAGGCTGGCAGGAAGCAGTGGTCAGCTCCCAGTTCTGGGATAGCAGGCTAACAGTCTCCTTAACTTAGAAAATTAATCTGATCCAAAGCAGGGTTTGATGTACAAGGAGGTAAAGGAGATGAAAATAGTATTAAACACAAGTTTAATTATACCTGCCTGAGTTTATTTACTAAAAGGGCAGAAAACTCAGGTGCAAATTCCACAGTGCTTTGGTCACTCAGGTTTTGTGTCTGCTCATGCCTCAGGGTAAGTACCAGCTAATTAGGAATAAATTAAACCTTGTAAAAAAAGCATTTACTGCATTTGTTTGTAGGCAGTAAAAAACAACAACAAAAAAATCTTACTCTAAATTCTTCTCTGGATAGTCACTGCCTATGACACTGTTGCAAGAACTTGGGGTCACAGGGAGCATAACTTCAATGCTGCAAATCAGATCGTCACTCAGAGTGACCCTAAAACAAAGTTACAGATCCATACAGAACAATACATATGTATAGTAAAAGAATTAAAATGCTACTAAATTTCTTATTTTTATTTATTGTGGATATAAAAGTCCATGACGTGAAGCAGAACAAGCCTAACAATTACATACCCGTCAGCCATCAGTCCCTTCACAACATGCGCACAGCTTACAGCCTGCCACTGTCTCCTTAGCATGTTGTTCTGCACAACAATCTCACACATTCCTGCAGTGCCTAGCACAACAATTTTCCAAACCTTGCCATGGACTGTTGGTTTAGAATGTAACACCACCAATATTTTAATTAAGAGTCATAAAACAAACTCAAAGAGTACAAAAAGCAAGCTCAGAGAGACCTTTCTGAACTACTTTAGCTCTTTGGAGTTAAAATAGGACAAAAAAGCTACACCAAGATGCTTCACTGATATTTAACTATCTATTAAAAGAAGTAAATAAATGAAAAGCCTAATCTTCAGATACATCAGTTTTGTCCCATATTTCTTCACTCTAGAAAGATTACAACAGCCATCACTACATATTAAAAAAACCCCAAACAAACAACAAAAAACCACCGATACAAACCAAAGCAAAACCCAGGTAAATGCAGACAAGCTTCGTGCCTCAGTGTGCCCCTGAATGAAGTCTTTCTTGGGCACCTGTCAAGAGGGTCCCAAGAGGAAATCTGAACAGCAGTTGACTAATCACTGCCTTGGCAGGCAGAAGGCAAATACTGAAACTTCCATAGCTATACCAATTCCACATTTATTGAATCATGTTCATCTGCCAAGCCCCTAACAACGTAATCCAAACATAAAGCTGTCAGGCTTCATACAGTTGCGAAACAAGGAAATGCATTTTGCAAACCCATAGGGAAATAGCCTTCTCCAATAACAGCAAAAACATTGCTATAGAACACAGTATCACCAACGTTCTGTTCAATAAAATGAAAATCTATTTCAATCTCACTTGGTAAACTCCATCAAACATTTTTAAGCCAGTACTCTACTTGGAGCTCCAACACTGAACTAGTCAAATGTTACTTGTTTTCCTTGTCAGCAGGAATAATGTTGCAATAGAGTAACAGTTAAAAAGCCACAATGATTTCATTTTGAAATTTCTCCGCTCAGGTAGAATTTCCATATTCATCAATTTGCATGTTTTTAAAAGCCTTCCTATACTTACTAGATTTATTTCTTGACTATGTGTTACTGGAGAAATAATGAAAACCAAAGCCTACTCACAGGAGGACTGAATACACGCTTCCAAAACTGCAGCTAGAATACCATGTTAAACATTAATCTGTGGGGTGGGGGTTTCCCCCCCAAGGACCTTCTAGCAGATGCCCGATTACTCCAATCACATTTTCCCCTAAGAGACAGAAGTAATTATTCTGCCATCTTCAGTTGTAACACATTGCTGTTCATCTTGCCAATAACTGAGATTTTAAGCTAAAAAGGGAGCATGAAACAAAGACAGCCTGTTAGGTAAACAGAGCAAGAGTGAACAGATGCTTGCAGGACTGCAATCCAAACAACCAAAAAAGAAATCAGAGCCCACAGAGTACTCATGGCTCTGTCAAAGCAGACACCTGTATTTAAGAGACTCAAGTCCATACCCCAGCTTATACCCTGACAGGTTTAGAGAATTATTTTTCATCCATGGGCAAACATTTAAAGAATGGCTCTAACAATGAGAACTGAAGTTTGTGATTGAAAAGACAGCTCATGATGCACTCCTGAGTAAGGTTGCAGTTTTGTTTCTTTAAAGTAACCTGGTCACCAGTATCAAGTCCTGGGCAAGTAAACAACCACTTCCTAAGGATCAATTTATCCGTCCTTTCTAATAATGCAGATACAAGGCGAATTATTTAATTCAGATGATCATTTTGTAAACCTGACTGTGGAAGAGGGGCTCTGAAACGTCTAGGCAGGGCACACTGAGACACGACTGGGGTAATCCCCACCTCTTCACACTACTAACAAAACCAGCAAGTTCAGCAGAACTCCAAGGAACAGAGACTGCTTCAGAAAAAGGAAGCTCTGCTGTACATAGCAGAGTAGGAGGTATACAAAGGCGTATGCATTTTGTCTTAAGGCTAGCATTCTCAATCTAAAAAGACAGCAGTGGGCTTCAAACAGAAGGAAAAAAAATCAGCTTAAAACAGAACAGAGGCAATGAGCAGCACAATACAAAGGATATGGATGGTTCACCCAGTCAACATGCAAAGACTTTTTTTCACCAGGTGGCAGCAATTCATATGGCTATTATTAGCTATTGCTGTTTTCAGGGTGTAAGAAAGAGGATTCCTGTGAGTTATGAGATGAATACTTCCAATGCAGTTGCTTAAATGCAAGATGTTTTCATACCACGAAACACAGAGGAAGGGGTCGTAAATCACACCAGGAGCCCAGCTTCTCGCCACACAAATTCTCCAAGGGTCTTGTAAATATCAGAGAGAAAACAAAGTACTATTTGTTTTATTTGTAAAGTGAAATTCCTACAGCCTAGAAAGTAGTTGCCACCTAACTTTCCACCGGCTGGTACAAACAACAAAATGAGATAATAGCTGTAGGTGAGCATTACAGGATCTCCAAAAGAACTGTTACTTTGGGACACTGCACAGCAGTCCATCTCCCAGTCTGATAATCATCAAATTGGCAATGTGGGTTCAGTTAATGGTTCTACAGTTCTTGCTTGCTATTTAATCCTCACGAAGCAGCAGTCAAAACCAAAGTTCTTTGACGGTGGGATCTTGCATTTCTATTCTCACTTCAGTGATCCCAGACAAATGCTTTAATAGAGTATCATCCTTCATTAAAAATGTATTAATCAACTAATCTACCTGTAACAAGACCTTCTATAAGGAAACGGGCAAATAATAAAACTAGATTTGCTTCCAAAATATGAGACAGATCACATATTACTCAAAACAGATATGCAATTTTACTGGTAACAAGCGCTTGGACAGGCAGATAAGAGTCTATCTTCTGAGCAACTCCAGCCTTCTAGCTAATCCTTATGACATTTTAAGAAAAAAACCCAGTAGTTACTCAAAATAGCATGATTCTGCACAAATGGGCCAAGGAAATAACCTTCATTCCAAACACTACTAAACTTCAGCTAGATTGCCATGCAAATGACATGCTTTAAGCGCATCAGTTTATATTGCTACTTCATACATAACAGTTACATTTACTTCATTCAATGACTACTTTAAAATAATCGAACACCTCCAAAATTACATCTTCAACGCGACCGATTTCTGTCAGTCATTTGTTCTGAAACACACTGACTTTAGTGTGCATCTTTACAGTATGCCATGGCCATGGTGAAGTCCAGCTCTTGAAAGGTCTTGGAGAAAGGCACCTTCAAGAGTTTAGATAACTAGTTTAAGTCAGCCGTGACTGGAGGCATGTTCTTGCTCATCTGAGGCAGTCTCTATCAAGTACCATCAGTGCAGTACATTAGAAATGGGGCAAACTGAATCCCGGAGCTGAAGCCTCAACTCCTCTAGGCCAACGAAGTACACCTTGCATTAGGCAAAAAAATCACAGCCTGTAATTCAGAACGTATCCTGTATGGTGTGTGCCCTTTAGTATCATCTCAAGCGGCCCCAACAACAATCGGAAATGGCACAGCTTGGTGCTTGGTACAACTGACAAGCAGACTCTGACCAGACATCGTGGACAATTAGGTTCTTGGCAGCTGACGCAGAGGCACACCCCAGTTCCCAGCACTGCTTCAGGAAAACAGAGCAGGTGAACACTTACACCACGCACTGCAAATGGATCAGCTTACAGCCAAACTGCACAGACGGAAATGCATCAGAACCGAGGAAATAAGCAGGGGTTTGTGCTTGTCTGTCAGAGCTCCCACACCTCAACCATTCCACCTACAGTAAAGGCATTTTGGGTCAGGCATGCTTTTCTGAAATAAATATGCTCAAACCACCCTTGAGAGTGTAAGCTAATCAAATCCAAGGTAGTAAGGCAACAAACTCCTGACTCTACACACCTTCTTAATTGCACTGTGACCTTGGAGAAAGTTCCCACCTTGAAACTGCCAACACATACCTAACATGAGGTGACTCAGAATTCCCACCAAAAAAGGTTGAAATTCAAGTGATTAAAACATGGCTACAGATAAAGTGCTCATGGTGAAGTAGTGCACCATCCCAGGACACCAGAACGCACATCATACCTGATGAGTCCAAGATCTTCACCACCTAACAGAATCACGAAAGACTCAAACAGTGCCTTTGGAGACTCAAGCTATCACTGCAGCATGAGAAATCCTCGCGGAACCTGTTCTGTAAGCAACAGGTCTCATAGGAGAGCCAGCTTGGTTGTATAACCCACTGCTGCCATTCACCCAGCCCCAAGTTTTATACATATATACATGTATTAATACACACACAAATTTCAAATATAAAGTATATATATTTTGATTCACAAATATATATGTGTATATATATTTGATTCAATAGTAGCTCATCTCACAGAAACCATTTATAAAAAAGGTTGCTTCAAGCAATTTGTGACCACAAATTGTGCAGAGGCTACTTAGAATTTAGTCTCAATAGCAGAGGTTCGTTTCACTTTCCACAAGCATTAGCATCACAAAGTTAACATCTTGTTGTAGCTATTGATTAGAAATAATGCATCTTACACCATTTGCACACTAACACAGAATGAGTAATAACAGCATTAACATCCACCAGAGAAAGACGACCTGAAGGTGGTTAAACTCTAGTGAATAATTGATTTCTCCTTATCTCCCCTTACAACCAATTTTGAAATTTTATCGCCAGGATAAAAACCTGGGAATACCACAGTGCAGACAACTGACGGAGAGTTGCACATACACAGCTATATGCCAAGACACCATAAACCTACAGTGCCTCACTCAAAACTTTTAACGTTATGCTTATCAACTCACCCACGTTTGAAGTGGGCAAAGAGAAGTGCCATAATGGTGCAGAATAAGGATGCTGGAGAAATAAAGACATAAGCAAACTTGAACTGTTACTTCTCACTGCATAAACAAATGGCTTTGGCAAAACACATGTACTAAGAATGAGGCTATTCTGCCAGGAAGAAATGCCTTGGCACAGTACTGGGAGACAGCTACCGTGTCCCTTTCGGCTTATACTGCAATCAGAAACACACACACCCAGCCTCGTACAATGTACCGAGAGCAACTGCTCATTTAAAAAGGTGTTTCCAAAGAGGTGTTTCAGCTATACCTTTTTAACTGTGAGGATCAAGGACTTATCAAGCTGGACTACTTCCAGCTCCAAGATATTTTTTTATTGGCATCACACACAGCCAACCTTGTAATATCCACAGATCTTTCTTCTACAAGGAATCGACCCTGGTCCCTCCTTGGATGCCATAATGACCCCAACCATCAGGATGTAAACATATGTGCACCATCGGGTGTAAACATCAACCTCAGGGTAAAATTGTAACACTGTGGTACCACCAAGCTCTGTGAAATCTTACTTTCTCCAAAAGCTATTCTTCCACTCACTCCTAACGATTCCCATCTCAGTTCTGCATGCTTGCACAAACTGGAGAAAATCACCTCATTTAAAAAACAACACAACACACCTTCCTCACAGAGGGAGCACTACAATTAAACTAGGGGCCATTGTCTACTCACCAATATAGCTACCCATTAAAATTTTAAGATTGCTATATATGGAAATGAATACGCACAAGATGCCAATTTAAGTGAACTGATCACTGTGAGCCAACAGGACTCTACACAAGGAAAAGATTAACTAGTCACCAACAATTTAACAGAAAATAATAACAAAAAAGACAGACCTGTAGCCTACAGTCCAAGTTGCCTGGGACTAAGCAAGGACGGCTGAAGATGGGCCACTTGCAGCAATAAAATAATAATTTTACCCATTATCTGCACTAGGATTTTTCATTAACAGATATGTAGACTTTCCATCATTTAAAGTCCAAGTCAAGACAAGTTATCTTTGCAGAAGATAAGTTGGTAACCTTTGTTCAAGCTGGTGATGCGAGTACACTCTGAAGGGGTTTCAACTTGCCTTTTACAGAGACCATTACGTTGCCTCTCAAGGTTCACATTATAAAACAGCCTCTCTTTGTTTTAATAAAGGAAAAAGTAATTATTTTTGTGCACACATAAACCATATTGTTTGGTGTGGAAGATTTTTGGAACTTTAAATACAGTTATTATCCTAGATATTATCCTCCCCCATCAAGACCTGCAGGTATTTTTAAGTGTAAAAAATAAGGGTTACTTCCTGCTAACAAAATTGGAGATTATGCAGTAATACACCTTTTCTGTCAACATCTAAAATTGAAACTAAAGGTATTTTCCTAAACTGACCTTTATCCAACACAGTTTGTGACTGAACCAAGAGACTGCATTACAGATTTAGCTTGAAGCGCTTGTACCATCAGCACACAGAGACCCCCTGATGCTCAAGAAGAATCCCCTGTGTCAGACTTTAAATTAGGCTCCATCTGTAATGAAACAATGTTAGAAAACGATTTCTTGGCTGACTTCCACCTCATGAGACTGTGCATTCAGTAACAAAAGAAAATTTCTTTTAGGCAAATGGTGAAATTAACTTGTCTTGCAAAGCTTTCTTAAATTGAGAGATTTCTGGTTAGTTCTCCAAACCCTTTCATGCTATCTCCTCTGCCTCCTCAGGCAGAGAGTCACTTTGGCAAACTGTTTTCTCTACACTGCTCATTCACCCCTCCCTCCTTTCTTTTTTTTTCTTTTAGATGTTGCTAGTTTTACATCTCCCTGAGCCTAACTGCACACCATTTTGTAAACAAAAGCATCCATGAACTTGATGAAATTGTCCATCCCTACTGTCAAATTAAAATAATATTTCTAATTTATATACGAACACGTGAGGGGGGGAAAAAACCCCCAAACTACACAGCACTAAACACACCGCTACACATTACAGAATAATTTTGTAAGCTTGCCAAAAAGCAAAGGGGCAGCAGCAGTGCTCTATCACAGAGCACAGCATCTTCAAAGCAGGGTTGAGAGCTCATGCACCGTGTCAGTCTCCTAGGGGTATAATGAGAACCATGTTCTTTGCCCCTGACAAGCACAGAAACAGAGAGAGGTTAAGTGATTTGCCCAAGGCCATACGGTAAGTCACAGACAGAGCTAGGGTTAGGTTGCAGAAGCTCCTGGCTAATATCCTGCATTCAATTACGTCTATACAAAGCATCTCATTTAACAGGGGCCAGATAAAGGGATGGTCAAGGAAGAACATCAAGCCCCCTGTAATTAAAACAAAACCAATCAAACCCCTCCCCATATTTAAATGCAGGTAGCACCTTACAGTCAGGCCCAATACCATCACCTATGCTATCAAAATAAAAGCCACAACAAAAGAAGGCGGAAAATAAGTTCTAGCTAATTTAAATAGAGGGCCTCAATGCAAAGCGAGCAAGTGGCTTGTTGAATTCACCGTCACAAACTGCAAAGCAAGGGACTAGAACATTCACAAACTGTCTCACAAAGGCGAACTAAACGAAGAGAACAGTTTAGAAGTTACCGAAAATAATCTCTATGATACCTACAAGTTAACCAAGAGACAAATACAGGTCTGGGGCAGATGCAAAAGCAACCACACTCTAATGTGGCCATCAGTAACAGCAATGCAGCAGCTGACAAGGAAAAACCACACAGTGACCAAATATCCCTTGATACCTGAACCAGACTTGGAAGAGAAAGACAAACTCAGAACCAAACAGAAAATTGTGAGCAAGTTTGAGCCAGCACAGACACTTATGCAGGGAGCTGAACCCAGGGGCTCTAGCAGCAGTTACAGAGGCAGGGACTGTTCCAGAACCAGGTTAGCTGTAAGTCCCACTGATACCCAGGGCACTCTTCTGTTTTCTTCAGCTGCTGACATCCAAACAGCCCCCCAGCCCTCCCAAGACAAAAGACACCGCACCGTTACTCATTACCTGAAACTACTTATTGGCAGAAGCTCCCTGTACAGTATGCCTTCTTCAGTTTCAAAACGCTTGTGCTGACATTCAAACCAGCGGTGAAACGCTTCGTTAGCTGCTCCATTTAACACGGTTCCATTCAGACTCTAAGGGAAGGGATGCTATTTAAGCTATAGACACAAAGCAGTAGGAAACATGACCGAGATACTGATTTTGGGGGATGTGTGTCAAAAAATGCTTTTTGTCTCCCAGGTGAGTGGCTGACCTCACAAGGAACTTTTCCAGTATTTTCTGTTGCAGAGTGATGATGGTTCCTTAGCACGGACACCTAGTACCGCTCCCAAGGCTGCATAAACACTGACTAATGAGTAATCACCCCACAACCCCGAAAGCGATTTTCCTCATTTACAGATACACGGGAAGGAAAAAAGAGAAGAAAGGAAAGCCAGAAGCAGAGCAAGTAGCCCAGGGCCACAAAAGCAAGCCAGAGCAGCGGCGGCAGCTGCCGGAGCGCAGGCAGCACGGCAGGCGGCACCTGCCCGCCCCGCTTACCTCCCGCGGGGGGCGCGCCGGGGGCGCTCAGCAGGGGGCGCTCACAGCGGCGGCGCTCACAGCAGGGGGCGCATCCTCGCGGCGGAAGAGGCGCGAATCGCTG
>JAVJGI010000057.1:527363-569429 GCA_035590275.1 Ibycter americanus | reverse complement strand
GTGGGCTCTGCGGGGTGCTCCGGTGGGCCCCGCGGGGTGCTCCGGTGGGCTCTGCAGGGTGCTCCGGTGGGCCCCGCGCACAGCCCAGGCCAGGGGAGCGGGTGCCGGACCGAGCCAGCACTGCTCTTGCGATGGGTGGGACCTCCCTTGTGGTGTTTTAAGTGACGGGATGACTTTATCCCATCTTCACTACCAGGGCTGTACGGTGTTACAGAGAAAACTTTGTAAGAGGTACAGGATTTTAACCTTTTGGCATTTGTAAGAGGTGAGAAAGGACTTCTGGTTCCCAAGTCTTTTTAAGGAAGGATTGGAGAGTTGGAGGGTGCTCAGTGTTGTCAGTACTTGAAAGCAGTAGTTTTGCTTATTAACTAACAAATAAAGCAGTTACGTGTAGGGCTGTACAGCAATTCTGCTGTAATGCCGTATCTATTTGCAATCCTCTTCACTGCATTTTTCTTCTTTCAGGCTGCAGCGAAATACATGTGAACATCTCGGGAGCCTAATGGCAACTCATCAAATGAATGTGACAGGCTCCAACTGTAAGTTTTTATTCAGTGAAGTTTCTTAAGCCGTAGCGTGCAGTGCTGCTGTAGTTGGATACTAGTTCCCATGACTTGAAATCTAGAGGCTGAGAGGTTTTGCTAGTTTGTTTGTAACCCGGGTTTGCTGATTGGGTCACTCTGTCTCAAAGACTTTCATATTACTGTTTTGCTGCTGCACATACATGCACGGACAGACACACACCTGCCCTGCATCTGCATTCATGTGGCAGCCCTCGCAGCTGTCCTGGTTGCAGGAAGTGTCTGGGAGCAAACAGCACCAGCGGCTTCATCCTGGTGGCACTTCAACCTCCATGTACGCTGGTACACATGGAATACAGAGTCAGGAAAGTATTTAGAAACGGAGTTTAATGGGAATTCAGGACAGAATGTGCCGATTGGGCAGTTCTTCACCAGACCATCTGGATCCCTCCCTTCTTCACCCCTGGTTCCTCCCTTGACTATCCCACCCCGTGCTATCCCCAGAGGCTCATCCCTGCATCCCGTATTGCGTCTCGTGCTCCTGAGGCGGCAGCCCCTGCCCCTCTGTATGGCTATGGTGACCGCTGTGATGGGTGTCACCCCCAGACCTCAGGGCTGGTAGCTCTGCAGTGACAGCCCTGGCAAGGCAAAGGCTCTGTTTCTCTGATCACTTGGGTGCCCCCATCCCCAACCCCCTGTGCACCATTTTGTGTGGGGAAATGTGTTTTTTTAGGGCATAACCTAAGAGGAGGAGCTAACCCCCACCCCACAAATGTCCTGAGCATACCAGGGCCCAAGGGCAATTTTGAAGCAGTGCAGATTAGAGCCAAGAAATGAATGTTTGGGCCCAGGTATTTAGGAATGGTGATGTTAGGAAGGGCAGTTTGTGAAGCTGGTGATGGTAGCCTGCACCGGTCTGTAGCAGGAAGAATTGCCTAGACTTATTGTTTTCCAGAAATGTGTTTCCTGCAGTGCTGTTACAAAGATTTTAAAAGTTTAATACATAGCCCAGCTTAGAGCAAAATGCTCACTAAATGTTCCTAAAGAATAAAGAAATATTTTAAAAATTATTATGAAATTTTTGCATGTACTTTTATTCACAAATAATGCAGTTTATGGCAAGTGAAATGCAAATATGTTTACTGATCTGATTAAATAGAAAGAATGGAACATTAGCTATCTCTTAAAGTGATGATGGGAACAGTAACATAAGCCAAATGCTCTAGTGTTTAATATGCTCCTTCTGCAATAACGCTTTCCATTTTTTGCTCAGTGCCCAGCCACTGTAAGTTAAACATCTGCTTCTGTCGTGTTTTCTTTCTAAACCAGCCCAGCTTCTTTATTTTCTTTTAAATGAAACTTTATTTATTTTTTTATTTGACCTTATTTGTACAAGTGAAACCTCCAAAACTTGACTGAAAATTGTTTCACTGCGTTCTGTTCCTGGTTTTGTTTTGCTACACCTATCCTGGCAGCCCAGTTTTTGAAGCTGTGTACACTAATGCAAATTGAGACTAATCTACCAGCATCCACAGTGCTGTATCTCATTAAAGACAGGGTAAAAGCTGCTTGCTACGGTATCATAATACCTGTTTGTGATGTTTGGATCTGTTCTTGTTATGGAAGTCTGTCTCTTCAGTGGTTTGTGTTACTAGTGTTGATGTGTTCAGCAGCAGCTACAGTCACTGTGAGAGCTCCCAGACAGAGAACCAAGTTGCATCGCCAGGCACGGTGACCAGATTGTGATTTTGTCCTGCTGATGTGATGTCTGGGGAGGTTTGAGTGTGTACGCAGGCTGCTGCTGCTGCTGCTGCTGCACATAGCTGTCTCCGCTCTCACATCCTAGGTACACAGTACCATCTCCTTACCAGTGCCTTGCTCACAAGCAGCAAAAGTCCTGTGCTATCACAGTGAACTGCATTAAGGGGATTTATGAGGCTGAGAGAAGCACTTCTGGTTTTTTGCTGGGTAAAATTTCACCAGGGCTGGTTCCCTTGTCCAGGTTGTTCAGATTATCTGTGAACTCAGTGTTTGCATTGCAGGGAGCAGAGTGTGGCATGGTGGTGGAGGAAAATGGTTGGGGAAGGTGCGCAAAATTGGAAAGAAGTGACAGTATTTGGGCAGCAATACTGGTTTAAATGCACTCTGAGTATTTGGGGTCTTTGCTGTGTTGTTAGTTTGCATGTTTTGTGTTAATTTCTCCTCAAGAACCAGCTGATGTTTCCCAACTCCACTTCTTACCCACAGAAGGTAGTGTCAAATTGGCAACTAACATTTGCAGGAATTTCCAACATTGTCATCCACTTTAAAACCAATATCCACCTGCCTCTTGGGTTGAAACTTTGCAGGTTGATCAAACCTACGTGAAATGAAAAGCTTCTTTATACACCAAAGTATTTTGCTAATGCAAAATCCCTTTGTCTTTCAGCCAGTAAGGAGGAAACATAATTCCCTGGAAGGCATCTGGTTTGCTCCCCTTTATGCAGACCCCCTCCTGAAGAGGACATTATCCATGTTTAAACATGGTGGGGTTCAGGTGACGGTGTCCAGGAAATAGTTTCCATCTGGCTATAGCGATACCAGCACCTGATCTGTTGCACCTTTGTTACTCAAGTCATATTATGAAACTGAGTGAGAAAGACTACAGTAGAGTATCTTTTATTCTTGAAATGAGCGATCTAATTTCTATCTTAACATACACACTTAGTTTGGCATAACACTGCTCTTTTATTATTGAACAGGTACACAAGGTGGGGGCGGGGTGGGGGGAGAAAAAGAAAAAGCTTGGTATCCTGCAGTTTTTAATCAATACACCATCATACCATCATATCTTTTGATCCCTTGCTGCAGGCTTAGCTAAGAAAAGTGTGTTTGATCATTATATATAGGGGAACGTGGCTGAGGTTAGCACTGTTTAGCTATTCATTTATGAGTAGCTGTTGCAGAAATAGAATCTGCCCACTTGTGGATGCTGCTCTACAATAAAAGTGATCTTTGTTTTGGACTGACAGATATGTAAGAGATTGCTTGGTTTATTTTTCAGTAGCAGCAATACTCAGTTTTCCTGTGCCAGAAAGTCTTGTTCAAATAGACTTTTTTTTCCTAAACTGTGATGACCTAAATGTGATGCTGGATTCCAAAGCTGTGTCTTTAAGCACCTTTCTCTTTTACTACCTGCCTCAAATTCCTCACAGAGGAATGAAAACAAAGTTAATTAAAATAGTAACATTTTGGCTTAACAAAGTAGCAGAGGTTTACTTGGGCCTTTGACCATTCCATTTCTGTCCAGGAAGTTAGTTCATGTCCAGGGCTGAATATTTGGTTTCTCTGTCAGTTTTCATCAGGTAGCTGTATGCATAGCTAGGTTTGCATGACGCCCTTTCAGGAAGAAGTTTATTAGAGATTAAAAGGCCCCATAACAGTGATTAATTGCTATAGCAGTGATTAATGGCCCAGTCCAAATATTACCTTTTACACTTAGCAAAGTACTGGTTCGTGCTTGAGGGACATGCAGTAGCCATTCTGTAAGTCGCAGGCATGATGAAGGAACTTCTGCTGTTGCCACTCACAGAGCCTGATCTCGGTCAGTCCTAGCAAATACCTTCAATTCTATTTCTGGATTTTTCTCCTGTATACTTCCTCACTCCCCCTTGTTCCTCAATCTCATCTTTCACTCGGGCCCCTTTGCCCCAGAATAGCAACATGCTCTAGTCAAAAATACGGTTAATTTCTGCACTGTTGCACTTTCCCTCTTTCCCTCCCTCTCCTCCTATTTGTCCCATTTTGTCAGTGTGTGGGACTCACAGTGTCAGAGCCGAAATTTTCTGGGAGACAGGACGACTTGAACAGAAATGGTTCTTGCTTATGCTCTCCTTGCTGCCCGTCCAACGGAAACACAAGCCCCATCACTGTCCCCAGGTTGATGCATGTTTCGGCACACAGCATGTCCCTGGCCCTGCTGTACTTCTGCTTCCTAATCACCTGCTGCTCTGCTCTCCACCGGAGCATTTGGGAAGGGGAGCACAGGGGACGAGGGGGCATCCTGCGACAGGATGTACCCCTCTGTAACGAACTGGTGTATCCTTCCTCCTGCTGCACAAAGCCTTGCAAAAGGAGCTGCTGTTGTCTGAAGAAGTTAACCCTGGCCTCTGTTAATTCTTGGTGGATGCAAAGCAAGTTTATTTTTAATAAACATAATCACTTAGAGATAAGCAAACTGAAAACAACCACAGCCATGGTAATGTTTTGAATCTGCCAGGCAGGCTGTTATTTTTCCCATCAATCTGCAGATTTCTGTACAACCCCCAAGGTGAATATGAAGTTGCATGACCCAAGTTTGTTTGGTTTCGTTGTATTCCTCATCACCAGAATGTTTTAGAACTTCAGATGTTATTTCTTTTTTGAGAAGTGGGGATTGTAGCCACATTTTGCATAGGGGGAAAAAAAAACAAACCAGCAACTGAATTTCTTTTTCAACTAATACTAGCAGTTTGCGGCTAAACCTGAAATTGCACCCAAAACTTTCTGAGTATTGCTCTAGTCTCAAAACCGAAAGCTATCTTTTATTTTTATCATCAATACAGTCCTTTTCAAAATGAGCTGTATAAAGTAAGTATATAGTATCAAAATAGCAACTCTAGGTTATCAATTTTAACTTTGGGGTTTTTTTAAAGCAGTGAGCAAACTGATTTAAACGATGGAGCACGTGTCAAGGTCGGGTTCACTCTTGCTAATAACTGATTGTTCAAAAATACTGATGGGCGCTTGATCTGAACCTAACAATAGTTGTTCCTGTGTAGCAAGGGTTATACATATCAGTAATTATGTATTTACGCAGTTCTGTAACACATATTTATTCACAATCTTATTTGAATCGTTTCCTCATGTTCACAAAACAGGGAATGATGTGGCTTTTCTTTCTATTAATGTTTTAGATATAACTCCATTTTTGAAACCTGCTGTTCAACTAGAAAAGCTCTTTGGGGGGACTGAGAATGGCATTACCACCAGGGTATTAAACACATAACAAAGTTATGTCGTCCCAGCATGTTCTCAGTTTACTTTGGCTGGGTTTATTAAACAAAGACCAACTGTATGTTTGTGAAATGACCAATTATTTCTGTGCCAGGCTTCATCTTTGGAGACAGATTTCTTGCCATCAGCTGGTAGGATTCTTTCTTGCCACGTTCTGTGAAGGACGAGGCCCCCACACTTTGTAGATGTCCTACGGGGCCCTGGCCAGGATGGTGTCCACGCATGGCTATAGGTGCCTCTGATGGTGTGGCTTGAAGCCTTTTGTATTTGCAGTATGAAGCTTTTCTGATTCACAAGCTGTGCTATAACAGCAATCTTCTCCCTGTTCATCTTTCCATTGGTTTCTCTACCAATTAACTCAAATGGGGAGAAAAGTTCTCTACATCTTTTAGCTAGTCTGAAAGCAAAAGTTATTTAGGTGCTAATTTTGAAAATTATTAATTTGAGGAAAGGGTGAATGCTAGAACTTGTATAGTTTGTAAAGACAGGAAGTAAATTGTGACAACACGGTATGCTAAAATAATTGGGTGTTTCTATGTTGAATAAAATGTGAAAGGTGCACTGGTCTGCTTATTTTGAGAATGGGTAATTATAGGATTTCTAGATTCAGGGATGACTTTATGTTATAATTTCATAGGCAGCTTTGGCCAGTTGCCTTTTTTTTTTTTTTTTTGCTTTTTTTTTTCCTGTTCATAAAGGTTAATCTAAATTGATTTAAAATATCTTGATTTAAAATATTCCTGATGTAGATGAAGTTGGCTGTAGTGTATTTTTTCAGAGATGTGAATTGTTATTCACTGTGACCATTCTTCATAAAAGCTTCGTGGAAAGACAAGTTTTTCTGTATGCAACAATTACATGCAAAATGCATGAATGCATGGGTTTGGGCCTGCTTTTTTTTTTTTTTTTTTCCACTCAGGTCTGCTCAGATAACTTGACTAAGAAATTTCTACTCTTGGATTGTATTTTGCAAATGGCTAACATCCAGCATGGCAGAGATTCAAGCTGAATCACAAGACACACTTTGCGATGACATGAGTGAGCACCAGACCCTCCTAAGTGACGCAGTCATAAACATAAAAAATATAATTTTATCCATCCTGTAATAATGGTAACTTTACGGGTCTAATAATCAAGGCTATAAGGAAAAAGGCAGCTTGTACAGAGAGGTAACATCTTTTATAGCAACTTACGTATCGGAAGAACGGTCAACTTTTGGGGTATATAAGCCCTTCCTCAGTTCTGAAACAGAAACAAAAGACTGCAGGCTAAGTGCCGCCTGGGGACAATTTACAGGGCTTACCTGAACTATGCAAATTATGTATTAGACTGAAAGTGAGTGTTGCTAACCTGTAGTTAGTTTGGTATTTGCTGCTTTTTTTTTAGCTCTGAATGCAGGTTTGAGAGCCCCAAAGTAGCCTGTCTCCTTATACTATGTATTTTTTACATATAACTATTTTTCTCCTCCTCCTCCTCACTTCAGGTTGCATTGATTAATAGCTTGGTGGATTGAAGCAGAAGATAGGAAGTGTTCAACTATTTGTTACTTAGAGCTAAAGTTGGAAATGAGGCATTTGTAATATTTACAATTTTTTGCCTCTTTTTGCTTTTTTTTCACCATTTAAATTAAAAGCTTTCAGACAAAATTGATAGATTAGAGGTCTTCCTAGGTTAAAGTCCTGTTTCAGTGTCGAAGAGGCTAAGTCCAGATCTTTTAGTGCTTCAGCACTGGAAGATTCAATATCCTAAACTCAGTATTTAAAAGTGAAGGAACCAACACATTAATAGTAGACAGAACTCTAGACATAGTTCTCAGGGCATAAGAATACCCATGCCTTCATGTCTCTTCACATAGTCATGTGATTTCGAATGGAATATTAGTCATTAAAATCAAGAAGAGGGGTGGTTTCGTTTTGTGCCAGAACCTTAAAAATTCTTGTAATAACAGAATAGTCTGAAGCTTTGCAAGGTTTTTCATGTGGTTTCTTTTTTTCCTCCGCAGCTTGATACTGTAAAAATGAAAGTGTCATTGACAGGATGAGCAAAGGGACTTTTCTAAAGTAACTTATAATGCATGGACGCAGTAATCTAGCAAAGTACAGAGCAAGCTTTGCTTGCTCACAGGTGACTTGTGTCCTTGTAATACAGGTTTCTTCATGAAGGTCATCTCTGCGTAGAAACATTTTCCTGCCTGCTGTTTTGCACTTGTTAGGGGTAGCTCTGCTTTAAATGAGCTATCCTTTCCAAGTTGGTCGTTCATTAGCAGTGTTGGGGTTAGTGCAGCTCAGCAGGGAATTCCACCAAGATGGAGCGCCTGCTAAACTGCACTTAGAGCATGCCTCGTTATTCCCTGTTTTAAGGGATATTCTCTTATATCGTGCTTATACACATAAAGAAGTCCTAATGCAATTTCCATGGCATAGTTGTAGAGATGTGGAGAAAGTTTGGTCCCTGCATTCTGCAGAAATAGAAGGCTTATGCTTCAATAATAGATTGGTAGCTGTTGCTTATTTTTAAATTGAAATTAATTTTATTATCAATTCAGTAATTGATTTATTAATTTATCAATTGAATGTAGTCAGTGTATTTATTAATTGAAATACTCACAGGATACTTGATAATCATATCAGAACACATCTTCCTGCTCTGCCTGCAGGAACTGGACACCTGAAGGTTTCAATTAGATGATGTACAGATCTCCATTTCCTTTGTGCAGATGTTGTAGTGCAGCTGTGACCTGCTTCACAGCTGGAATCCTGCACAGGGTGGAGTCCTTCACGGAGTGGAGTTCACATATTACTCATCTGTGTTACGTGCTGCAATAGGTTAGGAGATACCCAAATACAAGGTGTTTTTCCTGGCAAGCACTGTTAATGGAGCTGTGTGAGACCCCACTGCCGCCTGGGTTTTGCAGTACCTGTGAATATCATTCTTGAGCATTTGAGTAGTTCCGCTGGTGGTCACCCATCGTGATTCCAGCTTTGCTAGTAGCATATGTCAGCATTGGTAACATATGTAAAGACTCAGTGGTAAGAGACTGTAGTATAAACTATAGTATAGCAGCTTTGCAAGACAGCTTAAGATAATAGTGGGCTCAAATTATAACTGTATCCATTGTGAAGAACAAAATTAATTTCTGATTCCAACTATTAAAAAAAATTTTCTTACACATTTCCTTTTCTGTGAGCCATCAACTATATACATATGGATTTTATAAAGTCCCTGTTTCTGTAAAGAAAACCTCTTCGCAGTCAAGCAAGCTAGTGATGTTTTATGTGAGGAGATCAACTTTTTTCCCGAAGTGATCTAGTTGTAAAATTAGGGCTTAATGTTTCTAGCAGATGCAGAAGGAACCCTTGACTCCAACAGTTTTCTAAATCTATGATGATATTGTTGGCTTTTAAAGCAAATAATGTTTACTCTTACCTCCAAAAACTATACAAAATATTTGAGATTTATTTACATAAACCAGAAACACAAAGTATAAATAGGGAGGTGATTTTTACACAGGGAAAGAAATGTGTGATTCAAAATCACTTTCTGCATTTTATGTACTAATGCTTTTCCTAAAACGAAGGGGTTTTTTAGCAAAAAAAAAAAAAACCACAACGAAAAGACTCAACATGTAACTACATATTCATCTATCCAAGTAAAGCATTGTACAACAAAGTGGTGAGATGTCAGCCCTGGGAAGCATAGTATGCCATCTTCCGTTTTCGCGAGCCCAGCTCCCCCCCGCATCAGGGCCGGTGTTACTGCTTCCTCCGGCCGATAGATGGAGCACCACACCACTGAATACCTGCCGCTACCGCAACAGCCAGGCGCTGACGTGTGCGGTGGGTCTGAGGTTGCTGCAGTTTCTTAGGGAGCACGTTTTGCTCTAAAGACAAGGTTACGCAGCCATTTCACCGGACCGTAAATCTGCAGCTTCCTCACGCAGGAGGTTATGCTGTCTTTCCCACCAGTGTCTGCTAGGTCTTACTGTTTCCTTTATAATGGTGGTAGCATTCGTGCGTCCGTGCGATGAGCTTGATCTGCAGAATGACAGGGCTGAAAACTAATTTGATGTCTCCATGCCAAGAGAAAAGCTTCATCTTCAGCTGGATCAGTTGCCTAATAGCATTATCACGGGGCTGGGTGAGGGCTGGCCCCGTTGTAAAGGAGTGGTAGGAACGAGCAGAGGCAAGAAGAGGGAAGGTGGGACCACCTATTTTAGCAGGAGCTTTGATTTACGCAAAATAAAATTGGTTTTTCTTGAATGAGTGGGACAACTGAGATGATGTGTCAAAATTTGGTCGTCTGGAACTGGATTTGCAATGTGATCCTATTGTTGTGTTAAGTAGTTTTGGAAAATAATGGTTATTTGTCTTGGAGGTTTTTATGGACTCAATTTTAAGACATGTAGAAGAAACCAGACTTTTCAGGGGACAGGTACTGAACCACCTGGAGATTCAGTCTCACTAAGTACAGGCTTGAGCAAAATAACTAAAACTCAACACGGCTACCTTTGTTGCACACTTTTGAGAATCTTGACTGTGAAGTTTTAAAATAATGCTTTTAAAGCATTAGATACATTTACTGTCCCTTAAGATCAGTTCAGGAAGCAGTAGGGCATGGAAATCCTGCATGGTTTGGATAAATTGCAGACATACGTTCAGCTGTTGCCATGCTCTGTGAGTTACTGAAGTCTGTGAAATTACAAATTATGTTGGTTTCAATGATAAATTCATGACAGCAGAATACACTCATACTCTCACAGAAATATTTGGAAATGAAGGACTCTTGGGTAAGACCAAGGAACTGAAAAGCGAGTGACCTGATTCCTGTGCCTGTTTGCATCATGTTTCCTGTCTGAAATGGGGAATTTGCCAGTGACCACCATTAGGATTTCACTCTGTGACAGCATGCCAGCCAAGAGGATTGTGCAAAGAGAACGATAAGCTAAGTAGGGGCTTTTCCTTGCGCCAGCCAGCACTAAACTGCTCCAGAGACAGGCAGGCATTTATTTGTTACTCCTGCACCTTGGTGGGACCCCGTTTAGACCTTTGTGGTTTTTGTCTTGCAGGTTTATAAATCAGTAAGTACCTAATACAGTTTTCACAGAAAGCAATTTCGCCCCCCCCCCCCCGAAGAGCTGAAATGATTTAGTCCTGGAGCCATGCAAGTGTTTAAGCACTTCATTCCTACTCAGTCCCATTTGGTATTTCAGTGGGAAACTGAGTTTTGCTAACAAATCTGCGGGCATTTGCTGTCGGTGTAAAGCAGTGTAAGGGCCATTCCGCATGCATGGTCTGCGTGGCCCCTGCCTTGTGCAAGTGCCACTGTTTGTTTAGCTGGGTTAAATAAGGAAAAGGTGTGAATACAGTAGTCTTGTGTTACAGACTTCAGGGTTTACCCTAGGCCTTAGATTTTCTTGCAGAAGTGGTCCCTGGACCCTTTTGAAAACTGAAATTTTACCATCAGTGCACACTTAGGAAGTCTGTCTTTTTTGGGTCTTTTTACCATAGAAGGATTTTTTTTATTTTTTTTCTCCCTGTGAGTCTGTTTCCACAAATCAAAATTCAGTATTTTCTGACTGTCGCTTTTTTTTTTTCTGCAATCTGTATGGCAAGCTGTCTTTTGTGATTTTGATGCGTCTTTCCTGAAGGGAGCATTATTCTTGTTTAGCTTACATGTAATGTATTTCATTGTTCATCTCTGAGCAATTTTTTTTGTATATTATTGATTTTGTGACTTGCATTGTTGGAATGCACAATGCATTGGTTGCACAAAACTGCGCATTTTGGGTAATTTGCTGCTTTCATACTTTCTGAGAGAAGGTAATGTATGTTGGCTTGACTGAAGCGGCAACAAAAAGCTGCTATTATTTTATGTACCTTACAAAGGGAATCCGTCTTGTGCTTCCCTGCAGCTACTGTTGGAGGCAGTTCTATGATCAGAAACGACTGTAACATTATTCATAGAGTCCTTTGTGCAGGTTTACTTAGGACTGTTATCCCAGATAGTATGCATGGGTTATTAGTGTACTCCTGACTTGCTGGCCTGCTAGAAACATGGGAAAAACTAGTTCACCAGGCAATTCTAGCAATAAGTCTATGAAAATTCACTGTAACAATGGAATCCCCCAGGGGAAAAAAAAAAAGGTACTAAAGCAATAATACTACTTACAAATTCAAAGTATTGTGCAAACATTAAATAGTCTTTAAAGCAATTCCAAGAGAGATGTTCTAGTAAAGTAATTTCAGTGACTTAAATGCTGCTGCACACTCTGGCAGGCATTGAATACGATTATGAGGAAGAAAGTAAGAATACCAAGGAGAAATCGTTGTGGCTGCAGGCTATGCATCCAGATGCTCTTAATGGATTATTATGTCATGGACTCGTACCCTGCAATTGCTCTCTTGCCACGCGGTCTGGCATGTCTGCACAGGCTACCACAGTTTTAAGACATAAAAGTAATAATAGGTTATGTGGATATTTTTTTTCCTTTCTATTTCAGGAATAGTTTGTATGGAGGACATCCAGCACTGTGTGATAAATCATATCTTCACAGGGATTTCTAGCAAGGGCTCCCTGGACATGTAGGCCATGGGCAGCAGTTAAGGAACCGTGCAGTGCTGTACTCGTGACCAGCCTGTGTTTGTGCTACTGCAGGGCAGCCTCAGGTGCTGCAGTTGTCCCCACACAGCTCAGCTCTGGGACTGGATCTGTCGTTGTCTCTAGCATCCACAGTATTTATCCATCACATAGCAGCATATCTCTGTTTTACCAGAGGCGTGCCATGTGAAAGTGAGTCAGTTTGTTTGTTTTTAAGAGAAGTTACTGCTTTTAGCAACCTCTCAAAAGTCATTTTATGTAACATTTTCATGAGTGGGCATGGCTATATATATTTTAGAGGCATTACAATAAAGTGGCCGCATATAGTCTTTCCAAAAGACTTGTCACGGTGTCCTTCTCCTTTTCCTGTCTTATAGCTAAGAGGAAAGTATTCCATAAAAGAAATCACACAGCAGAGCTCACATTAAGTTCCCTGAGCTGTGGGAAAGACTGGTTTAAAACAGAATGGGAGAGGAGGAGAAGTTGTACTTGCCAACCAGGTGTGCTAATAATAGTTGGGACCTTATGGTGCTCTACTCACCGTTGTAACTCTTAGCCCATCCTTTTAGACCCGGAAGAACCTGGACTATAACATCTTGGCTTGTCACCATTCACCTGTGGGTTGAAGGTGTTGTTGGAGCCTTCGTACACAGTGCTGCAACACGGCGTCTTCTACAACTGGCTCATTTTTATGTTCTTTCTGAACCCTGGAATTTTTCAGGGTGCTCTTAAACTGCAAAGCAGAAAGAATCACACATTTAGTGGTGTAATAAATGAGAGTTCATTATTATCAGACAGATATCTACACAGTAAAAATGTATCCCCCTTTGGTTTATTTGGTTTTGGTATTTTTATAGGCATTTGGAGTAAGTTCAAGACTTAATATGCAGAGAAGCATGAGCTAACTAGAAATTCATTCACTCATACTACTATAAGCCCCCTTACTTCTTAAAATGGCTGATTTATGATGTTAGAGGTTGATAGCATTGATTTGATTAAACTCCCAAAGCAAGCAAAGTAGAAATGCCTAAGCACTGGATTGCTGGTGAGTGTGATTTATGCTCTATGTGTGGTGTTCTATAAAAATGTCAGCAATTTTAATGTAGACACATCTGCATTAAATTTTTGCAGTTTCTCCAAAAGTGCTGCTATTTGGACCAAAAAATATTCAATAATATATTTGTATTATAGGTATGCACCCACATAAATGCGCATTCTCTTTTTCTTGTTGCTGATTTGCATAAATACACTGTCTTGGAAATAGACCCTTTTATTGCAAGTTTCACAGGAGGAAGCATGTAATTATTAGATTTGGTGAGTTAGCATCTATTGACTTAGCTTGCTTCAAAAGCAGATTTATTTTAATTATTTCAGCTATTGCTGCTGCTTAACTAAACCAGTCTGTCTCTGGTACACAACCCATCATCTGGGCTGCTTGCTGGGGGGTGGCATTTAGAAGTAACATGTCTAGCTCTATCTGAAGTATACTACGGCTTTCAAACTGTAAAGATGTGGCCCTCAAAGCATAAAAATATGATCGAGGAAAATAACTTCAGGAGATAGGGAGCCTAGAAGAGAGAGAAGTGGAAGAACAATGGGGGCAATGTGGTGGGAAAGAAAAATGAGGGGATGGCTCAAGTGGAAAAGAAAAAACAGGGAGAGAAGTAGAGAAGGCAGCAGTTAGTACTTACTCTGGCACCAGTGATCCTGGGGACAAAGGGGATGTGTGAGTTTGGGGAATGCAAAGATCAGAGGTGGTATGAGGGCTCAGTAAGGACATTGGGAGGGTGGGAGGATGCAGAGGTGGAGAGAACACCAGCTGCAGGCATTTTCACCAGGTACAGATTTGCGGGCGGGCACGTGGAATGGAGCCTGTGCCACTGTCACCCGCTGCCACCGTGGCACCCGCGCCCTCGCGGCTGCTCAGCCATCTGCCGCGGTCCCGCTTGCCTGGCTGAGTGCGAGACCTTTTGTCCTGCTTTGCACAGATTCACTGTAAAAAGTGGGAAGCACCCAGCGCAGCTAGGGCCAGCTGGCATGTCTGGGTATTCCTAGCAGGGCTGAGGTGGATGGTATCTCTGCACTGGTGAAAAGTGTGGTGTTCCTGGGGCGAGAAACCTACCTCACCACTGCCTTGGTATAAGATGATGTCAAGAAAACTTAATTTTATTCCTGAGGTTTTATTCGTTTACAATTTTAAAGAAGGATGAGGGTTGTGTGTGTGTGTGTATCAGTTTGTTTCCTTTGAGGCTGGAGAGCTTTTGCTGAGGTGCTTGTAATGGGTAGGTAAAACCACACTTTAAAAAAATCTTTTAATTTAAAAAGATTAATTTTTTTATTTAAGATATTTATTTTTATTTAAGATAATTGAAAAGCCAGTTCATATAACTGAGAGACAGAAAATCATAGGTATAGTATATATCAATAGTACAATAAAGCTATGGCTGATTAAAAATCAGGCAGAACCGCACAGAAATCTGTGCTGAGTATGTAAAGGTGTATAGCCATCTACAGAGTCACGCATACTTAAGTTTTTGACAGTGCAGAAGACTCTACCTTAACTGATGTCTTTTTCCTTTCCCTACTAATCCTCCTCCCACTCAGCAAGAAAATTATCTGCAAAGGCTTACACAAATGTTACATTATAAGACTTATTCAAGAATAATTTAACACATCTCTGGAGAACTATTCCTGACTCTTGCTTGGGTAAGTTGAGAATCGGGTTCCCTGTAGAGTTCAACCTGTATCCTCGGATAAACAAAAAATTTAGGTTCTGCTTGACACTGGCAGATTCACGTTGCCTGCAGGTAGGATTTTGCCTAACAGAGTCCTCCCCGGTCGTGTGTTTCTTTCCCAGAAACTGGAATTCTTAGTTAAGGCTCCGCTTCTTTAGTGATGCTGGCTAGCTGGTGACCCTGTCGTGCTGCTGGAAGGCCTTGGAGCTGCAAGTCACTGAAAATAAACAGTAAGGAAATAATGGCATAAACATTTCGTGTATAGCTTACTATTTTCTATTCTTTTAGTGGCGTACAAATGGCAAGCATCTTGCTTTCAGAATTACTGCGGATTACTGCAGTCTCAGCAGAGAAGCTCTGAACAGCCTGACTTGAGTGGATTGAGATGCCCTGTCCCCAGCTTCCCTCTGCCAGATGTTACCATCCCCGTAAGTGTCAGCAGAAAAGACTGTTCAGAATTTAAAAAACAGAGAAGCAAAAATGTTTCTCTGGTACAGAAACGCAAACCTGCTGAACCTTAGATAGCTTAAGACTTAGTATTTCTAATGGATTTGTAGGTCTTCCCTGCCAATGAAGATTTATCTACAGATCTTTCAGTGTCAGAGGAGTTTGCTCTTCTGAGGGTTGTTTAAGTCAACAGGGTATGTGATCCCCTCCCTGAAGAGAGTGTCCTACCATTGGCATTATCTGCTGCCTGGAGGGTCTTCTGGTGAGAAGAGGTATCATCACTCACTGCCGCCTTCTGGCTCTTCTTCCAAGCACACCAGATGGAGATGAATATAGAAATGCCAGGAGAACAGTCTCCACATGATGCTTAGCCAGTCAGGACTGAATTTCATCCAGAAAGATCAACATCCCGAGTCAGAACTCCTTTTCAAACAGAGCTGACACTCTGTCTCTCCTGTGGCACACAATGTTTCATCCTTGAAAATACCAGAACAGTTTTAGTTCTCCTGGGTGTATGGTTTTAGTGCATTAACATTTTTACCACAGGGAGTGCTCACCAGACTCAAGAATAGGAACTGATTAGTTAAAGATACAGTGCTTTAATACTTTGTCTTACTTCACAAGCACTGCTAAGCTGCTTGTCCCAGCTCTGCTCAGCTTTTGCTTTTTCCTGTGCCCTTGGTGGTGAAAGGAAATAAAGGCTTTATCGCAGATGTTATCTGTGGGAGTTCAGAACAGACACTGATACTCTGAACCCAGGCACTGAAAAAACTCCCCGTATTTTGCATTACATCTTACCACCACCCTGGCTGGGACGTCTGTGGATCCCAAGTGGGTGCACAAGTAAGCTAAAGTTTGTCTCCTCCTAAAAGCTGGGCTAAGCTTGTTTATCACTTTCCACAGCTTACAATTTCATAATTAAGCTCCCTGCTTACATCACTAAACTCAAATGGGTTATAATTCCATGTACTGATCAAGACCTTGTTCATCGGTGGATGCTTAGTTATTCTTCCGCTGTCCTGCGCAGATGTTTTGGTGTGCTGAATGTAGTAACTTTATGTATCCACTCACCTTCCTGCACACTTGTCTTCCCTTACGTGCACATTTGACTGTTCTCTCTATCTGTAGACATTTCCTGGGGAGACCACCTTGGGTTGTGTGGAGGTACAGCTGCGGTCTGAAAAGCAGACCTTATGTTTCTGGTGAAATTGTGTACATAGACTCTGCAAATTCTAAAGAATTGGGGGAGAACACTTTCTTTTACTTTACTATAACCATCCTTTACTATACCTCACTATCCTGTACTTCTTAATTGAATCCGTGGAGGAGAAAAGGCCATTCAATTCCAGTCTGAAAATATTTACATGAGATCCTGCAAGGCTTTCAGGATAGCTCTGAGCTGCAGAAACACCTCCCCCAGTTTTCCACTGGAAATGTTATGTCCCAAGCTAGCAGCAAAAACACCTAGAGCAGCATGAGTAAGTAAAAATGAATGGAGATGCTTTATCTGTCAAAAGGTACCTTGTAGTTTTGTTTTGTTTTGTCTCTGAACTAGGAGAAAACGCGTGTAGAGGGAGCCCCAGTTACCATTCTGTGTTTGGAAGCAGAGAGCTGGGCGGCACAGTCCTGGAATGAAATACCGCACTGCTCTGCCAAGAACTGATCGGGCAGAAAGTCCTGACTTGCCTCAAAGCCATTCCCAAATGTTTACAAAGAGAAGGACAAGGAGAGGGGTTAGCCTATGCAACAGCTTCTCGGCAAGGTGTGATAGAGGTGATTTGGTTAAGCCAAGCAGCCCATTTGAAATCTCCCCTTGTGAGCTGTGCTTCTGCCACCTCTGCTTTCTTTCCTGAGAGCCACATCAAAGGTGTTTGGCTTTGCAGCCTGTTCTTGTACTTGCTCAGGCACAGACCTGTCCTTTAGCTGTGCTCCTGCCCTCCCCAGCCCTTCCCCCAGTCCTTACTGGTGTTAGGCTGGCAGCATCACCCTGCCTCACATTCCAGCTGAAGCTTTTGGGTGCTGTGTTTCTTCAGCACTGCTTGTGCCACCACAAGTTTTGTGACTGCCAAACACTCAACTTGCTCACGATGCCCTTGCAGCTACTGTATTTGTTTAAACTTATATAGCTTATTAGTTTAGTAGGCTTGGTTATAATCTCAGTCTTATTTCCAGGTAAGATAATGAATGTGCACCAGTAACACTGAAGGAATACTTGCCAGAAGATACTGGCAAGAATTTGCAGCATTTCTACTCTTGTCTTTGCAGGATAGAGAAATGTTTTCCTGGCTGCATACACACAGCCCAGAGTCAGCAGGGACACCATCTCCAGTGAATGAGGGCTGAGCAGAACTTGGCTGAGAGGTGTAAGGTCTCAATCGATACAGCTAATGCTGCTGCAACAGATGCTGCCACTTCTGCTGCCAGCAAAAAGCTACTGCTTTGATGTTGCACATTGTCAGGTCAAGAATCGAGTTGCCAGCACAAGAGGCTTACAGGCTAGGAAAATTAATTTCAGTTTCAAAAGTCTTTCAGTCAGAGAAAGTGCTTAGTTATTAATGAGTCCTCCATGGCTCTGCAACTCTGAAGAAGGATATTGGGAAACTATAAATATGGAATGAAATACTGAATTATTTTAATTTCTATGGAGGCAATATTCTGAAATGAGAAGTGAAATACCCACTAAAGCACCTAAGAAAGGAAGTAAAATTTCTCTCTACCCAAATTCTGTATTTTTCTAAAAATTCAGTGATTTTCTTAGCAGCGTAGAGGAGCTAAGAGCAGCTTAGGAATGCTGGACTAGTCCCACACTGTATTTAATACAGGATTGCATTTTGAAATGCTCTGGTTTGGAGAGCAGTGGTGGTTTGTGAGACCATGGCTAGTTATAGGCAAATAGCCCACACAAACATGAGATATAAAAAGGGGAATTACAAATACGAGTATTTGGTGGTCTAGGAAGAAAATGAAGTTGTCCATCAGGCCAAGAAGTTTAGGAGATGCTATAAAGATGTGTAATCTTACACAAATATATAGTGAGTGTAGATAAGGATTTAAGTCAAGAGAAAACATCACAGGTTTTACATAATCTGGTTTTGGCCATTTTTTGTTTGCCACATTCCCTGTATGGTTTATTAAGAAAGAAATGTCCATGAGTGTAATTCAGAGGTTGGATGGATTGAACTGATTCAGAGTCTGAATTTGCTCTGTTAGTTATGAAGAGCTTGTTTCTCAGTGGGCTGACATCCGAGCCTGGTCTTGGCCCACCCCATTCCCATGACCCTGCCCAGCCATCCCAGGTTGTGTCTGTACACGTGGGCTTCACTTAAAAAGAAAGATCATTTATATTATTCCCTATTTTACAGGCATATTTAGGAGAAAAACATCCCTGCTCTGAGGTAGACAAATAGCAAACTACTGAGGAGGCAAAAACAAGTCCAGCAGAAGGTAATTCTATATTCTGGAGAGTTGATTTCAGTGAAGCATGAGACCTGTGGGACAGTGGCAAGATCCTGAAAAACTGAAACTGTCTGGCACGTAAGTATGACCCATGCAAATTCCTCCTTTTTCAGGGTGAGGCTTTTCAAAATAATTTCAGTTTTTACATTTTGCACAATATTTAATGCCACTCTTATCCTTTATTGTGTTTTGCACACATTTTGAACCTGTGTAACCACTCAAACTCACATCCATGCATCAGCTATGTGACTCACTCTTTAAACATTACTTAACCCACAAAGTTGAATATTGATTTTGTGTAACATGTCTCTGGCAGAGAGTGTTATTTGCAGAAATTCTTGTGTGAATTAGAAGAATCTGGGATACCCTTTGTAGACTTGTTTCATGCTTCAGTGTTTGACTCACGACTCTCTAATCTGGTATCATCTTCATGGCTTTATGTACCTCTCACCCACCCACATCTCAGATTTGTTTTCCTCCTACTCACCCTTTTGCTCACTACACTCCTCCCAGTTCTCCTTTAACTAATCTCTTAATCTCATTTTCCTCTTCTCTGTTTTGTTCATTCCCTCTTCTTCTTCCCTTGGCTCTGGTGCTTGGAGTGTCTAGCTGGTAGGATGCTTGGCCAAGGGTCCACTGTGGACTTTACAACCAAGGGCAAAGTGCCTTTCTGGGCTTCTTGAAAGACTTACTTTGAATACTTCTATGAGTATTTTGGTATATGGATTTTCTTAACTGTTATTCCTTATCCTACGCCAGAACTCCCTTGTAATGTTAATCCTAAGTAGCAAGGCTTCTAGCTGGCTTTTGTCAGCCCTAAGGATAGACGTACAGAACAGTGTAGGTAATAGTGATTGTTATGACAGCTATCAGCAGATACCCCTGTGATACATGCTCCCAAAGTGCTTATTTCTCATGTGCATAAAATGCTTGCAGTTGAGAAGACCTGCTGTTATGTGAGGTTGTTTAGCCATGGTAGCTCTTGGAAAAGGAGCTGGTGAGTCATCAGTGAGGTCCATCTCCAATTAAGGCTCCTAATGTACGGTTGCTCTCTTGGAACAAGGAATTAGTGTAATTGCCTTCTGCTTATGGTACATAAAAAGTCTTATTTACAGTGTATCCCATGTCTGTATCTCCTTTATTGAGAAACCAGCCTACAAACTCTGGAATTCAACTACTGAGCAAAAGTATCATTCTGGTGCCAGAATATGATCCTTGTGAAGGTTGAAGCTAAAGTAAAACAGTTTTCAGGCAGATACATCTAAGTAAGCAATGTATCAAAACTAGTTGTACCTTATAGTCAAAACATGGAAAAGATGAATAAAATAACAAATGGTTTGCATTTTTAAGATGCATTCCATAATTAAATTCCAAATGTAATCTAACATTAAAAAAGGTGTGTAATCTTGTAGCAAAATACATACAAGTATACAAGTTTAAATAGGGAATCAAAATTTGTGGCAAGTCTTTATAAAGGATACTAAAATAATAAAAAAAAGGGGTTTTAGTTAATTATTAGAAGGTTCTGAATCTGTGTTTTGAAGAGGGACCCTGCTTCTCACAAATCATCTTCATCGCCAGTTTCTGAGGAAAGATACGTTTTCATAGCAGATTTGTGACCAGAGCTGTGTTGATAACACAGGGATGTTTTAGCTATTGCTGAGCAGTGCTTGCACAGCATCAGGTCTTCTCTGCTTCTCACCCTGCCTCGCCAGCCAGCAGGCTGGGGGGCACCGGGGGCTGGGAGGGGACAGAGCCGTGACAGCTGGCCCTACTGACCAAGGGGTGTCCCAGACCATATGACATCATGCTTAGCAATAAAAGCTGGGGAAGAAGGAGGAAGGGGATGTCTGGAGTGATGACGTTTCTCTTCCCCAGTCACCGTGAAGCGTGATGGAGCCCTGCTGTCCTGGGGCTGGCTGAACGCCTGCCTGCGATGGGGAGGAGTGAAGGAATTCCTCCTTTTGCTTTGCTTGCATGTGCAGCTTGTGCTTTACCTGTTAACTGCCTTTATCTGAACCCACCAGTTTTCTCAATTTTACCCATCTGATTCTCCTCCATCCTGCTGGAAGGGAGTGAGCAAACAGCCTGGGGGGCTGAGCTGCCCACCAGCGTTAACCCACAACACACACCTCCCACTGCAGCACATACATAGTACTGTGTGCTGGCCCAGCTCCACATTCATTCATATATATTTTTGCTATGATCTCATTAACATGCAGACGTTCAGACTGCATTTATGGCTCATATTATTGATAATACACAAATGCATTTGCAGCTTGAGTTTAAGTTAGACAAACAGTGTGAGAAAATGGACAGAAAATATTTCAGATATATTTTATATGTCATTGATTTCATGGTATGCATCCCAGTTTCCTCAGCCTGCAAATGAACTGTTTATAAAGATAATTCAACTAATGTACAGATGACTGATTAATTTTCATACTGCAATCACACTAATGAAAATTCTGTCAGAATACTTACAGGTTTCTTTTACATTCTAAAATATTGTTTCTGCAGTATTCATTGCGACAGTATTCCCATGCTTTAAGATTCTTCGGGAAGTTCATTTAATAAATTGTGCTATTACGATTTTCTTTGGTTGAATGCACAGAAATTCTTAAAAGCAATACAAAACTAAATGGAACCAAACAGCTCATTAAACACTAATATCTAAATGCCTCTGCTTGAGCTGATGGGATTTAAGCCACATCCTGACAATCATGTTGTGGGACTGGAGCCTGATCTTCCATCCCTTCCAGAGTGATGCTGTTATTTTCTGTGCCCAAGGATCTTCCAGGGTCTCCAGGCTAGCTTTCTGCAGCCAGACAATAGAGAAATCAGGTGACTTGCTCCTTACAAAACTGCTTTCCTATAGCTAGGAGAGGACTAAACCCTTCAGTTTCACAAAACCAAAACCAAAACAAAACAGAACACCAAAAAACCAAAACATCAACATAAGAATAATTGTTCTTCTTTTAACATAGCATGTTTGATTCAAGGACAAGTATTTTCAGAAAGATTTTGTTTGGGACGTTACCTGGGGGAAACCACAAAAGGTCACTTTTTTCCAAATCTTCGTAGCCCTGTATTAATATACTTGGAACCGTGTTTAGGAACAATGAGAGCACACCTAGCCAACGTGAGTTTGTCAATGTTGCTGCTTTTACTGGAAGTGAGATGAAGGATGTTGGCTTCCATGAGATCTCCTGGGCTGCTCCGAGACTTAGCACCGCTGTGAGACAGGGCAGATAATGGCTTTGAGGGAAGAAACAACTGTATGAGTCCATTTAAAAAAAGTAATCCTTTTACTGTTTTCTTGGACTTCAGTAAAATTAGTTCCTGTTTACACCAGTTTGAAATCTGAATGGAGTCCTCAGGCTTTCTCAGATCATTGACTTCTTCACAGACAGTGTCTGTATCCAAGAACAAATCCAAGAACTACGGTAAGAGGTGTGTCAGTTGGTCTTAGATGGCCAAGATAGAAAACAGAGAAAAGGTTGGTTTCTCCATGACATAGAAAACCAAACATCAGAAAGCTGTAGGGAACGCTAATCAAGATTTGCATTTCTATGTCAGGCTTTTCACCTGAAGACCTCCCTGTGCCTTGGAAATGCTCCAGAGCCTCTGTTAGTATTGTCTTAATTTACATACACAAAATGAAGGCACAGAAATTGTAAAGGTCATTGCTACTGTTGAGAGAGGGAGATCAAACCTCTCTCTTTACGACAGGGAAAAAGATGGTGGGGCTGAAATTTATTGACATAACCCCTTGAAGTAGTTTGCCTGTTACTAATCGTATGTTTGTCACATTCTAAAGGGTGTAAAAAGTCATGTTTTGAGGATTACTGCTGCTCCTCCTGAAACTTCAGGCATGATCAGACAACATTGTGACTC
The DNA here is from genome assembly GCA_035590275.1 of Ibycter americanus. Lineage (NCBI taxonomy): Eukaryota > Metazoa > Chordata > Aves > Falconiformes > Falconidae > Ibycter > Ibycter americanus. Next base: position 546,742 of record JAVJGI010000057.1, on the reverse strand, counting down.
TGCCATGAGAGTACAAAAGGTTGTGGAAAAGATGCATTTTGACTGACCTGCTTTGAATTTTACTAGAAGCAGATGCCTGTGGTCATCTGAATTTGAGGTAAGTAAATGAATTCTCCTGTATAAAGATGACATTAAAAAAGTAGGGCTAGCCCTAATAATGTCTCTCATTATTAACAGAAACTGGCATGCATTAGGAGGAGGGTTGGATTATCTAATTAGTCTTTCCTAGCTTCATCTTGAATATTTTCCCCATCAATCTCTACATTTCTCACAGAAGTACCAATATAGTCTACATTCCTCAGTAGACTGCCTGCACTGACAAAGTGGGAAACAGCATTTCTAATCAGTTAATGTAATGGTCTTAAAATGGAGTGTGTGTGTGTGTTTGTGCACATGTGTGCAAAATTTCAGTTTGGTCACAGGCAATTGTAAACATTTCATCAAAAAAGTGGATGGAAATAGCTGTAATATTTCTAATTACTGGATCTGTAACAGCTACAACCTAAGATGAAAAATCAGATAAGGGTACACAAGACTTGCAGAAAATCCCAAAAGATAAATCAAGATATACATGACTGAATATTTATGTTGACCTAACCTGGATTTTTCATAGAAACAGTGGAGCTCAGTATGAGTGACAACAAAAGCGAGTACCACATGAGTGAACAATACAGTCACTACTGTTTGTAAATGATAGTTGCTTTGCCCTTCAGGCAGTGATGAGATTTTAGCAAGTCCCTGTTTCACCAGGAGGCTGTTTGCCTCATGGCTGTTGACCAGGACTTTCCTTCTGTTGCGGTTCGCAGCAGTTTGATTGCAGCTCCTCTCTGGCTTCATCATCGTGATGCAGATCATGTCACTTTCTTGGCAGAGCATATGTAGTTGGCCTTTATTAACATGTGGAATGTTGAATATGCATGCACGTGCTCTGTAATTACCGAACACTGCTTTGTACTGCTTGGTATAAGTGAGCTGGCATGCTGCTACAGGCCACTCCTATCGTTAAGCACCCTGATTCTCTGAGTGTCAGTCTGTATGCATGGATCCCTTACAACCCCTCTTCATTTGCTGTTAGCAATAAACCTAACTGGCTGGTAGTAAGGGGCAGTTCTGCTATAAAAAAGCTCTTAAAATCAAGACTTTCAGTGGTTGTAAATAGGTTGTAAAAACCAGTTGAATTGATTTTAAGAAAATAATATGAGATGCTAAAATATATATAAATCTCCTGAGTTACGTCGATAGGATCTCATGTAACAGTGATTGTATTTAGCTTTCATGTTGGTGTAGTTATAAAGTAGAATTTTTAAACGTCCCTCTCCTTCATGATTTGCTCTTAATGCTAGTTTATTTTAACAAAATGGAAGAGGTAAGAAAGACAAACCAGATACATATGTATGTAATGCCTAGAAGAGTTTAGGAACCTTAGCTCAGCATTGTAGGCCTGGTCTCCTTTAAGAAGAATACAGGCTGGGTGTAATGGTGAGGAGCAGGGATGTGCTGGGTGTCTGCCACTGCTGTGTGGCATCTTTTAATCTCAGCATAATGGGCCTTTTTGAAATGTATGCACTAATAATTGATGATGGAGACAAGAAAAAGGGCTTCAGGACTAAAGCAAAAGAGCAAATGATGTAGGATTAGCGTAAATAACGTTGCCTGACACCTTAGTTCTGTGCTTATCACACAAGTGATTTAGAGTAGTGAAAATACGATGCTGTAAGATCTGTGTGGGATGGGGGCAGATATGCTCTAAACTGAAAGTGCACCTTCCTAATACAGAGCAGGTGAGAGGTATATGATCTGTGGTCTGATGGCACAGCAGTGAATCGCCGCCCTCTCTCTGCTGCAATAGCCAAAGCCAATCCAAAAAGCCCCAGAGAGTTCAAAGCAAGTGCAGTTTGCACACAGAAACATAGCTGGAAGCCTATTGGGGAAAAAGTTAATGAAGGCAATGTATTTCCTAATAATTCAAAAGGTAAGAAGAAGTTACTGACTCTTAGGATCATCTGTTCATGTTTTCTCACTTGCATCCAGCTTACCTTTTACTTAAATAACAAGCAATGCCATGTGCATAGGTGTAGACTAAACTCCCATTCTTCTTCACTCCCTTTTTGCTGTTTGTAATTTCTACTATCATCTCCAATCTGATTTTTCAGTGTCAATATTATCACACCTCTCTGCTGTTTTCAAGAGTCCCTGTCCATGCTGACCAGTTAATACTGTAATCATAGTGGAGACTGAAAGGTAGTGAAAGTAAGGTGGAAGATGCACTATTATGTGTGATATGCTGAGGATAATGATTCCTCCCGCAGCAGCTTCTGAGATTTCAAAAAGTAATGCAGAACAATGTAGGGAAAAAAAAAAAATTGTAATACGTGTGTGACCCTCTGATACTCGTATGGACACACACTATTCTATGGTGAACTCACCGTGAGTGTACATATGCAAAGCAGTGACACCACAGCATGGGCCAAGTTAGCAACAGGTACAAACTATCAATGCTTTGTTTACTCTGGTGGAACTGTTATTCTTCTGCTCTAGTTGTGCGCTTGTCCTAGGCCTGGTGTATTGCGGGACCCCCCTCCTAGCACAGGCGCCCTTACTGGTTAGACAAGCCTGAGGGACCTGGGTGTGCACCACACAGTTCTGTGTCAAGACAAGACCTGAGCCCACACTGTTGTTCATGCTCAGGACCTGCATTAGGAAGGATACCCAAGCCTATAGGATGAAAAGTTGCTGCAGCACACAGTGGCCTTGTCCTTTGATCTGGGTGGTGGTGGGAGCAAAAAACATGAGTACACTTGGTGTGCAATCTAGTTACCCAAACCTAGAAGCCAAAGAATGAATTAGCCTAGAGAAAAAGCTGTCCTGCTTCTAAAACCTCCCAGAAGTAGGAGAAGGACTCGTCATAACTTGGATAAACCTCTCCAAAGCTACTGTGCTGCCACTTTGCATTTAGAATGGGAGAAGCCATCCAGTGCCCTACAGACACAGTGGGAGAAATAACTGCCATCTGCAACACAAACACTGATGTTACAAAACCCAAAATACAGGGAGAGATCTCCACCCTAAAACAAGCAATATGCATGCCTGATTTGGTATTCAAATGGGATGGGTGGAGTGGTTTTTCTGATTATTCTTTGGAGCAGGAATGATAGAGGAGAGGCAACTTAGACACCATGTGCTCCTTCTCAGATTCAAGAAAAGTCCAGAGAGAGGGATTTTAGATGGTGCTTGCTGAGACATCTGTGAACAGGGAAGCTGTATCTGGTGCCCAATGGTACAAGATTATGCATTTCTGAAAATAAGTGAATTAGCCTATCTTGACTTCTTCTCATAAATGGAATAACCTGCAATGCAGCCTTTTACCATTGCTCAAGTTCAAATGGTGCAAATTTCTTCACGATAATAATCCTCCAGGGAACGAGCAATATAGGCAACAATCTGGAAACTTCGTGAGACGTAAATTCATGTGTCCCTCTTCCCATGGGCAGGGCTCCAGAACTCCAGCTGACCAACCTCTTCCTTCCTTCCTCCCTCTAGTTGGCCAGAGCCCAGAGCTGGTTGTGTTTGGCTATATAAATATTGTTTATTGTTGAATTTGCCACAGTGAAAGACAACTTTCACTGCAGATAGCTTGTGTATATCGTCCCGAATGTTGCAAAGTAGCTCCAGCATAGGGTGGGGAAAGGAAGCTACTGCTCAGCTTTTCTGCATTGGCAGAAATGTTGTTTGGGGCACTGAGGTAAGCAGGAATTGCTGAAGGCTTGCTATCTCTGTTAATCAGACATGAGATCCCTAAAACCGAGTGCTGGAGGTTAGTGAACATTGAAAACATTGGCTCGGGATTTTCGCTGTGGGTATGCCAGCCAAAAATATCATTGCAGCATTCTGGGCTTGGAATCCTACCCTCGGCAAACATATTTCAAGCTTATACAGAGTGTACCACCATACCCATGTGTTAGAGTGGCATTATGCCAGTTCTCAAGGTGGTACACCAGCTTTAATAGGATGTATGTGCTAAGAAAAGACATTTTTAGTAGGGCAGCCTTCCTAGTACTGTAAATACCAAATATTCAGCCAGAAGTCCCTTTATAGAAAGCTGCAGGCCTGTTGACACAGGCTTGTGTTTGTCAGTGCTCTTATTCCCAAATAGTGAACTTGTAATGGGCTAGGAGGGGATAAAAGAGGTTGTGCTAGAGCAAAAAAAAAAAAAGAGAGGAGCGGGGATTAAAAAGGCAGGTGGCCTACAAAATCTATTAATAGCACAAGGGACAACAGAACATAGTTGCACAAAATCATAGCCTTGAGGCACAGCCTGTTAAGGCACGACAGTGGCAAATAATGACTTTTGGGCAAGATTTATCACAGCAGCTGAATAACTATCTCCTAATATATAAGTTATGTATTTACCATTAACTGCAGGAGACTGGGTGAGTTTTTAAATAAATATTGGCTTGAACATGGTGTATTTTCAGACTTCAGCTGTGTGCTTGCCCCCAGAACTTTATCTAAGTCCATGCTGAACATAATGTTTGCCATCACTTGCAACTTGATTATTTAAATTGGCAAAAGCAGGCTTGCCATTTCTCAGTGGTTGATCACAATGAATGGGTCACCTGCCTCCATGGTGCACCCTGATGAAAAATGAAAGGCAATTGATAAGAAAAAAGCCTGCTGTTACTATGAAATGTGCAGCAGGATTGTTAGCAGGTATATGGCAGTTAGTCACAGAAATCCTGCATATTCTTTTTTAAAGGTTTGGCCAGCGCTGTGCACGTGCCGGTGTAGTTGGGCAGAAATTACGTGTATGGACAGTCATTAGCATGTCCTTTACTGCATGGGGGACAGATGCATCTTCCTGCCTGCAGCAGATACTGGGAGAGTGAGGGGCTTATCTGGTGAGTTGCTTCTTTCACCTATTTTCTAAATGTGGCTATGCATCCTCTGCAGCTAAAAATGTAGAAACTAGCTGTCTGTTTTAGGAGTAGAAAAGCCTTTCATGTGGAAATTCAAAAAGGGAGATAACTGAACTTCAGGCTGACAACTAAAAGGGCAATAGCATCAAACAACATCTTCTGATCTTTTTTCAGTCTTATAATGCATTCAGCATGGTAATTGAGTACACAATCAATGACATTGTCCATATCTTATACTCAACCTAAAAATCATACATGATAACTTTATAGAGAAATGAAAACATTCCAGGATCTAAAACATGAATCCTTCCATCGGCTATGTATGGACAGACTGGAGAAGAGGAGCCTCTTCTTATTTTTAAGTCAAGACCCAAACCCAGCACTGCTTAGAACCAAAAATGCTGAAATGTTTTTTTAAAAAGCTCATTCTAAAGGTCACACAGTGATCCCGTGTACTCAGACTGAATACCTTTATAGATGCAGAAAGAGATCCATCGTAGGATTTAAGAACTACACAAAACTAAGAAAGCTGTTAGAAAAGGTAATTAAAAAGAAAAGTCAGAGGGCAGACTGCAAGCAGGCAGGGGGGTATTAGTTTTAAAAACTGTATTAGAATTTAAGGGTATGTTTCTGATTTGAAAGAACCTTTGAAAAGAGCAAAGAAGCCTGGATAAACAACAAACTTCCTTAAGTAAAAGGCTGTATCTCCCAAATTTTAGATTGTGCCCATCTATGGAAAGGAGAGAAAAACTTAGATTTGTTGAGTTAAATATAAAATCTTAATAAGACAATCAAGACAAGACTGTGAAGTATAAATGCTCATACGTGTTTGTCAAACACAGCAGAAAGCAAGAAACCTAGCAGCATCCCTTGGTGACCAACATGTAAATGGAGTACTCCACAATAAGGTCCTGGCAGTAAAGCTGGCTGAAATCTTCACCTCAGTGCTCGCTAGCGGAGAGCTCGAAGAGCTGCCCACGCTGGCAGCCTCCGCCACAGGGAGAGAGAGCTCTGCGGGAGAGGTCTCAAAGTGGCGGGTATCTGCAGAATAGGCTCTGGAGCACAGCCATGAGAGCCGACAGCAGCACGTTGCTGGGAGGTAGAGACTGAAGTGAGGATTTGCTGAAGTGCTGAGTGTGGTAACAAATCACTCTTCATGGAGAGGAGCGGTGGGTGACAACGGTTTCACCAGTTCTGAAAGGGCTCCAGGGGGGAACCTGGGAACCACCCTGCGGCAGGTCCAGCGTTGGACGCAAGTTGGTGGAAGCGGTGGCATCAGTAAACACACGGGCAAATATAAAACAGCAGCAAAGAGTCAGCAGCGTTTGGAGTGGGGAGTTGCCTTTATGTGTCTGTTACATCGTTCTGAGAAAGTTACTGAGCATGTGGACAGGAGCCATCTGCCTGACAGAGCTGGGTTTTATGAAAACTTTCAGGATGATCGCAGGCAAAAAAGGAAGCTCCTTCCACAGGCCAGGAATTGATTATAGTGCAAGAGACAGGAAGATCAGTTTTCACAATGCAGAAAGATGGGAAGCAGAGTTTCTTAGGGATCTGTGCTGCAAGCTAATATTGGGTATGCTTGTAAATAATTTGTTAAAGATCTTGAAGTAAAAAGTTTTACTGGTGATCATTAAATTATTAGAGATAATAAATAAAAAAAAAGCCAGCTGAGAAGAGTTGCACAATAATGTCATGCTACTGAACCAGTGGGCACTAGTACAGCAAGATGACGTTTGATATGGATAAATGCAAAGTAACACAGAGATCCAACCCCAATACAAAAATGCAGTGATATATTCTGCCCTACTTATTCAGGTTCTTAATGTTGCTGCAGGTAGGTTCATGGAAACATCAGCTAAATGGCCTCTAGTTGTCAAACAAAACCCAACCAGTCCCTCCCAAGCCAACTGGTTCAGAATAACTAGGAGGGAAATAGCAAACTGAACAGAATACACTAAAATCCTACATTATAAATCCCTTTGCACCCTCACCGTGATTACATCCAGCCTTCAGCTCCCAGAATCCTAGAGACTAAAGCCTAGAAAGGATGTAGCAGACTTAACAAAAGATGTGATAGGACTACAGAGATGAGCGAAGATTAAGAAAAGCTTGTGTACTTGGAGGGACAGGGTGTGCTATGGGTCTGCACCCTAGAAAGGAACTGAAAGGGGGGGTTATGAACCAGTAAAAGCATAAATCTCTGGAGAAGCTGAACAGCTGACAATTATTCCCTATTAACCATAATATAAGAAACAGGAGAAATAAAAGTAAATAGTTGAAATTATAGACAAGCAAAGAGAAGGAGGTAATTTTTCACACAGTATGCTGGAACTTGTTATTCCAGAATAATGCCAAAAATTTACATAGGTTCAGAAAGGATTTTGACCAGTTCAGAGAAGAAGAACTTACCAAAGCCTACAAAATACAAAGATACAGACTCTGGTTCGGGAGGCCTTTGAGCTGCAAGCTACTGGAAGCTGGGAGGTTACGCAGTAGAAGTGTCACTGCGTGCTTGCCTTGTTGTTTGCTACTGGCCACTGGCAGAGACAAGATACCAAACTAGACGAGCCTGAACATTAACTACACCAGTCTTATGGGTTTGTGGTTTTTTTTTCTCCCCGCAAGGGTTGAACAGTGCATAAAGCATTAGTACGGATGGCTCACAGTGAGGGTGGTGGGGCTGGGGGGGTGGGATGCTCTAGCAGGCGGTATCCCTGACTGGTGGCATGTGGTGTGGCACATGCCCTGCGTGGTGTAACAGGAGAGACGGCATTTCTCTGTAGATGCCACAGAGATTAGAGGCTGCAGTCCTGAATCAGGCAGTGCTACAGTGAGTGTTGTGTATGACTCATTTGAAACAACTGTATTTCTCAGAGAATCTGTTAAAAGTTTCTGTGTCTAAGTCTATTGTCAGATCTCATCTCTTGGTCTGTTGGATGCTCTCCCTCGCCTACCACCTATCTACACTGGTGAGTGTCACATGGAGATTAGACTCATACATTGCTGGGTGAGCCAGACAGGACATGTAAATCTGAGAAACTTTTCTTTTCATCACTTTTCCATAAATGTTTCAGGGTGGTTTTTTTCTCTTTCTTTTTTTTGGTTTCTTCCCCAGGGATGTCTGCCTGGGATTATCAGTATCACAGTCATCTGAACAAAACAAAGATTTATTAAACACAGACAGAATGTGAAATCCAAGTTAAAGAAACAGTTTGCATAACAAATCTCATGATATTTTCATTTCTCATAAACTGAGCAAGGTAAGACATTCTCAGCTTAATTACCGAGAAAGAAGAAAAGCCTTTGCACAGTGACAGCAGTACTCTGTCTCTCATCAGCTTGGGGCCTTCTGCCAGCATGACGCTGCTCTCTGGGGATGTGTATCCTCCTTTCACCCAACCTATCAAGTTACCCACTGACTGGAAAACTGACCATGAAAGATAGTAAACAGTAAGGATTTCCTGTATTGTCTGCAAAACAGGCTACTGACTACATCATTGACCTTTAAGAATAATTAGCAGCCAATATTCAAAGCCTTTGTGATACCACACCTCACAGATCAGGTCATACAATGCTATTAAGACTCTTTTTAAAATATCCCCAAAATTAATTTCTTTTTTGTTTCCTTTCCTGTAAACTTTGAAGTACTGATAGAAACACAGGCCTTCTCTTAACTTCTTTATTGTTAATTTTGCTTATTGGCTCAAATTTACAGAGAAATAGAGAATTTTAAAATTTGTCATGAAGGTGAAAAATGTGCTACTTCTGAGAAATACTGTTTCAGGAAACATTAGAGACATATATTTTCAACCCACTCCTTCAGAAATAAATGCACAGAACTGTTAGCACAATAACCAAAATTAGATTATATATCATATTCCTTGTTGTAAGAGGAAAGGACTATACATGGTAGGATGATCCTAAATACAAAATTGGCTTCATGAACTTCAGTGTTTGTAAGTTCAGGTCCTAATTGGGAGCATTTAGATGTACCTAAAAATCATTCTTAAAAACAGAACAAAAAAAAACCCTTTGGCTGATGAAAATCAAGCAGATCAACTCACTTTTCCTGAATAATCCTACATTTCCTATAAGCAAAGTAGCTTGATATGAATTTTACAAAGTTTCTTTGGCCATTGAAGAAAGTAGTTAATTAACAAGGGAAGAGACAACTTGAAAAAGGAATGCTTTGTTGAAATAAGCTAAAAGCGAAGGAAAAAAGTTTAAATGTTTGATCTTGGGTGATTAATGGTAGCTTTTCTTTAATATTTATTTTAAAATTATATCCTTTTCATAGTGGTCTCAGTATGCCACAGTAGCATAAATATTAGTACAAAAGCAGAACAATTTTGTAAAGAAATGCCTGACAGAAATAATTGTCAATGCTTATACTGATTTTTCTCCTGGTAGTTTCTCAAGAAAACACATTTTTCCAGTAAATCTGAATGTTCTCTGCTTTGTTTTCCTTAAATCTGTGTTTAATCCATCTTCTTGTCACACCTGAGTAAGCTACTGATTACATGACAGTTCTGTTAAGAGAAAAACATAGGCCTGAGATGGAGGGATCCTCAAGAGTATTAGCCCAGCGCCAGGTCTATGCATGATTTAGCAGTGCGGTTTCCATTGTGTCTTGCAGCTAAGGGTGATCTAATGGCTGGCTGCTGCTGAGAATGTCAGTCCTTTCTTTGCTTACAGCATCCCCAGCTACATGCTTCTGCTGCATCTCCGTTGTTGACGGTGGCGCTCACTGATACAGTGCTGGATCCTGAGTCAAGGAAGAAAATTATTTGTCTTACTTTTGAGATTGTTTTGATTATTTTGCATTACCACTGACATCAGGTAGGAAGTTATGAAAGCAGATCTTTGTGTGTAGTGTATCAGCACTTTCTGCCTGTGCCTGTTTGACATACATCCAAAATGTTCAAAACCGCAGGGAAGTTACAACACAGTGAAATCCTGTTAAAGGAGGGGCAGGTATCTTGCTCATGCCTGAAGTATTATATTGTTGCTGGAAACTGAATAACAATTAACTTAGTCAAAAGTCAGGCCAGACCTTTCTGCCATTGGCATCAGTTAGAAAAATTCCACTGACTTTAGAGATGGTAAAGCCTAGCACAAAGGTAAGATTAATCCACCCTTTGCATTTAGTGGATAATGAAATGGATTGACTTAAAAAGTGGCCACTCTGAAGCCTCAGTTCATAGTGTCTGAAGCTATTTCATACTTTAACATTATCTGCTGATGACATACAGGTAAAGGAAATGTTAGTGTGGGATTTTTAACTGGTTGACACAAAATGTTACCGTAATTGGACGACACACAGTCCAATCCCAACAACAGGAAGGTTTCCATCTTTTGAGGTGTTTACCTGGGTGTTTTTGCCACGCTGTACCACAAACCTTTAAAAAAAGGATATCTTGATATAGGCCAGGGGATTACTGTTTCATCCTCATAACGTAATGAAACCAGAAAAGAACAGAATGGAGAAAATAACTTGGTAATAAAATATTTAAAGCCATTTATGTTCAGTGAGAGTTTGAGTCAACTTGGTTTATAGCTTTGATGAGTTTTCTATGACGTCTTCAATAATACATTACAAAGTACTAACATGTTTTAAAACAGTTAAATGTTTTACGTTCAGAACCAGTTTTCTGTGTTCGGAATTGTATTCAGCCCCTAGGCATTTTAATAATGCTTTAAGAAAGATATATACTGAAAATATAGGTGCAGTGTTGTCATTCAAACATAAACCTGATAAAATATTAAAATAAGAAATTTTTCCAGAAAAAACCCCCTGTCACTGTTGAGAACCTTTACAGTGAGAAAAGCCTTTTTTCTGAGCAAAAGATTGTTCGGTAGCAACATTAAATATTGAACAATGTTGAAGTGTGTCTGTAAACAGCCTTCTTTAGGCTCATTATAATGTAGATTTATTTTCTCCTCTGTGGAAATAATGAAATTCTATTTTAAACTAAGGACTGAAAAGACAGTATGATAAAATCTCTAACTTCCCATTATTACTTTTACGATTTGTTAAGCTCAGTGGAACTAGTGATACATTGTGAATAGAACATTTTAAAAAACTCCCTTGAATTCACTAAAGTGCAATTATAATTTAAAAGATAAAGGAATTACAAAAATCAACATGCAGCTAGTACCCCATCAAACGAAACGTAGTCACGTGTGCGGGATTTTTAACTACTGTTGTCATACACAGCATCTAAAGACATGAAAGCCGCAAGAGAGAGAGAGCGCAGGATGCCCTGTTTTCACGCCAGACTATTTGTGTTTTGCATCTAACGAGGCCGGGTAGTTAATCAGTTGCGCAGTTGTCGCTCAATACCTCAATCGTAACAACACTTGTTTAAAAATAGCCTGATTGCGCATGCAATTAACGAGGTGCCTCTCACGTAGGTGATGGCACCGCGGCCTTGGCGCTCTGCGGGGGGCTGTTTGGGCGGCTCGGCAGAGCGGCGCGGAGCAGTGTCCCGTGGGGAGGTGAGCCGGGCAGAGGCGCATCCCCTGGCCCTGGGCGAGGGAACGCTCTCCCACTGGCCCTGGCCCGCAACAGCCCCCGCGGGCCGGTGGCCGGCATGGTGTCGTGCAGCCAGGACAGGCAAGGTGGGAAGGGTCCTCCGCGGCTGGCAGCTGGCTTCGGCCTCTGCTCTGCTGCCAAACCGCACCCCCATGCTGGGAGGAGAAGCAGAGGCTCAGCCAGCGTCGCCATCCCTGCCTCGCCGCTGCGCTTGTCTCCCATTACTGGGAGCCGTTGTCCGTCCTGGCCGCGCACTCCCCACGAAAGGCGCTGAGAATTGTTGACAAACAGCTGACTGGGGAGGAGAGCTTTGGAGAGCTTTGGTGTCCCGTGCAGGCTCCTAAGGTCCACAGTGCCGCAACAGCCAGATGAGAAGATAAAGACCTTTGCTGGAGAAAAGCAGTAACAATTTCCTGCAGGAGAAGCAACTGGAGACTCCTGAACCCCAGGGCCTGCAGGCAGCCAGGCAGCTCAGAGCTCTTCACCCAGGGAAGCCATGGCCAGGGATCTGTGCATGGTTACGCATGGTGACTCTCTTCCTGGGGACTTCTGTGCTATCGCGTCTTATTTCACCGCATTTATTTAGAAACTGTTGCTGTGAATTTACATCACACAGTAAATATAGTAGTGTGTCATCTTGGATGGACTCTGGCAGCAGTTTATTATCGTAATGCTGTTTGGTAAGCCAGTGAAGCATCCATCTGATTTCCTAAAGAGCATTTTCTGCTTAGGTTGTGGCTCTATTAATCTGTTCAAGCCAATTCTATAAAACCCAAACCATCTGTATTTGTGAAGATCAAGATTTTTCTTGGATTTTCTTCGTGTCTACTGTCAGTGGATGATTAAAAGTACTAGGGATTTACAGTGTAGTCTATATATTGGCATGTTACAGTGACCTAAGTAGGATCTCCCAATATTTGAGTAACAGCTGGTACAGTTAAGTCTGGCAGGAGAACAAATAACAGCGACAAATAATGGAAATAGCTAAGCTTTTGCAGTGCTTCAGCCTATTCACTAGATTTTTGCTTTATCTGTAATTACTGCAGTTTGCTTGTTAAATACACAGCAATATTTAGTTAACGTTTTTTTATCAAGTATGTATGGTATTTCTAGGAAAATGATGAAGCAGTCACTAAAGATCTGTCCCAACAAGCTTGTTGAAGGCCCTAAAGAGGACTCGTGTAGGATTTGTATTAATATATCAAATTAGCTCCCTTGGCTAATGTTTCTCTTTTTTTCCACCCAATTTTCTCCTGCCTCTCTTCTAAAAGTAACACTAACTTAGATTCTGTTGCATAACCCAGCAAGAAGGCATTACTTAATGTTTTTTATTTTACTGCACACACAGGTACCATACAACGCCAGGGAGCTCCTCTGTGACAGTGTCGTGGTTTAATCCCAGCTGGCAACTGAGTACCAGGCAGCCGCTTGCTCGCTCACTCTACCCCCAAAGGGATGGGGAGGAGAATTGGGAAAAAGGTAAAGCTTGTGGGCTGAGACTAGAACAATTTAATAATTGATATAATAATAACAACAACAATTATAATGAAAAGCAGAGAGAAAGAGAGGGGAATAAAACCCAAGGGAAAAAGCCCTGAGGGATGCCCAATACAGTTTCTCACCCCTGGCTGACTGATGCCCAGCCAGTCCCCCAGCAGCAATCAGCCCCTCCTGGCCAACTCTCCCCAGTTTATATACTCGGCATGATGCTTTATGCTATGGAATATCCCTTTGGCTGGTTGGGGTCAGCTGTCCTGGCTCTGCTCCCTCCCAGCTTCTTGTGTACCTCCTCACTGGGAGAGCATGCGAAACTGAAAAATCCTTGATTTAGAGTAAGCACTGCTGAGCAACAACTAAAACATCAGTGTGTTATCAGCATTATTTTCATACTAAATCCCAAACACAGCACTGTGCCAGCTACTAAGAAGAAAATTAACTCTGTCCCAGCTGAAGCCAGGACACAGACTCAGAATCGTGCAGGTGGGACAGAAGACTGCAGACTGCTAGTGCAGCACTTGTGTCAGGTTGCCTGGGGCCTTTGATCAGTCAGATTTGGAGTATCTGTAAGGGTGGACCCCAGCCTGTCTGGGCAACCTCTTCCAGGTTACCCACCTGCATGCTAAAAACTTTTTTACATGTGTTACCAGAATTTCCCATGTTCCAGCTGGCTGGTGCCACCTCTCGTCCTGTCCCTGTGGACCTCTGAGAAGAGTCTGCTGCATCTTCTCTATGCCCACTTCCTAGGTAGTTGGTCCAGTGGTAAGATGTCCCCTGAGCCCTGCTCTCTCCAGGCTGAGCACATGCAGCTGTCAGCCCCTCCATGTGCTCCAGCCCCGTATTGTCTCAGCAGCCTTGGCTAGACTTGCTTCAGTACATCAGCTGGAGAGCCCAGTGTGGGCTGTACACAAACACACATTGCCTGTGAATCCAAGCCACAGTGCTTGGTTTTCCTTCCACAGGTTCTTAAGAAAGTGCGAAAAAGTGAAGGATGGGCTGGGGCAGGGGAAAATGGTATCTCACATGGGTGAGGTCATGGCTGGGTTGAACGTCGTGGCTCCATCCAGAGGGGAGCTGCTGTGTGACAGCCAACACGAGGAACAGGGCAGCCAAGAAATGCACAAACTTTCTGCTGTTACTGTTATTTCCCTACTCTGTTTTAAGTAGCATGCTGCAGTGTTTGTAACTTGCCAACACAGTGTCACGCAGACTCTGGAAGTGTGAGCCAGAGGAAGTGAGCTCTGCATTTGCACTTGGGTTACTGCTGCTGAGAATGGCTTCAGGACAAGCTTGTACAGCAAAGTACCCTCCTGAAATATGGAAATTTAAGGAATTATTTTCCATATGACACTGATGTTGGCATTAAGGATTTGTTCAGGTGCTAACACACATTTTCCACGTATACTGGCAGCACGAGACAATGGGCAGAGCTTGGAACGTCTTTTTAGTTCATTTTATGTTGTTCATTGTAGTGAACCTGATTGGACTACTAATAGGAGATGTGTTGTTTTAACTTCTTTTAACATGCAATTGACACAGAATTGTTTGTGAGATATTTCCACCTTAATGTAAAAAAATGTAGGAGTTAATCTTAGGGGCCATGACGTAGCAAAGAAATACAGCAAGTGCTTCATCTTAAGCACATGCTTAAATCCATTGCAGTGTAGCAAAGCACTTAAGTGTTTGGCTGAACTGGGGCCAAGCAGTTTTGGCAACCACTTAGTTCTGAGGGAAAGGTTTTTGGTCAAGTGCATTTCCTTGGTGCCTGCTAATATGCCACAATCTAAAGGACAGGATATGAACGCTGTCCAGCAGGCACTGATGACAGTGAAGGGCTTCATATGCTGCCTCTGTTTTTCCCTGCATGACCGTTGTTCAGGTACTAGTTGCGTTGCTGGTTTACTTGTTACGAAGTTGAGTTAAAATACGCCCTACCCCATACTCAAATTTCAACATGCTGAAGGGAAACGCATTCTTAAACTATCTTTAAAAAGCATCTAGCTTTTTAAAAATGACAAAAAGTGGGTCAGGTGAATCTAGGCTGCCCATAAATGACAGCGCCATTCCCACCTTCAGCTGGACGCCTGTGACACAGACAGATGCCTTTATTGGAGCTCATTGCCTTGGGCTTCCTTACAGTCAATAGAAAGAAAGAGGCACTTTCATGGCAACATTCATTTGACTTTTTCAGATGTCTGCTTCAGGATGATGAGATGAATTGCATTTCAAAAGCTCCTGATTCTCTCTGTTGGGGATAAAAGCATCCCAGAGTGACTAGGTCATATGAATTTGGTCCTTGTGTCTATAAAAATGGAATTTCAGAAACAAGCAGCAGAAAACGCAGAGTTGAAGTGATTGAAAAGTAAAATCCGCTTACTTCATTAAATCCAACATTAATTAAATTAGTCCAATTAAATAGATCTGAAAATCTCAGAATGTCACGAACCTCCCATAATTTTTTTCTTATTAACAAAAACCCTAAAACCTAAACAAACAAAAAAAAGTTTATTTTAATTGTTGTTATTGTAATAATTGTAATTGGAAGTAATTTACTTCAAGCACAATGGGGGCTGTAAGCTTTCTCACACTGAGTTAATAGCTCGTAGACCGTGATACCAAGTATCATTGATTCATTGTGGGAAAAATAAAAACATTACCTAGGAAGGGTAAGAGCAGTATTAGTACAAAAGTTAGAATACAGTATTATATTTCAATCTGAGCTAAAAATGAAATAAAAATATATATCTGATATAAACAAATGTTGATGGTGCAATGCAGAAAAAAAGAAAAGTATAGTACAAAACTTATGTTCAGAGTATACAGAAAAATGGAACTGAAAGAGACAGCACTTCATTTCTGATCTCATTCCTCTTAATCTCTCGCACACATTCTGAGGAGGAGATTTAAAGTATCTGCTTGAGATTTGGAAGAGGTCTGGTACGTTGTGATAGAGTGAGCTCCATGAGTAGGGTTTTAAGAAAACATTGAATCCAAACTGGGAAGTTTTCCTGTTTACTGGCTTATTGTAACCTCGATTTTCCTATGATATACATATGTACCGATGAAAACGTAAAATGCTATTTCTGTTTTTTGTCTGCTCAGCAGACCCTGTCTATCATCCAGCTGCTGGACTGCAAGAAGGTACCCTGCTAATTCAAGGTAGTCCAGAAGCTGCTGGTTCTGATCCTTCCCGCTAAAAGACATTTTTTTGTGAAATACAGTCTATCACTTGGCATCGAGGAGCAGTAAAAAAAAAAAAAAATCCCTGTTGTATTTGGAAGATGTTTGAGCATTTAGATTGTTATACCAAGGGGAAAAAAGACACATTAACAATTTCCTGAGCAAATCTCCTCCAAAGAGAACTGGTTGAAGGCTGAAAATAGGCACGTGCTCAGGTATTTTTATGTCTTTTCTTTGCCATATGAGAGAATTAAAAGCCAATGGACTGTGGGTCCACGCAGAACAGCAGATAAAGGTATTTCCCTTTTTTTCCACAGGGACGCATGCCTTGGCATTGTTCAGCTATTTAGTATGAGCAAAAGAATGGGCGGCAAGCACATGCATACATTGAAGGGATTCAGGTTTTTTATTAATCTGTGTAGTTAGCCCAGGATACATTGCTGCTGGAGGATGTTGCTGAGGAAGCGGTTAGATTTAGAAAAGGATTAGGCATTTGTATGAATATGAGTAGCGTCTGCTGTTAGCTGATGCGGTTAAAGGAATTAGGAGGGATATCGCCCACCAGCCCCAGGCCGTAAGCTAATCACCAGCTGGACTCGGGAAGGAACCCCCTCGCTGCCTTTTTGGCACAGCGCTGCACCTTTGGTGGGGCCACTGCTGAGGCTTCAGAAGAATCATCAATCTCACACTGCTCTCCGAGGCAAGATGCCTGTTCTGGTACAGGAACTCCTCCCGTTACACCTTGCAATATATGTACCTGCTGGGAAGTGCTGCATCCTCATTGCTCCCAACTACATCCCATCTTACAGTTGTATGAAGCTTCATCTTTAACTGAGAATTGCCATCCATAGTGTATATTTAATCTATTTTTTCTCTGAAAATTTTAAATAATTAATGGACCTTTGTTATATAGAGACCAGTTATAAATCATCTCAGCTGCACCTACAGATTGTTGATGCCAGCATTCTCAGATGAATTACATCTCTCTGGGGCCATCTATTATTCTAAATACAATTCTGAAGAGGAATTACGCATGTAATATTCGCAAGCAAATAAACGAGTAATCTCCATCGTGGATTTGATACTGAAACCTTTACGATCCAATAGGTCTGATGCGTTAGTGGCAGAGAGTACTAATCTTCTGCGCCATCATCAGAGATCCTTTCATTCAGCTGAAGTACAGACGTATTTGTCCCTTGGGGAGAACCTGTTGACGGGAGTGCTATCTGATTTTACAAACCCAGCAGCGTAGGTGCTGTAATGTGGAAATAAAAACCCGCTGCTGTGGTTTGCGAGGCCCAGAGACAGCCTGGCACTGCATGTGCCTAGAGCTCACCCTTTGTGATCGTATGTTGCAGAAAGGATCCGGATTCAGAGATGTACGCGTATCACCAGCTTTATGGTGTTTGGATAGACAGTCCAATTGAATTACAGTCACCTATTTCCTTTTCATTCTATACTTCAGAAATATAAATGTGCGCGATAGTCTGTGCCAGGTTCTGGATAGTTTCCCGCTAATGGTCACAGCTGCTGACGCATGAGAGGATAGAGGCGTGCAAAGAACTGAGATGAGTTGATTAAATGGACTACAGAAGAAAATACTTTTAAGGACTCCTGAAATGATACAGTTTGAGATATCCAAGTATCACCTGAATTTCTCAGAGCTAACCCTTTGGATGACTTGGACTCAGTGTACCTTTACTTTGTGGTCAGATCCCTGGTGATGAAGCAGGGCTTGTGTCATGGCAGACTGGCACAAAAGGCTACTGAAGAAGTGGCCTTTTCAGAAAAAGCCTGAAGTGACTTGTCCTCCTGCTCAGAGCTCCGAAGCTGTAATATGAAGAGCTAAAACAAGATTGAGGTAACTGAAGAGAAAGACCCTTGAGGAAGGAATGATTGAAGAATCCTGACTTGCTGTGATGATCGGAGAATCCTGACTTTCTGTGGCATCCAGGGGATGGGAGGTGGTGGAACGGCTTCTGTTAAGGCATCAAAGCAGGTGATGGAAAAGCATGGGAAAGAAGCTGGATCCAGTTTTGAGAATGATTTGAGCTCAGGAGAAAGAGTAATAAAACTGCATCGACGTGAGAACTGCTGAATGAGACTGGTGCCCCTGTGCTCCTTCGGACCTGACCATTCGAGGGGACGCCTTGACAGGTCCTCCGAGGCAGGGGAAACAGAAGCAGTGTCAGAGGATGGCACTGGGGAAGACCCTGCCTAGACGCGCCTGCCATTAACCACGTCATACATAGCTCGTGTCCAGGAGACGTTCATGTGAGTACAACGGCTGATGCCCTCGTACGCTGTGCTTTAGCAGCTTGCCATTTTAGCTCTTGAGCACTGTTGTCTGGGCAGAGGTCAGACCCTTCCTTCCGCAGGAGGAGCTTTCGTAAAGGCTGGAAAAAAAACTTTCTGCCTTATGGACTTCTTCTGGAATCTCTCCAGAAAAGGGGATCTCCTATTTCCCTTTCCCTTGGGCTCTGAGGAGCAGAAGGCAGGTGTAAGGTATGTTTGAGCGGAGGTTGGGATGTCTGTCAAGCAGCTGAAAGGTCCTCAAGTGATGTTTTTTTGTTAGTGGCCAATTTGCCCTTTGCTGTAAAAAGAAGGGAAGGGGAAATAGTTCCTGGGACACCGTGATTGTTTTCTGTTCGCGACAAGCTGGGTTTGGGGGCTGCTGTGCCCTGGTTATTTGCCACATTCCTCCTGTGGGACGTCCCCAGGGCTTTGCTGAGGAGGCGGCGCAGGGACAGGAGATGCGCCGAGCAGCTTCTGTGCTGCCACAGCCCCGAGCCCGCGGCACTCGGTAAGGTGCTGTCGGCTTCCATCGGCGGTGCGGAGCCCACCTGCGCAGCCCGCTCCCGGGTGCCAAGGCAGCCTTGTTTCGGGGTGCAGCGACAGGCATTTCTCCTGTGTCATTGGCTCCACGTGGCTTTATTAATGCGTTGTGTACTTACTTAAATGTAGCAGAAATCAATTGTTGGGCCGTAAAAGCATAAATGGGTCTGGGAACAGCTTTCATGTGAACTACAGCTCATTAGCCTCTGCTTAAGTACAGTCCTGCTGCCAAAAGATAACATAATAATAAATGCGAGGTGGGCGGGGGGGGCGCGGCTGGGCCCCTGGGCCAGCTGAGGAGGGAGCAGAAAGCGGATCAGGAAGTAATTCAGTAATTCAGACCCGAGGTGTGACTGCGTTTTGCCCAGGAGTAACCTCGCCCCACGCCCAGTTTCTGTAAGCCCCAGGACACC
>JAVJGI010000057.1:497368-525874 GCA_035590275.1 Ibycter americanus | reverse complement strand
CGACGTCAGGAGCGGCCGCTCGTGCCCGTTTCCCTCCGCGGCCCCGGCGCGGTGCTGCCCTTCCCGGGGGGGCGGTGACGGCGCCGGCGGAGGCACCGGCCGCCTCGTGTGCTCGCGTCTCGGCGCATCTGGCGCGTTGCTTGCCCGGGCCGTGTTTTTGCGGGGCTGAACAATAACGGCAGCGTCATGGCTGGGTTTGCGGGACCGAGCCGGGGGCTGCCTGCCGGTCGCCTTGCGGTGTGGAAGCTGGCATGGGGAGCCTTGTGACTGCAGAGCTGCCGGGCAGTTTTATTACCTGGTGTGTTCGAACGGCACCAAACCTGAATGAGTGTACCGTTTAGTCCTAATGGGAAAGGAGGTTCTTCGGCTGCAGTAGGTGTTTTTATAAAGGGGGGGTGGCTGGTGCTGCTTTCGCTGATGCATAAAGCCATGGAGCAGCCTGATTTCAAACGCTCTCTGTGTGCGTGTGAAGGCAGGGGAGAAGAGCGTCTTGCAAGAGCCTTGGGCGCTTAAAATAGTGAGTACAACACCAGCAGAGAACCTTCTCCTCCCTGGGTTGTTTTCCTAAGCCTGCCTGCGAGGACAAGGCAGCTGGCAGCGGCCGGGGCTGCGGGAGCCCCCGAGCAGCTCGCTCCCGTGCGCAGGAATGCTCCCGTCTCGCCCGACCCTTCAGGTCGCGTGGGCCGGTCAGTGGTGGCCCTGCCTGCTGCCAGCGTGCCGCAGGGCCCCTGTGGGCTCAGCGACCAGCTGGGCTAGTGGGGTGGCCGTCCCAGCACCAGCACCCCAAAGCTCTCCATTGGCAGCGGGTAATGCGCTTCCATGGATTTGATTGAGTAGGTGTGATCCATGAGGAGAAGGGAAACCTGCGAGCCATCCCTTTGTGTCCCAAATCGGTGACTGAGAACATGAGACTGGAGACTGGCTGCGGCTGTTTTTTTGTTGTGTGTGTACTCGCCGGTGTCTTTTGTCCCTGCCTCCTTCCTCGACATATGCTGGTACTTGCACAGAATGTTAAAGAGAAGCAAATACACAGAGAAATCCGCTGGATGGGGAAGCGTAGCTGCTGGCTGTGCTGCTTGGTGTGCCACTCTCCACCTTGGCTCCGAGGTGGAAGCGCTGTCAGGAGAGCACGGGCAGCTGCTACTGCGGTGCGCACAGCCCCGGCTGGTGCCAGGGACCTGGCCTGCTCGGTGGTGGGCACGGCGATCCAGATTGAAGAGGTACCTGACCTCCCGAGGTAAAACCAGGCTGTCTGAAAAACAGCCGCTGGGAAGAGCAAGGTGTTGGTCTCTCCGCGATGACCCACGGTGGTCCCCATGGCACGGATGCAGTGATGACTACTGCCACCCTACCCGTGAGGAACAATAAACCAGTTCTTTGTGTTTTGTATCACTGTAGGTCGTGACGGTGCGCGACGCTTTGCGGAACAGAGCAGTGATCGCCTAAAAATACAACAGGAGACTGCAGAGGGGTGGAAGGAAGAGGAAGGGGGGGACAGGGTGAGGAGGGGCACAGCGAAGAATGCAGGCGGTATACACAGCCCAGTGGGCTGTAGTTTCAGTACGCCAGCAGCCTAAATTGCATCTGTGGTAAATGTATGGGCAAAGGAAGGCACTGAAGGAGGAGAATCTCCGTTGGGAAGGCGGCTGTGAGTATGCTTCATTGAAGGTAACTCTAAAGAGCTGTTGAGAAAGGCAGGTGCGTTTACAGTTCCATTGCGGGCTGGCTTTTGTGAATGGTGCCTTCCATCAGCATCGGCTTGGACCTGAGTTGTCTTTCTGTTTTGAAAAGCAAAATCCCTGCTAGTCTTGAGAGGCCAAATCACGTATGCGGACACATTTAGGCTATTAATTTTTCTTTGTTCCTTCCTGGGTTTGAAATACAGTTTGCAGTTCAGTTGTATACTGTTTATGTAGGGCTTTAAGTAGACCTTACGGAGGACTGCTGATCCTGGCACGTTTGGTGATTGGAGAAAGTAGTTATTTAAGTGTAAGTTAGGCTTCCTTAATGGCTTCCCATAAAAATAGCAGTATCTCTCACAAATAATTCAACATAGGTTTAACTTCTACTTGCACAGTAGATGTATGTGTCAGTAGGCCTACTTCATGTCTTAAATTAAGCATATGCTTAAGTGTTTGGAGAGTTTGTGCCTACATTAATCTCTGTAAATAGCTGTAATTCTCAGTCAATACCTTCAATATGGGCATCTGTTCTTACTTTGTTCAGATACTCTGATAGGCGTTAAGACACTTGGTAGTTTAGGGACTTACTGAGTCACAGATGACAAGCCAGCCATTGCATTTAGCCACTGTCAGACTACATTTTTCTTCAGATGTTGTTTTCATTTATGAAAAAACTTAGATTAATCTATTGGTTAAAATTAGCTGTAAATCAAGTTTGCTTCCTACGAATTTCTCACTGTGAGGGAGACTTTAGCACTGGCACAGGCTGCCCAGGGAGGTGGTGGAGTCTCCATCCTTGGAGCCATTCGGAAGCCATCTGGACATGGTCCTGGGCATGAGCTCGAGCTGGGGGGTGGGCCAGCCAGCTGATCTCCAGAGCTCCTGCCAACCTCAACCAGTCTGTGATTTTGTGAAATAATATTTACATAGGCTACTGGAACCTTAGGTGCTCTCGTGCAATCTTTAAATACCAGTGTATTTAAAAACTTACACCCCTTAGTAGCTGAACGTGTTTTTGTTCCTGCGTAGAGCACTCTTCTAACCGAAGCTGCATATCCACTGTGCGCGCTTGGTTTGTGAGACTGCCGTTTGTGAAATCCTCCTGCTGCTAACGGTGACAGATCTGCAGCGCTGGCTGGGGAGCAGAGGGGAGGGCAGCAAAACCAGAGGCAGGAGCCCAAGTGGCGTAAGCGATGTCCCCCAGCTCCTAGCATGCGTTTGTTTAGGGAGTTCCCAAACCGCTGAATGTGTCAGGACTGTTCATTTTTAGGAATTACTGGATTAATCTCATAAATTCACTTTTTAGTCTTTCCTCCCCATGCCGCTCCTGTAAGAAGGAAGGAAACAATACGTCTCTTAGAGAAGGACACTTCTCATTCACTTCAGTTTGGGTTTCTTGAGAGCTGTTGAATCGGATGTGGCCCAAACAAAATGGAAGTTTCCGCAGGTATTCCCTTCCACTTTCTCAAGTGTGCTTGGGTAGAAGAAAAACTCGCTGCTTCTTGTATCTCATTTGGTTGAATAAATAACGTGTCTTCAGGAAAAGATCCTTGAAGAAAGAGTATCTTTTCATGTTTTAAAATACAGGCAAAAAAGAGGCTTGTGTGTGAAACTGCTTTCTCCAATTCCAGCATTCTTCTCTTTTCAAGTTCTATTCAGCTTCCATGACTTGAGATTGAATAAACTGAAATTACAAGCTTCCTACTGAGATGGTATTTTGTCATGCATTAGAAATCGTCAAAAAGGAGCTTACGTTCATGAAAATATCTTGATGCATGAGATATAATTGCATATGCCTTAAATAGTTCTGGATATAGTCGCCGCGGCTTAACCTCTTTTTCTCATCTTGGTACCGTACTGGGCAAAGCACTGTGTGTGAGATATGGATCCTGAAGGATTTCAAGACCTCAGGAGCCTCTGGTGGCACTCTGCTTTTAATGAGACACACTTTTGGTAAATAACAGCAAAAACAGTTTTCGGGTATGATGGAAATGGCACCTGCAGGTGGGATGAATTCCTGTGAAGCGTAGGCTTAGCTATACTTTATCTACCATCAGGGTAAAGAATAAAGATAAGATTTGCCACAGTGATGTCCTGGTGAAGCAGAGCTTGGGCCGCGAGGTGACAAGGAGTGTGGCTGCAATGCAGCGGGCAAGCCGTCTCTTTTTGTGCAAACTGTTTCAAAACGAAGCATGTGGGAAGTAGGCTTTTGTGTCTCATGTTTGTGTGTTCCCGATGGATTTGTTGCTGTGGGATGATCTCCATTGAGGATGCCTCAGACTCTGTACTTGGACGTCATGTTAATGAGGTTTGTCTGTGTGTGTTTCGGTGCCGTTCATGGGATGGGGCCGCTCAGAAGCGGTATGTTACTGCACTGCTGGATGATTGACTTGATTTATTACTGAGGAAAAAGGCTTCAATCTTTCCTCCTTCAATTGACTCGACGACAAAGCAGTGACATAGTGGAGTTTGGCATTGGATTTCTCTACTTGGCATTTTAAGCAAACTATACCTTTTTGAAATGAGCATTTTGGCGAGTTGTTGGGGGAAGTGTCTGCATTCTAGATGGCTGTAGTCATGTTTAAGGTCATGTTTTCCAATACACTGCCTCGAGAAGTGGCTCTTAAGCTATGTCACCTCATTGCGCTGGTTCCCAGCTCGGCTCATGGAGCAGCGAGGGTGGGAAGTGTGTTGGATGAATGAGCAGGGCGCTGGGCATCGCTGTGGGTGGTGTGCTGGAGAAGCAGCTCGTAGACAGTCATGGTCCGGTGTCCGGCACTGCTGAATCCCAGCTGTAAGGTGGAGGACGGGTAGAGCAGCGTGAGGGCCCCAGCCTGCCGTGTGCTCCGGCTCAGTCTGTGGCTCGCGTGAGGCAGGAGGCTTTTACGCAGGGAAACAACCCCTCGGGTTCCCGAGGAGGTGTGCCTTTCGTGAACAACGCTGTGCACGCAGGCTCTCTAAAAAGAGAGATCTGTTGTTTCTGCTCTGAATATTCCGGTTATATAAAAGCATAACTCTTTCAGCGGAGTGTGAGCAGGGGCCTCCCTTGGTCGCAGCAGTGACGCAGTGTCTTAGTAATAAGCAATTCAGAACAGTAACTTTTTTATTGACTTTTTAAATGGAGGAAAAAAATATGAATTGGTTTTATAGATTCTGAGTGCATTGGCTTCCCAGGGATAGCACGTAAAACTCTAAATGATGATTAAAAAGTCCAGGTAAGGAAGCCTTTCAGAAATGAAAAGGTTTGCATATCTACTTGTTGTGGCATAATAACAAAATTAATAGGCTATGGTTCTTAGTAGGTCAATAGATTTTTATAAAAGCTTGCATTTTGATTTCTATGCTTTTAATGAGTTGTCAGCATATTTTGGCCACTGTTACTGACACCAAGTAAATTCTAGTTTTAATGTGAAATTAATGTGAAGATATTTAAGGTGGTTTGTATTAAAATGTGGGCCTGAGGGAGTCAAGAAATTTTAGTTTAATACGCTCTCCCAGAGAGAGCTGTGTCTCTCCTCACCCCTGCTCTCTTGTAAAGTGAGTTGCTTATTTGACAGTTGGGTGAGGGGTGGTGCTGCGGGTCGTTTGGCCGCTGCTTTCGTTACTGCCCAAACACTGTTGTTGGGACGGGATGATGAGCATCGTTGGGTTTGGTATTTTCAAGACCCGTGTTGCGGGCTGGCCGTTGGAGGGCGCTGTGCAGTGGTGGATGCACGCTCACGGTTAGCCGCGCTCCCTGCTCGGACACCGTGTTCCTGCGCAGCAAACGTGGGCTGAGCGCCCCGCGCCTGTGGAGCAGAACCGTTCTGCCACCACAGCGGCCTTCCCTGTCTCAGGGGCACAGCTTTCTCCGGGAGTTACGTTTAATGAATCTCTGATAGGGGTTTTTGTGTTCTGCTTGAAAATGTAAGCAGGCATGATACGTGAGCTTACCTTTCAGAAGGGAATAAGGTTAATACCCTAGGATGTTACGGGAAGAAAGAATATACCACTGTGGCTTCTAGGTTGGAGTTGCATCCATCCTCAGGCAGTGAGAGGTTCAAGGGGTTACAATATTTATCCTTTCTAACCCAAACACAGCTCATTATGCGAGATGGGCTATCTCCGCAGGTGCTGTAGGATCCTGCGGCCGCATCAGAGATTGTGGGACTCGGTCCTGTTATCTTTATTCACGTCCTACTTGTGGGTACGGCTGCCTGAAGCCGAAAGAAGGCATCTGCCGTGGGGGCTATGTGGAGCAGCTGTGTGCTTGTGTCGCAAGATCTGATGTAAATGCAGCCTGTTTGGCAGCTAACTGATTTCAGCTGAATCAGGCTAAACTGACAACCTCTTAGTCCCCGAGGATTATATGGGGCCAAGACCTCTTGCTTAATTAAACTCTGTGGCATATAAACTGGGACTTCTCTGAGTGAGCTGGAAACCTCTAGGCCTTTTAATAGCAGCGAGGGATGGATTGTCTAACAGCTTCAGTCGATAAAAAGCCATGGATGCAGTATCGATGTGCAGAAGTAGCTTGATTTAGTTACAGTTTTGTAAATTTTGGTGTCAGTGAACAGAGAAAATCTCTAACTTTCATAAATTTCTTCATCTTTTGCTTTCACTGCCACTTCCTTTTAAATGTTTAATTGTGTTGAATAAGAGAGTTTTACTGTAGCAGTAAAAGAAACGCTACTAGGCAGCTCTGTCCCCTTTTAGAAGGAAATGAAGTGTAATCTTGTAAACACTCTGTTATTTTCGGTAAGCGGGGTAAGAATGCCGCGGCAGGTTGGGTGACTTAGCCTTGCGCACGCACCGGGAGGAAAGGAATGCGGTTTTACTGCTGCCGTGTTCTGCTCGGGACTTGAGCTGGTGCCATTGCATTATGAAAACCTGCCAGGGGTTTTACGTTCGACCAGGACTAGAACTGCAGCTTTCAGAAGCGCTTAACCTGCTGTCAGGCAAGCTTTTTCCAGCACGGGGTTTTTAAACTACCGAGTTGCCAATGCTGAAACGCTGCCTTCCCCTGCTCTCTCCGTCTCTTCCTCTCCCCTCCCCTAAAGAAGGAAGGAAAACAAAACTCTAGGAAAGGGATTGTTTTCTGCAAAGAAGCAGGAATTAACTAGCAATTCATTTTAAAATAAGAGATATGGTCAGATAGCAGAGGCCCAGAAGGTGACTACAGTTAAAACAGTTTAAAAAAAACAACAAACAAAACCCCAAACCCAAACAAACACCAAAACCCACCACCAAAACAACCCAGAGCCCCAACAAAACAAATCCAAAAACTTGATTCTTGAAGTATATTATGAAATGTCTGTCTGCCAGACGATGCATTGACTGGGCAACAAACTCAAGGTGCATATTTGTAATTGTTCTGGATTTCCTCCCTTCGTTCTTTTAAACCTTAATGACTGCACACTGGCAGGATGCAGATATTTGTCAGAGATCTGATTTCTAGGAATTAAGAATCTTGCCTGTAATCAAAAATACCTGCAATTCTGAGAACACTGGCAGGATATGAGGAATAATTCCATGAATGAGTTGTGCTTTGCAGTTACGCTACAGTACCTTATTTTTGTGCCTGACTGCATGGATTAGTGTTGTTCTATTGGTGCTGTGCCAACTCAAGGCAGGTTTTCTTTTTTTGATGCAATTTACGTGCTGGAGAAGAGCAGAATTGTTCGGAATGGTGCACAATCATGCCGCCCTTTCTCCTTTGGCAGTTCCTAGTTTTGAATAATCCTGGCTTGAGGATGGAAGTACGTTCATATAATCTGTGCTTTTCTCTGTGTTTTTAATTTAAAGCAGTTCAACGTCTTACTCTTTTTAAGCATCTTTATGTAGATGGTCACACTGCGTTCATGGCAGGATGTTGGAGAGATGGGAATGATGAGTGACCTTTGGTAGAAGGTGTCCTGGGGTGACTTTCTTGCCGACTGTCAGTCTGGTGACTGGTGTGGTGGGGATGAGACTGGACGCGAGGCCTCGAGCTTACCTTTCAGAAGGGAATAAGGTTAATACCCTAGGATGTTACGGGAAGAAAGAGGCTCTCTCGGTGTCCACGTGCACGTAAGGTGGTCGCCGCAGCTCAGACGGCGCTCCGCTCCCCTGTTCCCCCGCGCCTGCAGGGCGGGTGGAGGTTGTTGTGTTTAAGGTCTTCAGAGGATGAAGCAGCATTTTATCTTCCAAGAATGAAGTGATCTGGAAGATAAACTAACAGCAAGGAAGAAGTATTTTGGGACACGTTGAAGGGAGGAGATCCAAAGGAATTTTTGGGGGGTTTGTGCTTTGCTTGCAGTCATCCTCTTCTATTTATCCGGTTCCTCCGATGAGAGAGAGAGAGAGAGAATATTGCGTCTCCTTCATGCTGTGGAGTAACTTATGTAAACTGTCATCAACTTTTGAAATAAGTCAGCAAAAGTATATAACTTTTTAATCATTGAGAAATTACAATAGAGATGCTGCTTCACATTCTGAGTATTTTTTTTTTTTTCTGCTGAACACCAGCCAAGCTTTTTTCTTCCTAGCTTTTGGGTGTGTCTGTATGAAATCTTGCTTTCTTCTGCTAAATGAAAGTGGAGGTATTTCAGTCAAACGTTTTTGTCTGTTTGTTTGAACTTAATAATGACCATTTTTTAAAAACATAAAAAAATCTTGGCTAATTTTCAAAGTTTTCGCCACCTCTCCTTATGGCCACGTAGTGGTAAGGCATTCTGGCCAGCGTGTAACGGAAACCGTAGTCTCACCGTCATTAGATCCAGAGTCTGCTGTGTCCAAAAAGAAATAATAGTAATAAAAAAAACCCGGAACAAGAATGTATGAGTGACTTTCTGTTATTAACAGACTGCCTCGCTTTCTCAGTCTTGAATTCAGAGATACGGATTCAGTCTCTGAAAGGTCTTTAAGTCCCTGGAAGCTGGGAGGTAATACCATTTCCATGTTGCCAGATGTTTTCCTGTATCTTACTCTCTTCAGCATTTGCTTTCAGTCAGTGTAGGAAGCGGTTTGCTGACCCAATTGTACCTTTGGCTGGTGCATCTACACCTGTCAGTTAAAGGATGACTTTTTTTGTCCTTCCAGTTTTTCATATTTATTATGCATACTTATGTAATAGAGATCTCTAGAATTAAAATCGGAAAGGGCCAGTGAATCTTGTGGCTCTGTAATAGCCAGCTTCTGCCCCTGAAGCCACAGAGGCTGCAGAGCGTTCTGGCCAAGCTCCTGAATGAGAGCAGCGGGGTTGGTGGGACCTGCTGGGTGGACTTGAACTAGTCCTGCTCTGGAGCAAGGGTGTGGAGGGGTTCCCCGGGTGCTGCCACCGCGTCGTCCGCAGAGCAGAGCTGGGTCCGTTTGGCAGTCTTACAGGGGGATCGCTGGAAAGCTACTGTGGTTGCCCAGCTGTTCAGAAGGCCTTGAAAGCTTTGAGGAGGGTGTTGCACCTCTGGCAAAGGTTTCGGTGTGTGTTGGTGTAGGGTCACGGAGATTGTTGTCTTGGCTGACATTGTGTGTCTAGTAAATCATGGAGTTCCACTTGGATATGCTACTAAATCCAAAATTACTGTTAAAGCTTTTCAGTCCTTGCACAAGTGTCAAATGGCAAGGTCTGAAGGAGTTAGGGGTGCACTAACTCCACGTTGTGGTGAGGAACTGGTGGAGGGGAGGGGAGCAGGTGGTCCCAGCATGCCAGCTCTGTGCCAAGTGGATGGAGATAAAGTCTCTGCAGAAGCGTCAGGTTTTGCGGTGGGAGGTAGGAGGCCAGGCCAGCGGTGATGGAGGCAGCCCAGGCACGTGGAAGTGAAGCTGAGTTGGCTGCTCCTGTAAGAGGTCCTTCAGCCCAATTTATTAAAATTAACTGAAATCTGTATTTATGGGTTCAGCGTAACGCAGCAGGTCATACACTGTGGCTCCCTCACCAGCACTGATTCCTGCAGCTTGGGAGGTGTGGGCAGGCACGGCATGGTGTGGACCTTCAGGTGATGCTCATCCCGCTGCCACTTGGGACCTGTGAGGTGTGACAGTGCCTGGGCATCAGTGCCCGTGCACTACCTCTGTTTAGCAGAGTCAAGGCTGCTGGTGCGAGGTGATGGCTTCTCCAGCAGCTGATACGCATCTGGTGGGTTTGCACTGCTCAAAGGGAGGTCCTCCTTTCTCTTGTGCATCTTGGGACCTGTGAACCAGTGCACGCTGTGAATTTGCAGACGGCTGCCCACCTCTCTGCTGGGCTGCTGAATTGCAGTGACTGCCAGGGAGATGATGAGTCAGAGGTACGTGGCAGGAGATGCTGGGGGGGTGGTGGAGGGTGGCAGGACATCTGCTGTTTGGTGGTCTTGAGCTATCACGTTGGCTGTCCGGGTCTGGTGGATTCAAACCTTTGGCTAGAATCCTGACCCTGATGGAATCTGTGGTAAGTTTGTCTAAAGATGGCTTCTCTGTAGCCTTCTGGAAATGTTAAATGGATGAACTCCCTAGGAAACAAGTGGAGGAAATATTGTATGTATTATAAATGGTGGGTTAGTCATTGGTTACAACTGTTGAGCCAAAAGAACTTGAAAATACTCTGGCTTGGACAAGTCTTGCTTTAGCGAACTAAATGATAGCTGCAGATTGTCAGATGGAATACATAAATGGTGTATATGCAATTTCATTTTATAGCTGTGGCAATGTTGTCATTTTTTAAAGTCTCAGCATTACTGGGCCCACCTCCCTTGCCCTGTTTATACATGCTTTTTTCCCCTCTCTGTTTTTTTAAAATGTAGTCTTAGTGCTCAAGCTAATGCTAATGGATCAGTAGGTAGACACTTGAGGCGATGGTAAACTTCCCTGCCCTGGCCAGGAAAGCTGATTCAGGAGGAGAGGGAGTGGCGAGGTGAGGAGCTGAGTGCCCGCGAAGGTGTGTGCATGGCGCAGGAGCTGCATCATTGCTGACGTTATGTATCCTCGGGCATAGCTCTGCATTGGTGCCTGTGGGTAACTGCTGCAGAGCTGTTGCGAAGTGGAAGAGAACTTCGTATCTCTTGGTCACTGATACTCCTCCTCTGCCTGAGGCTGCTTGAGTGCTGTCCAGTGGCATTTGTTACAGTTTGCAGCACTTAAAGTGCTAAGTATCTAGAGCTTTTGGGGTGGTTTTCCAATTGTTTATAATTTTTTTTTTAATTGGAATGCCAAAAGTTAAGTATTCTGTTAGTATTTTCAAGAAGTACATCAGTACTACACATTGCACTGTACTGAACAGGAAACTTTACTGTTTTTAGGAGATACAGTTACTTCTCTAAACTTGTGAAAACTTCATGAATCTCATCAAGTTAATGAATAGTAGCATTTTCCCTATGGTTAGGAGACATTCACCAGTTGACAAAAAATGGTTGCTCTGAAGATGTGATTTATTTTTTGTGTATCAAAGGAGCTAAATTAACATCAAATTGCTGCTAAAGTGGGGAGGATGGATGGCTTTGCATTTCCCTTACCCTTCCTTAGCTCCAGCTAGCTCCCTGCCGTTTGTGCTGGCACTCTTCTGATATCAAGGTAAATTGATACAGCTCAGCAAAAACGGATTCAAAATAAATCACAGTTTAGGGCAGGTTAGTTTTCTACTGGTCCAGTGAATTGCATTTGCCTGCTCTGCAGTCACACAGCCCTGTGCTTGTCTGGAATAAACACTGAAAGCATGTGGTTGGGTGGGTGGGAGAAAGACCTTTATTTTCAGCCCTGCTGTCTATTTGTATTGTATCGGTTCCATCTGGCCGAGTCTTATCACTTAATATTTTATTCCTCATTTCCAGTGTCCATTGAAAAAAGTTAACTCCTTGAGGTCAGGAGTTCAGTGCTAAAAGTTCATGTGCAAGTTCAGCCAGGACTGTGGGTGAGCAATGCCTGCTCCCACAGCCTTGGCCTGAGGAGGCACTTCTCGTTCCTGTTTCCTGTGCAAAGGAGCTTCGTGGTTTCATTTTCCCTTGCAGGGTAGTCTGGTCTCAACGATACTGTGGCACACCTGTGTCCTGACAGTGTCCTTAATGGTGACTCAGTGGCACTCGCTGTATGAGCAGGAGCTTAGTGGGTAGCACGGTGAGTAGGATGAGCCTTGTTTACTGTCTTCTCCAGCAGCAGTACCTCCCTGCCTCTGAATCTCGTGGCCCTACCCAACAGGAGGGCTTTCTTTTTCTGTTTTGTCATCTCCTTGGCTAGGTCTTGTGCTAGTTCTCACCCACAGTTCTGGGACTAATCCTCTTCTAGCAGTAATGTTTGGTAAGAAGCTAGTGGGAGACAAGTTCAAGAGTATTCTCATTAAAAACTAGTTATCCCACGGGTATTAGCAGCCTGAGAGTACCACAGGTGTTTTCTCTTCCCTCACAAGCTTCTTTCCAGTTGTGACCATAACCAGCTGTTAAACTAAGAGTAGCCTTTGTTGTGTTGTTTCATCGTCACTTTGCTGAAGTCTTGATGAGTAAGAGCTACAAGGTATGTTTTATGCACCAATTTTTTTCAACTCTTCCAAGAAATATACTCTGTTAACTTCATGTGGTGCTACCTTTAGTAAGCCCAGAATGTTTTACCTGCCATGAATCTCTTTGTGCATCTGTTCCTCAGTTTGTAGTACTGTTCTGCACTGGGGCAGAGAGGTTGAGTTGCTTTTGAAGACCCAACTGGATGGAGTCCCGAGCCAGCTGGTCTGAAGTCAGTGCTGACCCTATGGAGCAGGAGCTTTGACTAGAGATGTCCCTTCCAATTCAAATTGTTTGATGACGCTGAAGTACTGTAACGTGTATAGTTTCTCAGAGATGGTTTTTCCACTTTTCAGAGTTGATTGTGTTCTAGATTCGTATTGTGTGCCTTGGTTTGTCCTACTGATTTGGAGGCTGCTTTGGGCTGACTGACCAGTTGGTTATTCTTTTGAGTGCTTTTCTGACAGTAATAGCTGTCAAAGCCAAGTTTTAAAAAGGCACCTCCTTTGCCTGGTGACCCTTTGCCCAAAGAATCAGTGGAGACTTTTGTTTGATTTGCTGGGCTTCCTCATCTGGCTGGCTGCGTTACTCGCACGAGTGAGCCGCTAGAGCACCAGCAGCGTGTTGGGACTCCTGGTAGTGCTGTGTGGATGCTCGCTGGTGCCACAGAAACTTGAGGGCTGGGCAGAAACAGAAATAGGCATAACCTGGCCACTAGTAAGGCTGGGCTAAAGGTCTGAAAACCAGATGTAGATGTGGGGGCCAGTAGTGTTTCAAAACAGCCTTTGGTAGAAATAATGGGCAGTTAACTTGAATGGCTCTTTATCTTTTTTTAAGGTAACACTATATATGTATTTTTTCTGTAGAAAGTAGATTATCCTGATGGTGCTGTCCTGTTGCCTCTTTTATCCAGAAGGTACTTTCTCGTTCAGTGGTCTAATTAGCATGATAAAGAAGCTCTTGCATTTTTCTTCTCCGATTTGAGGATTTGATTTTGTTTGTATCTGGTTCAGTTTAAGGCCTGGCTGCACCCACAAGGGTGGTGGCTGTGCTTTTCTTGAACCCCATGAAGCTGGGGAGATGGTTGCAGTGAGGACCATCTGGCAGATCTCCTTGTTCTGCAGGTGCTGGGCTTGCCAGCTCTGACCAGGGCTGGGGGCTGAGGGTAGAGCTGCACTTTCCAGGGTTGTCCTGCGGCTGTACCAGCAGTCCCATGAAGTGCAGCTGTGCAGTCAGGTGTTTTGTTCTTTTCTGACTAGTTGCTGTTGTAGCTTAAAATGTCAAACGTAAAACAGGCTAAGTAGTTACAAGCTGGGCGTGGGTTACCTATGAGGCCATTTGTCATAGACTCAAAGAAGGGCTTGGGTTGGAAGGGACCTTAAAGACCATCCAGTCCAACCCCCTGCCACAGGCAGGGACACATTCCAGTAGACCAGGTTGCTTCAAGCCTCATCCAACCTCTGCCAGTGCCTCACCACCCTCACTGTAAAGGATTTCTCCCAGTCTAAATCTGCCTTTTCAGTTTAAGCCGTTTCCCCTTGTCCTGTTGCTACAGGCCCTTGTAAAAAGCTCCTCTCCAGCTTTCCTGTTGGCCCCTTTATGTACTTGAAGGGGGGTCTCCCCAGAGCCATCTCTTCTCCAGGCTGAACAACCCCAACTCTCTCAGCCTGTCTTCACAGGAGAGGAGCTCCAGCCTCTGACCATCTCCATGGCCTCCTCTGGACCTGCTCCAACAGGTCCATGCTCTTCCTGTGCTGAGGACCCCCGAGCTGGATGCAGCGCTGCAGGGGGGGTCTCAGCAGGGCAGAGCAGAGGGGCAGAATCACCTCCCTCGCCCTGCCGGCCACACTGCTGGGGATGCAGCCCAGGACATGGTTGGTTTTCTGGGCTGCGAGTGGGCATTGCCGGGTGGTGTTGAACTTTTCATCCACCAGCACCCCGAAGTTCTCCTCAGCCTCAGTCACCATATGCCTGCATGCTCTTACTGCAGCATCCTGGGAGAGCCCCTTTTGGAAGCTGTCAAAGCCATGGGTCCTTCGTAAGTGCTAATGAGCAGCCTCAAAGTCCTCAGAGTTAAGATGGTAAAGTTGGTAGCTAATGTGTTGTCAAGTCTTGCGGAGATGTTCTGATATCACGTGCTTACCTGTGTCACTTTTTTTCCTTAGAATATCGTCCAAAATTTGGGTTGGAACTGGTGCATATTTTAAAGCATTTCAGTCATGACTTTAGTCACTGTGTTTTGATTGATGATGTTGTTAAAGAAATGCCTCTGACACTTGCTTGAATTGATTTAGGAAAAACTTGCATTGTTTGCTCATCCTGCTGACACGATGAAAATTTACCGTTAATCCATTGTGCTGCTGTCATGGAGTCTGATTTTAAGTCCAGTCAGTTCAGTTCTGACCTACTCCTAACTGCATTTGTTTTTCTTCATTTCACTCCAGTGAGACAAGGAGGTGTAATTCAGCGCAGGTAACTGTAACCTGTGCGAGTGTGCTCTGTGCCGCACAGCTACCAGCGAGCTGGCTCTGCTGCCCTGGGCTTCGTGCCCTCCCTTGTCTGTGCCCAGCAGGGGTGGAGGTTTTATTTCAAATTCCTCAAACTTGCACAAGAAGCAAAGCCATTAACCCGTGAAGCAAAGCCATACGAGAGCAAGTTTGGAGGTGAGTGGTGAACTGACTGTTGCAGCCTGTAACTGGTAAGGGACGTCACCAAGCACTGTGACCACCTTTGGTTTCTTCGCAGTTTGGCCTCTATACTGCAAACGCCAGGACTGCAGCATTTGGAAAATGAAATTAGGGTCCTCAAACCAGTGTAACTCTGCAAGCTGGAGTACAAATGCCGATAGTGTTTGTTAGCACAGGAGTGCACTACAGAAGCACTGTGTGTCATTGGTAGCGTTGCTGTGGAAACCTGAATTTTAGCAGCGGCTGGTTTCGGTTCGGCGTCCTGATGTTTATCAGAGAGGTGAGGCAGTGCTGCAGCTGATGTCCGTCAGCCTGGAATCACACGCCAGGGGTGCTGGATGCTGGGGCTGCCACGCTGCTGCCGCCACGCCGGTTCTGCTGGATGTCTGAGCCGAGGTAGCTCCCATCAGGAGGTCAGATGGTCTTCAGATGTGTCCTGCGGCCGGCTTGGCTTTCTGAGGCACCTTCTGCTAGCTTACCTGTCGGGGGGCTGTTGGGGAGCCAGGGGCGGGCTGGAGCCACCACAGGGATGTGCTGTCCCCCGAGGGCTGGGACTCCTGCCCTGTCCCTGTGGGCAGTCCAGGGCTGCAGTGGAGGCAGAGCTCGCCGAGCGCTGTGGCAGCAGCACGGCTGCCTCTGGTAAGGACAGGTCGTGTGGGGAAGAGCCGATCGTGAGGAACACGCGTGTTTTGCTGTGACCCTGCAAGCGTGATATCTCTGAAAATGCAGGACCTCTGTGTGGAAAAAGTCACCTGCAGCTCTTACCTGGACTTCCAGGCTTCTTCTTGCTCTGGCATTCACATAACTCGTGTGTTTGCCTAGCAACAGCTTTTTTCATTTTGAGACACTTTCTGCGTATTTTTTCCCTGCTGGGTATTGCGAGCTTGTTTCTGCTACCTGTGAGACCAGATGGTTACGCTCTTCTGCTCCAGTCACTGGGGACTGGTGTTAAGTACAGAGCTGTGAACAAAGGATTGAAGAATAAGTGTACCTGCTCTTTGCTGTGAAGGACTGGTGCATGAAGATGGGTGCAGTTCTTGACCTTTGGGTTTCGTGTCTGATCTCTGATTGCAATCTGTGCTTTTTATGTTGTCTTAGATAAAGGTGGTATTCAGAAGAGGTTTAAGCCTTTCTCCACTGTTAAACTGGCTGTTAATGTCGTGTAAGTCCTTAGTCTTACATACCTTAGACTAAAATAGACTTGTGGTTTTACTGACAGTAAAGAGATTTTTCTTTTTGAGTAATCAAGAGTCTTCCAGTCAAAGGGACAGACGTGGTTGTTGGTAAATGGAAGCAGAGAATGACCCACACTACGCACTCACCTTACAAAAGCTTTTTCATGGAGAGATTCCACTCCCCCATATTCCATAAATGCTTTCAATACCTGAAAGGTGCATTAGAGGCAGGAGGTGTATGAGAGCACAGGACAGGGGATATATTGATTTACTATTATCTTTTACCATTTTCTGACCTCACTTGAATGATCAAGACTGTTTCCAGTACAAATCCAAACCATAGCCCCATGCTAGCTACTGTGAAGAAAATTAACTCTACCTCAGCCAAAACCAGCACAGGGTTTTAGGGAAGACTGGATGAGGAAAGAATAGGATGGCCATATCGCTATTTGAGAGCTAAAATGTTGTGAAGACATAGCACTTTACTGCTGATGGATGCAGAAATATTTAGATATTCCCATCAGAAGATACTAGCAAATTGAGTAGTAGGCTTTGCATGTCAGTGAAGCAGTCTGCTGGGTTGGCCAGCACTCTTAAAGAATATTAAATAAAAATTACCCTTTTGCATTCAAGCAGTGACTTGGGAAAGACTACTTGTGAGATTGTTCCATTTATTTCAGCTGACTTACAATCTCGTGGTAGTTCTTCTGGCCACGCTGCTGCTTGGATGGAGTATGGTCTAGTTGGAAAATCACTAAGCTAAAAAGCTGGCATGCTTCTTCCTCTGAGATGATCAAGATGAGACAAGATGAAGTTGTTGCAATAGGTTGAAGGCTTAGTGATTAATGTTAATTTCTCGCTCTCATTACTGCCTTACATCTTTGGCAACCCGCCTATTGTGCTGTGACTTTTCTGTTTTAGTCATCTTCCCATCCCTTGGCAGTTACTCCTTGCATGGGAGGAACTTGTACTTTTCCTCTACCGTGGTTTTCTCCAGCCTGTTCGTTCTGTCATTCCCAGTGGCATCACTCTGCGTTCACCAGTTTGCCTAGGTGTCGAAGTTTTGTGCGTTGTTGGGTGTTTTGGGTTTTTTTTCCTTGCTATGAAGATGCTCAGGAATAGAGAATATACCAGCTTCACAGAGCTGTTACGTGGCAGTCTGTTTCTCTAGGCCAGTGATTCTCAGATTTCCCCTGGTAGCAAAGCCTCGCTTGATGAAAAGGGCTATGATTTGTGCCACACAAGCTACTGTCATTTCCTTGCCCAGGGCTGGGACTGCTCCTGTTAACTCTGCAGCCTGTGCTGGAAAGCGTGCCCAGACTCAGCACGTATCAGGTAGTCCTGGATGCCAGGTTGATGCCTTGGGATAGGAATTCCTGCCGTAGGCCTGCAGACCACCTCTGGAGAAAATGGCTCTGCTGTAGCTGTGATCCCTTCCTTCCCCCGATGCAACACTGGATTGAGAGTTGCAGAATTTTGAGCAAGCTCCCATGTTCACAAAACACTTCTTGTATTTAGCAAACCTTTCAAGCTATTTTCTTCCCCTTCTGTGTACAGTAAGAATGTGTATACTACAGCTTCCTACCAGGGGGGTGAAATGCCAGGAAGGTATTGAGCGTGCATGGTGGTAGAGAGGTCGGGCATCCTTGGGGGCAATTGCTA
Organism: Ibycter americanus; assembly: GCA_035590275.1. Taxonomy (NCBI): domain Eukaryota; kingdom Metazoa; phylum Chordata; class Aves; order Falconiformes; family Falconidae; genus Ibycter; species Ibycter americanus. The sequence continues at coordinate 508,250 of JAVJGI010000057.1, read as the reverse complement.
TTAGGCTTAATTCAATATGTGCAGTTTGGATCTTTCACAGAGTCTGCTGCCTGAGTCTTTTTTTTTTTTTTTCTTTTCCTCCTTTCTTTTTTTCTTTTCTGGTTTTGGTGTGTTAAAGCTTCCTTTTTGCTTATAAATTGTTGATACCTGCGCAGGTTAGCTTAGGGGTCTGAAAGTCCATTTGATCTCTTGGGAATAGTATATTGTGCTTGAGCCACTTTCAATTTAAAAGACGGTTCTTCACCAGTCCCTCTATATTGCTGTAGCATTCATCTGTGGGGCTCCTGCGTGAGTGAACACACAGGGTAAAATGCTGGGTTTTTTCTTGTTCCCAGTGTTCAAAGTTAATTTGTCTTTTGAAATGTTTCCTGCAAAACACAACTTCAGTTGGATTTCCTCATGCACTTTGTGGGGGTTTGATGAAAAAGCCAAAAGTTTGACAAAATGTTCAGGTGCTTTCCCTAACTGAACTTCTTTGGTGATTGCTTGCGAGTTGTACATGTTGTTTACTGGAGATCTTGCATGCAGAGAGGATGTGTTTTTACGTGAGTGCTCACCACTCCCTGTGGAACTTGGGAGGAGAGGATAGCCCAGAAGAGTTTGTAAACAGACTTTGACTTAGCAGTGCAGTTTGTGTATGCTGGGCTGGTTCTGCCCCATCAATCCTCTGTCTGAACCTGGGGCAATGCTGCCGCTTTGGAGATGAGGGTGGTGTTCCGCTGGGCACAGGAAGGTACCTGGATTATATAGCAGTGCTGGGAAGTTTGATGCAAAAAGGGAAAAACCCAAGCATTGTGCTGGCCAAAGAAATCTCAGCACAGCCACCCTCATTGTTATTTTATGATTGGTGATTTAAAGCAGTCTGTCTGAAGTCTTAGCAAACAAAATAGCTTGCCCCAGTATTGTGCACTAGCACTGCCTGGGTTTTGGGGTTCCTCTGGGCAGCGACTTAGAGCCGCTTTTAGTTAGCTTTGGACAAGCGTGGCTGAGGGGAGAGAAGAGAGAAAGGAGGGGTGGTTTTATTTTGCCTTGCAGCACTGCTGGTACCTGTCAGCTTGACTTGACTTGCTTTGCTGATCAATTTGGCACTTCTCAGTGTCATGAGTTCCTTACCAGCAGTTGCGTTTTCTGGAGCTGTTAGCTGATCTTCTGGGCAGATACTGCTATATTCAACGTAAGCAACTGCAAATACGAAATTGTGTAGAGGCCAAATAACATCACATAAAATGTCAAAGGCTATATATTGTTTTGAAACTGCAACATATACAAAAGTGGTAGCCTGTTAAAGGATGCGGTTCTGTGTGCATTTGGATGTTGGTATCTCTGCAGCAGCTCGTAGCTGTTCTCCTTTCACTTTGTGCAACCACAGTAATTGTTTAGAAGCAGAACTGGACTTTCTGTAGGTAGTCTTGTTATTTCTGGAAGGGGACATTTATTTAAACCTGCCTGGAGGAAACCAAGTGTGTTCTTCAGGCTTATTCTGTTAATTTGTGTTACTCTGAGCACATTTCACCACTGTACTTCATTTGCTGTAATACTTGTTTGTTGTTTTGAAAAAAAAATCCTGTCCTTGAGTCTTGATGTTCCTGACTGAGGTCTCTAAAAGTAAAAGACTTAAATGGTGTTAGAAGCACATCCTTTGCAAACAGCTCGGTGTTAGATCCTCATGCTGCCTCACAGGCAGGCTTCTGCTCTTCCAGGGAGAGATGTTGTTTTATGCTGCAGGACAAGGCTCAAGTGATGAGCTAAGATGTTAGTGGTTGTGAAAATAGCTTATATTTGTAATCACAGGCTGCTGAGTTAGATACAGCTAGGAAACGAATATGAAACTCCAAATCTTGAAAACTTACACTAGTTGTGTAATTTTGGAACCACAGCCAGTTGTGGTGAAGAAATTATTGCTTCTACCTGCTTGTTACTGACCCTGTGTCGCATTGCTAATGCCACAGAATATTGAGGTAGAAGCTGTTCAATTGCCTTGTAACTTGGCTAAGGAGTTCTGCAATTCTGTGCCCTCTGCTCCCTTCTTTTTCTGCTTCTTCCAAGAACAGGCATCTGTGTTTCTCTGGGACAAGGTCCTGCTCTGAGATGATGAATGACTGACCTTATTGCAGATCTTCTGCAATACATTGATTCTGAATGTGGCTTTTGTTCAGTGCATTGAGCCACATTCAGTATCCAGAATGCCTGGCAGAACACAAAGTCCATCCTTTGTTTTGGATAATGAGTGTTGAATATTTTAATGAGTGTTTCTTAGTCTAGTCAGTGTCAAGTACCATTTTGGGAACAAGTGACTGAGCTAACCTCTGAGCTCTGTCCAGCAACAATCCATTTATTTATAGGATTTCACAAATTCTTAAGTTCCCTATAAGCAATTAATGAAAATAAAAAAAACACTCAAACAAAACCCACCCAAAACCAAACAACGCTTCAAACCCCCAAAGCAAAAAAAACCCCACCAACTCTAAGCCTTCTACCATCAGTATGTGTGCAGAAATAGTTAATTAATATAAACCAAAAAAGTTCTCAGTATTTTTTTACTTTTTCTTTATTTGAGTTTCTTTTACAACATGGAAAAATAAAAAAAGAACTTATTTCATCAAAGGCCGGGGCGGGGGGGAAAGCCTTGGGTATTAACAGCATTTCCATGGTACAGATACAGCTACCAGTGCGTTCTGGCTGCCTCCAAACTGAGTGCATTGCTCACTGGTCTGCACACTGGAAATAACAGGCAATGTAAATACTGCTAGAAGATTAGAAGACTGAAGATTATATGGACAAATGAATGCTGACACAGCTCTGCAATTGGATAACTTAATCTTAAAAAAACTGTTTAACAAGTACTTTTCCTCCATGCAGAAGTAATGTATTTTTTACCCAAGCCTGTCGATTTGCTGGTGATGAACTTGCCAAAATTGATTATTTGGACCGTGTATATTAACTCAGGTGTGCCTTTGGCATTTTTGAGCAGTGATCACGTGTCCTTTAATTAAAAGAAAGATAGTAACTACTTTTCTTCCTCCTGAAAAGCATCTTAAATGCATGTATGCATAGGAAATGTTTTATAGCTAAGTTACTTAAATTTAGTCTCCTGCATTGTTCATGTTCTTGATAATAATTTTTTTTTAAAGAACTACAGCTATTTTTCACAATACCTTAAGTTTTGTCCACATCTTGGGCTGTTCATGACGTGTCCTGGTATGTCAATATATGCTGAAGAAGGAAACCATTGACTTCCATTGTGGGATTTGCTGTCCTTCCAGCTGGGAGGGTCTGCGTTTGCTCACTTCTTAACTTCCCAAATCTACTCGATCTAAGCCCGAGTTAGAAACTGAACAGTTTTCTCATTTTTTTTTTTTTTTTTTTAATGAGATAGCATAGTTTTCAAATGTAAGAGCTTGCTAGCCCTAGACTATACATTTAAATGACAAATACTCGTCATGAAAAAAAAAGTCAAATCAAATCTTTGTTAAAGGACTGCTATGTTTTTAAAGCAAGTAGGGAATAAAAGGGGGAAGAAGGAGGTTGGACATTGAGTGCAGGTATGTTGGAAGGCAAGAGTACAACCAGGAGACAAAAGCTTGAGCACTAGAAGTTTACAGTGGGAGCGGATCTCTTCCCCACTGGTTCCAGTGGCTGGTATTTCCTTCCCAAATCTGGGCAGAGACTGTAATGGGAGCGATTCATCCCCAAACTAGAGATCCTTGGGGAGCAGAGCTTGTTGTCGGGTTTGCCTTGAGGAAAAGAGGTGCTGCTGGAGGATAAGACTTGATTTTTTTTATTTTTTATTTTAAAAGAAACTTGAGGCCAAAGGAGAGAACTACTGGATTGACTGACAGCAGCACTCATTGAAATGTTAATGTGTTTTAAAGAGTTTCTTCACCAGGGAAGACTGGAAACTTGTACAGGAAGGTTAATTATTAACTGCAGTCGAGAGCTGGAAGATCTAATTTAATTTCTGGTTGGATAATAGGGTGATTCATGCAACAAAACAAATGGTGTCAGAAAATGGAGTCTTTCTGTGAAAACTGATGTTCCTGACTTCTGCTCCGAGCCGAAGTCTGCTGCAGTTGAACTATTTTATTAGTTGCTTTGACTACTGTATAGGTGAAAAGTACAGGCTGAACTCCCTTCAGATGTCAGGTTTTCAGTGTCTCCGAAGGTCTGGGCTCTGTCTTTGGCCTCTGGCTCTCTATCTCCGTGTTCTGCACTGTCCGCTGGATTGCCCCCCTGGCTGGGTAGACCACGAGCCGTGCACCTCCCCTGCATCTCGCCGCGTTGCCAGGGGAACCGAGGCGCAAAGCGGGGAGGGTACCCTGCCAGCATCGCCTGGCTGCGCAGCGCGCAGAGCTGGGGCTGGATCGCTGCTCTCCTGGATCTGTTGGGCGCTTGTCTCTCCTGGGGACAGATGGGTGCTGATCAGTGGTCAGACTTAGCTGAGGGGCCCTGCAGCTTGCAGCATTGCTGTGCAGCGGCTCCTGGCTCTCCGAGGCACCTTGCAGAGAGCAGAAACATCTGTCCTGGTCCGCTTTGTCTGCATGCATGCATGTAGTAGGAGTTAAGGGCTAGTGCTGCTACATACAACCCTGAGGCACTCTGTTCGGACCTCTCCCGGCCTCGCGCGCTGCGGGCTGTGCCACAGCCCCTCTGCAGGAGTTGCTGCCAGATTCGGTGGGCCGAGGGGACCGAGCCCCACGCCAGCTCTGGAAGGGATGCCTGGGGCCCGCGTGCTCTGGGCCCGGCTCTAAGCTGGGCAGCGTCAGCGCGGGTGGCATGGGGCTGTCAGCAGCACCCACTGGGCCCCGTCGCAGTCCTTCACCACCCGACGATGTGGAAGATGTGTCCTTTCACTTAAATGGGTTTCTCTGGTTTCAGCTTGCGCTGGTTACTTCGTGGCCTCCTGCCGCAGGCCTGCGGGGGGAGCGGTGGTCCCTGCAGAGGGCTCTTGGGTGGGCAGCAGCTGCAGCCCTTCTGCCTTCTTTTCTCTAGGCTGAACAAACCCACCCACCTCAGCCTCGCCTGCTGCTTTCACCCTCTCAGCACTCTCTGCCCACCAAGGTAGCCTCGACAGCAGTAAATACGTTTTTCCCCCAGTCCTAAAGCAGTAAGAAAAGCCCTGGCTTGCATCAGACACTGTGGGCTGTTAAGACAGGTGACATACGGTTTCTGATATCCCACAGTAACTGTCATGTAGCCTGCTTCTCCCTCTGGCAGGCGCTGGTCCCTGCCACGTGTCATGCCGTGCGTGGTGGGACCCGGCTTGGGACAGCTGGGACCACCGGCTGCTGGCTGAGCAGGGACCCCAGACCCAGGCATGCCCTGCTCTGTACAGACATCGAGTGTCTTCAGAGCGATCAAGAGCGGTACTGCATGGCCCATGCAGTGCATTTCCAGAACATTCCTAGACAGATGTTCTGGTTGCTCTGACTCTTCTGCCACAGCTGATGCTCTGGGTTTCATGCAATGTGTGTGAGTCCTGCTTGTGGTGCAGGTGGCGTGTGGTTGCTAGGTGCCTTCCTGACCTCCTGTATTGCAACACAGACCTCTTTTGTGCAAGCTTCTTATTCTTGTTACAGTTTTTGTAGGATTCTATTTTTATGAATGTTTTGTTTGACACTGTTAATCATGGGCTCCTGCAGACTTTCTTCTCTCTCTCCGCCCTACAAAATGCATTATTTCCTTTCTATTTTGGTAAAATATGCAGTAATTAAAATAATTTTCTTTCAGGCAACACATGTGTGTATATTTTTATATATATGAAAATACAGGTGTTTTGCATTTACCTGGTTTAGTATGGTGTTTTAATTTAACTCGGTAAATCTGGAGAATGCCTGATATACTCCAGTCATAGAACACCAAAGAAATTGGTGAAGGTCTCCAAAATGCATGAATCCAGCTCCCGATCAAATTCTGGGATTATAGCCTATATTTCATCCTTTTTACTTTTATGGTTTATCAGGCTTGCTATGAACCAGGTTTCAAACAAGGTCTTTTTGTAGTAAATTATTACACTGAGCACTGAAATTGTAGAATAAGGTTTAGTGCCAGCAATGTTCGCTAGTCTTTCTAAAATTGCTTTCAGATAGGCATTTTGTATTTGTTAGCACTGCATATTGCTTTTTAACATCCTTGGTTATTTTTCTGCCACAGCTCAAACCAGGATGAATAGGAGTATATCACATTATGCCTAAATTTACCATACTGTTAATTAAGCAGTAATTTCTATGGCACTGTTCTCTTGGTATGTTTAAAGTTACGACTGCTGAATGCATTGGGATGAATTACAGTAGATGTAAGAATCCAGCATTAATAATTCATGATGGGAAAGCATAGTTATTGACATTGTGATCATACTTTATCTCTGGTTTGAGCAGAAGAAAAAAATGAAACTATTTTTAAAAAAACTTGGAGATTTCTTCATGTTTTCCTCTTTTCCAGATTTTCAGTTTTCAAGAGCTTTTTCCCTCTTCTTGATGTAAAGTGTGTGTGGAATCAGTCAGGCTCAAGTAGTGTCTGCGGTATTTTGCTTGTGCATCTCTACAAAATCTTTTGAAAACAAGAGCTTTAATTTGTGCATTTCCGTGAACCAAGGTAAAGCTCGTCTTGCTCTCTGCTAAAGCAGTGTTAGGTCTTCAGAGCAACAGATCCTAAAAGGGCAAGTATCTGTTTGCGTTCTGAAAACGTGCCTGATACAGTATTTTCTGAGACTGAAGTGCTGCGGTAAGGGGCTCTCCTTTTAGAGGTATTTAAGGTTTTAAGAGCCTCACTGTCATTTTCTTGTCAGTTAGGGTAGTTTTTCTGCTATCAAAGTTTTTCTGGCAAAGGCTGTTCAAGAAATTCCTAGTCCAGTTCCCCACCTGCCCTCCAGATCGTTCTCCCGGTGACGCCGCCAGCGCTGCAGCTGTGGGTGTGCGCTGTGGAACAGGTCACTGCCAGTGTCTGGGTGAGAAATAAGCCTCCCGTCACAGTTTATTGTTGGATTATGTTTTTGTTGAATCTCTATTCAGTCATTAAACAATACAGCTGTGATAAAGCTGACTGTTTATGGTCTAAAATCATTAAATATCTAACAAGAATATAGATTGTGGTTACATAAACATGCTTGTGCGATCAGTTGGCAACTAATTGGGCTACTGGAATGAATACAGACAAACCTCCCCCGTTTGATGTGGGATATTTTGTGCATTTTGTATGCATAATCAGCCTTTCAAAATGGCAGAAAGTTTAGTAGGTATTTGAGATTTACATGTCTTAAAAAAAAAAAAAAATAATTAAGCTGATGACCACCATACTTATGAATGTAAATCTTCTATGATTAAAACTGTAAGATACCGGTTGTTCTAGTTGTCTGCAGCCACTTCCTAGGCTTTTCACTGAGGGAGTGTGAACATTAATCTGTGGCACGGTAATAATCAGCATTGACTTTTTTTAATCTCAGCCGTCAATGAGAGTTTAAGGAAGATAATTTTTGTAAAACGTGCTTTAAATGAAAGATGTCTAGAATAGCCTATGTGCATAGGAAGCAGTTGCTTCTCTGAAACATAAGTATCTTGAGGTTTGGTCTATCAGAATATGTGTATAAGAAAATAGCATCTTGCATGGAACGAGAGCAGTTCTTCTCAGAGAGTGGTAAGCGAGGAGGGAATCCTGACGACTTGCAGCAAACCGGCTGGGTCCTCGCTCCCAGTGTGGTGTAACAGCCTGTCACGTGTGCAGTGTCGGGAAAGGTGTTATCTCAGACTTGTTTTCAAGCTATCATATGAAATGGTGGAAGCTTTAAAGTTGAATTGCAAAGCATGTGAAGTGGCAGGGATAAAATACATGTTGATAATGAGCATAACATGAGTCAAAAAGGTCTCATTTTCTTATGATGTTTGGCTTTTTCTGCTTAGCTGCTGAATAGTCCATTCTTAACTTCTAAAATTAACTGTTGACCATTGCAGAGGCTCTTAAGGAAGATATTTGGATACATTAATTTGAGCTGTAGTCCCACTTTTTGTGAAACGTCTGGATCTCCAGCACTGGTTGTTACTCGCAAATGAGTTTGAGGAAATGTTCTGGTGCCGTGGTCTAAAGGAAGGCATTTCATCCCTTTCTGCCAGGCAATGCACACTTCCCACCAGCCGATACCCGCAGCACTTCTGCCTGCCACTCAATTCTGCTGCGTGCAAAGGTTCCTTGGCACGAGTCCGTGCGTGATGCAAGTGCCCAAGCCTGGGCAGTGTCACACGTGCAGCTGAGGACAGGGCTCCTCTGTTAGTTCAGCAGTGCTAATAGCTGGTCAGGATGAGCAGCACAAGTGGCTGGAGGTACCTGCTCCCCTCTGCTGTGCGTCTCACCTGACTTGTGCGTGCTTGGACACACTGCTGGCAAACCCAGACACTGCTCTGTTGGGCAGTGCTAAGGAGAACATGAGGATCGTGCTCCAGCGAGGTCTCTGGGCACTGCAGAAATACAGCAGCTCTGCTTGGTGTGCTTCCAGTAAAGTTTTGGTCTACTTTAGCAGGCATGGGCTGGGTCTTGGGCTGTAGGTACCGCTCCAGTTCTGGTCAAAGCTCTCCTGCTCCTGCAGTGTTTCAGAACATCATTAACCAAACTGACAGTGCTGTTGAATTTGGGGCGGGGTGTGTGTGCATTGGTTGTATTAGGATTGTGTGGCCTTCACAGAAACGTAGGTGAATTCAAGTTTTATTCTGCTCATGAACATCTTCCTCCTTTTCCAGAAAATGAACAAATGATCATCGAAGTGGATTTATTTCCTCTGTGAGGGAGGAGCATCTTCTAGAGATGTTCTGATACTGCTGTTCCACCGTGAAAAACAAATTCTATAAGTAATAATTATATATAGGAAAAAAACAAACAAACCCAGACAAATAAAAACCAACAAGAAACCAAACCGCAAACCCTACAAACCAAACCAAAACCCACCTCTAACCGTGTAACAAAATTTTAAATGTTTCATAAGCACATCAATGATCTTCTTTTGACTGGTAAAATTACATTCCCACTTCTGAACTGTTTTTTTGTTGCAGTCATGTTTGTATTGCAAACAAAGTGCATAAGTCTTAAGTCTGGTCAAATGCCAAAAAGAATTAAAATTTTGGTCATGGAAAGCAAGATAACAGACACTTCGATGTTTACACTTGGGTAATTCCTTGGATTTTTGTATATATAATGATTTATTCCTACATGCATAGGCAACTCCCGCCTCTTTACAGCTGATTATTGTTGTGTACATACGTGATTGCAAGTAGGAGTCATTGCCCGTGTGTGTGCTGGCAAATTTGAGGCCGTGCCATTACACTGGGGCCCGTGGGCACAGAAGGGTCTGTGTGTGTGTGCGGTTCAAGTCGCTGCCATCCAAGGAGGCTGCCATGTGCAGACTGTGTTGGGCATGGTTCCTGTCCCGTACTGCCTCCCTGAACGTGCTCAGACACCATTTGGGAGCGTGCGTAGTGCCTGAGCCGGGGCTGTGCCGGGGCTGGCGGCGGAGCCCCACCGCCTGGGAGCATCTCCTGGTGCTGCGGGGTCTGCAGGTACAGACAGGGCATTGTGTGTCTGGGGAGATGTATATACAGACACAGATACGTATAGGTATACATATATAGAGACATATAAGACATGAAGACTTACCGCCCACTGTCGGACAGTTAGTGGATGAACGTGTGCCTAACCTGGAACAGCAGCATTGAAATCATACCTGTGCTAGTTAATCTTAGGACCCGATGGCTTGCGGCCATGCAGTGCTACTTGGGGCATCCCCCGGCTCTGCGAGCAGAGGGTTCGTAACCCTCGCTCCATCTGGCCTTATCTAAAATAGTCCTAAAATGCAGCAGGAGTTTCTGTTGCTGTGGTACGTCCCAAGACAGTCGTTCCCACGTGTAATAGCTACTTACAGAAGAATCCTGCTGAGACTTTTCTTTTTTTTCTTGGACATAAACACAGTGATATGTGTGAAGGCTCAAACAGACCTGATTCTTACTGTGTGCTTTTCCCGGGATGGTTTGCAATAAATAAATCTTCCCAAATTCACCAGTCTGGTGAACTTCAGTGTGGTTTTGACTCTTGCAACAGTAGCAGTAGTAGTGATGTGAGGACACTGTGCATATTCAAATTCAGTTTAAACACTTAACAGTAGTGTTACTAGGAAGCACTTTGGACCTGGTGCTGTTCTGGGTAACGCGGAAAGCTTTTGCAAACCACAAGGAGTAACAAAACACAGCTACAGCCACCCGGGTAAGCATTCCTAGCAGCAGCAAGAGCTGTCCTTTTTCAAAACGGCTCTCAATTGCCTGCAGGTACAAGTTGCCCTTTGATCAGCAGGTTAGCTTGTATCTCCTTGAAGCCTTGCACGTCATTGCCTACAAATAAAACCTGAGCTTAATGTTTTCCTACCTGCCTGATCCTTAACCACAGTGGTTTTAAACCTGTTCTCCTACCTGCCTGATTCCTGACCACAGTTGTTTGGAAGCTGTTTTTCTGGGAATTCTGTTTTTATCTGTTTCCTAATGATCTCCAACTTGTCATTTGTAGTAGTATTATTATTCTTCAAATTTGAAAGCACTGCCTTCCCCTTTGCGCCCCAGTCTAATTTGTTCTTTGTCAGCAAACTTTGAGATGGAGGCAGTACAAACTGGGAGGAGAGGTTGATACGCCGGAGGGTTGTGCTGCCGTTCAGAGGGAATCTCGAAAGGGCGTGCGTGTGCTGCAGCCGGGAGGAGCAGCCCCGTGCAGCAGGAGAGGGTGGCTCCCGACGCGCCGCAGGGCAGCTCTGTGGGGAAGGTCCTTGGGGCCCTGGAGGGTGGCGTGCTGGGTACGAGCCAGCAGCGTGCCCTCACGGGCGTTGCCGGCGAGGCGGTGGCGTCCCCGTCCCTGGCGATGT
>JAVJGI010000057.1:481489-497293 GCA_035590275.1 Ibycter americanus | reverse complement strand
CAGGCCGCGCGCCGGCCTGGTGGGCTGCCCTGGCTGCGAGCGCGGGGCGGGCTGGGTCAGCTCCGCGGGCCCATCCAGCCGCATCCCTCTGTGGTCCTCTTGGAGGGCTTGCGCGCTGCTTACTCGTGGAGCCTTTCTGACAAATCAGTGGATTTTTGTGAGAAGTGGTAGTCTGAAATACAGTTAAACCTGGATTCGTTTGGTGCTTTGCATAGGGAAAATTAAGAGGATTCTGTTAAGTGTAATTCATAGGTTTTCACTTTAAAAAAGTATGAACTTTAAAGGCCTGGTGGATTTCATTATATCAAAACCTGCTACTTTAAGATTTTTTTGTTTGGTTGTTTTTTTTAATAAAAATTTAACTCTTTCAGAGGTTGCCTTAGTGAAAGGTAAAAACCTAATTGTCATGCTAGAAAAGATGCTTTGAAAACAAGTCTGTTGTGTCCTCCTGTGGCTTCTTACTGCAAGCCCTTAATTGGGAATTTAAATGGTTCTTCATTACTAGGCAAAATTGTTAGGTATTCACTGGGGAAATTGTTTTTTTTGTGTTTCTCTTTTGACTCATAAGTCTTGAAGTACTGCTTTCTTCTGTGTGCTGGAAAGTAATAGATCTGTCCGGACGCTGACCCAAGGATAATGAATATCTGAAATTAAACCAGCTAGCCTTGTTTCACTCTCTGATTGGCAAAGCTTTTACGAGCATCAGGGCCAGCGTAGTGTAGTCATCCCACATGTAAAAACATAATTTATTTTATGGTAGTTCATACTGGAAGAGCTATTTTTGCGTGCTAGAAAGTTAGATATTTGTTTAAATAAAAGTTTGAGGTTTTAATGAATCGGCTGAGTTTCTGTATCTCCTAAGGGAAGGAAAAGAGGTTACTGCAGATTTTCCTTTATGAATTTTGTGTTTAAACTTGCAATAAATATTCAGTTTGGATGCAGAAGATCTTGGTGCTGATCTCTGGTGCAAGATCAAGGTTGTGCGGTTCTTGTTTGCTGATTTTTTTATGATTTTTTTTCCTTTTAAAACTTAAGTCCGTATAGGAGGGTCACTTTCAGGTCAGAGACTTCTGCACCAGTAACTCCTAGTCAAAGTTTTGTTCTTTTTCCTAATAGCACAATGTAACAAATGCTTTTCCTGTTTCTTTGCTACCACCCAAGATTACATACTTCTCTTGGCTTGCCCAGAGAAAAGCAGATTGAAGTTTCCTTCAGAAAGATAATTTCTTATACCATGAATCTATGACGCATACAGGTGATTCAGCAAATGTACTGTCTTTTCTCATACTGCACTATTTTTTTCTTTCCTTTGAGATACTTGCGGCAAAACGGTGCTAAGTTAAGCAGACATGAGTGATTGTTGTGCTTCTTATGGCAGACTTTTTGGCACTGCAAGCTTCTCAGGGGTAGTTATTTGGGTAGTATTTGTAGCAGCAGTAGGTATTTAGGCCAGTGGCTGCCTATTTAGATGGAAGAGCCAAGAAGATGGAAATCCAAGTAATCACCAAGTCTGAGCACGGAGCGGGAGCAAGTGAAGGGAAACTTCACTTTGGCAGAGGTTGCGTCTCCTCCCCAGCCACCGCTCCAACTGCTCGTGAGCTTGAGGTGCTCCAAGGCAGTGAGGCGGTCCAAGGCAGTGAGGCTGTCCAAGGCAGTGAGGCTGATGAAACTAACCTGACTGACTTTGGTTGTTATGGTCTCTGCTGTCAGCTGGAGGGGGGAGATGGGAACCTCTGGCAGTGTTAAAGACCAGAAAGAAAGCTTCTGTGTAAGAATTTTTTTCTTGACTGGCACAGCTGGATCTAAAAGACACCTGCATAAGACTACTGGAGAGTTTAATGAATTAGGTTGTGCAGAAAATGACGTATCAGATGAATTCTTTCACTGAGTGATATAAGTAGGTCTAAGTGTTAAATAAAGAGAATAGAGTCTTGTGTAGTACAGCAAGTCCATTAATTTAAAGTTCTTTTGCATTCTCTTAGGTATTTCTAAAGACCACAGGTGACCTGGTTCAACACACTTGCTCACATTGCTCAAGTATATCTAGCTGCATGGAGTTCAACAGATTTTTATAAAAATAGGTCACAATTCACCTGGAACACTTTTTTTTTTTTTTTTTTTTTGTTAAACATGCAGTAAAAATACCTTGTAGGCAGATTTTCATGAGGTCAGTACTGTGATTTGAGCCTGTTTCTTAATAATGTGCTTTCAATGTAGGGCTGGGAGTTTTGAGTCCTGGTTGCTAACCCTGTTGCTGATATGCATGGACCTTTGAACTCTGTGCACTACTCCTGATGTGCACATTTTTAACTTGCTTACTTCAGTTTTGTGTGCTGTTTTGTCCCCGTGCGAGAGCAGCATGGTGGTACTGTCCCTCTAAGGCAAACGTGCCTTTCTGAAATCTTGCCTGCTGTTTTTCCCCCCAAACTGTGTTAGTCTGGCCAAGGACAACAGGAATATGGTACCTATTCCTAGAGGTCTGAAGTCCTAGAAGTGGGACTTGAATCATTATTGTAAAACATTTAGTATTTTTCTGTCGTGTGAGATTGATTCCCACAGCTCTCCAAACTCTGCAGTTCTTCGAATGCTTACTAGTGTTTGCTTGGTCTGTCGATGTGGATGGTTCTGGTGTGCATTAGTAAGATAGTCAGTAAAATGTGAGTCCATACATTTTGTAGCATTGTGGGATAATCAGATGCTTTTAAGCTTAGCCTGACGTGGCCTGTGGCTACACTTGAGGAGCTTGGCTTCGTGTGACCACCCTGTGAGGTTAAAGCCCTTGTCTTTCCTGCCAGCCCCTCAGACTCGCTGCAGGAGCGTGCTCCGGGAGCCGCTGCCGCCTGCCCCGGCTGCAGCGCAGCGCGCTGACGGATACACGCTTGCTCTGGCATTAAGGAGAGCTGGTCCCCCTGCGCTCGGGGCATCACTGCGTGAATACGAGAGGCTAGGTTTTGCTCAGCTGCAGAGCTCTGATTTCCTCAGAACTTGGGTTCATCTTGGATTTCGCCACTGTGCTGCACAGGCAGCCCTCGCCTTGGCCGGCTCTGTGTAGCCAGGGGGGTCTTTGTTGTCCAAATTACATGGCAGTCTTGCCTCCAAAAGCTTCTAGGTTTACTTGCTATGAGATCGGCTTTAGACAAAGCAACATGTTTATTGTGGGTTTTTTGAAATACATTGCATCATGCAGCAAGTGTTGAGAATTCCGCAGAAAAGGCACAATTTGTTGTAGTGTCAGAGTTCACGAGGAGGACTGGGATCAACACTTGAAGGGAGGAAGATCTGAGCAGGGTTCCCAGGTTGCTTGTGTTGAAGCTACCTGAAAGGAGATTTTGATGTCTGTGCTTGAGCCAGGTAAGTAGGTGGCTGTAACCCAGCGACCTTTACTCTGTCTGTTTTCCTGTGCTGAACTTCACAGAGGAGACTGGAGATGCGGTTCGTACACTTAGCGCATGTTTTTGTTTTCATTGCAGAACTGAGATTTTATCAAAGACTGTTTGCAAAATTGCCACTGACAAATTTCAAGATTATTGAGATATCGCAAGAATTATACTGAGACTCAGCAGGTACTTTTGCTGTGGCCTTCAGAAGGTCACTGTGGTGTCCTCAGAGGTTGAACTGTTCGCTTTGGACACCTCTCCTCTCCCTGTATCTCCAGAAAGAGAACTGACTTCCTCCTGCTCCAGCTGCCTGTGCTGTTGGGAGGTGGCGAGGGTAGCGGCGTTACATATGGTGACTGACTTCTGGCTTCCGAGCGGCAGCGGGATGGCAGCGCAGGAGTGCGAGCTTTCCTCTGCTCGGTCCATGCACGGGTGGCCGGCTTCACCCCAGGGTGACGGCAGCAGGCTGCTGGCCGGGGCATCCTGCTTCGGTCCTTCCTTGGAGGTTGCGTCACATTGTTTGGTGTTGGGTGGGTGGCTGTATGTCAGAACAGGGGATAATCTGATCTGGTAGTACTCTGTGTAAGAGGTTGATGTGGAATAACTTCCCAGCGTGTGAGGTTTTTTCCACTCAGGCATAATGTGGATTGGTTTAATCCACCAACAAATAAAAGTAAGCATCGGCATGACTCTTCTGCAATCTAACTTGGTCATCCATGTTTTCAGTTGCTAGAAGATTTAGTAGCCTAACATTAGGCTTGCTGTCAAAAACACTTTTGCCCTTCTTTTTTTAAGTAGATGACAAATACACTGTTTTGTTTTGAAAGTGCAAATCCTGATTGATTTTTCACAATAATAGGGAGAATTTAAGAGCAGCTTGTTTGGGTGACCATATGTTTTTATATGCCCAGCACACCAGGGGCTCTGCATGTTGTGATTTTTTTTTAAATTCAGGATAACAAAAGTGCCAGCAGTTAAAACATTGGGTTAAAGATTTGTTGTCGTTTCCATTCTGACATGTTTTGCAAGCAGAACATTGAGTTAAAGATCTGTTGTCTTTTCTATTTTGTTATGTTTTGCAAACTTTCAGGTATAATAAAAATAGAGATGAGGTACGCAGCGGGTGAAACTGGATTCACAGAGTCTCTGCGTGCAGGTAACTTTCCTGTATAATCTGGTTTCTCTCCTTAGAGTCAGTGGAAATTTACCTTGCCGACGCCTATCTTGGTTTGAAATCAAAAATGTCTCTACACACAGAGAAAAAAACCAGCCCCACAGAACAAAACCAAACCAACACTCCCCCGCCGCGGTTCACGTTAAGCTTTCTTCAGGTGAAACCCTAGATTGCTGTCCTTTCACCTCGTTGCCTTGGTGATGGACATTTATTGCCTCCGTCAGCGAGACTTCCGCCGCGGTGGCGGTGGACGGTGCCCCTGAGCCGCGGCGGTGCCGGTGGCGCTCCCGGGACGCGGCTCCGCCTGGGCTCTGCTGCCGGAGCAGCCGGGCAGCGCTGGGTAAGTTCGGTGCCGGCGCTGGGACCGTGGCGTGATGCCTGGGCGACAGCTGGGTTCGGGCGTCCCCGACGTGGGTGCGACGAAGGCTGGCTGGGGTTCGGTGCGACTTGGAGAATGTGAAAGGAAAATTGTCCGTCTGGAGGGATTTGACTTAGAGATAGTTTTATATACCTTTCATAAGGTAGCTGTGGAAGAACATGTTAAATGTTTAATCTTCTCTGGTCTGCATGGCATCTGTTCAAGTATTGGTTTGCATTGATCCAAATGTAGTGCCTTTCACACTTGTCTGTTCATTTAAAAAAGCCAAGCTTCTAATTTTATACACGTATCGATTGTTACTTCAGTGCTGTTCTCTTAATGCATACTCTAAACGTATCATGGGATTTTGTGCCCCATAGGAAGCTGAAGTCTACAGCTTTCTTTCTTACACCGGACTGTGTATTGCTGATTTCTTTTTATGTGTATTTAGAACATACAGATGTGCATTCCAAAACTTGTTTGGGTTGGTTTTTAGAGCATATCCATTTTGGTTTGGCTTGTGTGGACTAAGCTACCTCTCCTGCATTATCCTCTTCAGGGGCGAAGCTGAGGGGTGGTGGTACGTCCTTGCTGGTGGGGAAGAAGCACGCAGCTCAGGGCGCTGTGTACCCACATTCTGTCCCTGTTGTTGCTGTAACTCTTCCCTAAACGTCCCAGCTCCAGCGTATTTTGTTAATCCCAGGGCAGGAGGACTTTTAAAAAAGTTTTCTTTATGTGAATGCTGTAATAGGTGTTAGAAATGACTGTGCTCTTCAGAGCACCTGAAGGAAGTGAATGTGGTGTCCATTTAAAAATCAAGTAATGTGAATGATACATATAAATACACGTACAAAAGTCTCCTAAGTCTGTAAATGCATCTGTATTCTCTTGCCTGTTTTCTGAGGTGAACTGGCTCGTTTGTTGTTGATGAAATCTGGTTTTTGCTGCATGATGAGCTTTCAGCTTCATAGCTTGCTTCCACCTAAATCGGCTAAGTCTTCTAAAATGGCAGTGTGAATTACAGATGAGAAAACACAATCATTGTAAAGGTTATCCTTCAGCAACAAAGAAAACTATGTAACCTCTGACATTTTTCAGGGAGGCAAGAATACATAAACTTGATGTTAATCATTGGACAAAGCAGAAATAAGTATGAATGTGATTAGCGGTGGAACTCAACGTTAATGCCTAACTGAGCACTTTATGGCACCCCTCCTGCGGTGGGCGAGTTAGGCTGAGGTTAGAGGGGTGAGGGCAGAAGGAGTATAGGCATAAATAACTTTGACAAGTGAGGCTTCATAAATGTTAGCATTTTACTGCTTAACTGCTAAGAGCCAGCAAAGACGGCCATCCCGATGTGCATGCACGACTTTGGATTTCTAGCAGCAGCATTGCAAAACTTTTTAGTCAAAGTACTGTGAGCAGCATAGTTTTAAATTCCGAGACATGTTCTGCATTGTAGTTGAAAGAAACCGAGCGAGGGAGGAATGCAGTTTCAGGGTCAGATCTCGGGCTGTGCCGGAGCTGGTGTCAGTGCTGTGGAGGAGCATGCCCTGGCCTCTGGAATCAGGAGCTGCTGCGTTGCTCAACTGCAGCTCTCGAGCGGACTGGGGAGTGGCAGCACCTGGCATTTTAAGGAGACCCTTCCAGGCTTAGTACACTACAAGCAAGGTTTTAAAACGACATAAAAATTCCTCTGTGGGGCAAGATTAACTTCCTTTTCAAACAGTGCATTTCAAGAAGAAGTTTAGGATATCTGCTTTTCAAAAAAAATGGAATTCAGTGCAATACAAAAATTGCAGTTAATGTCCATGTCATCTGGTTTGCTGTTTGTCCGTGGCTAATACCAGTTGTTTCAGACAGTGCAGGAGTTGCACAGAAGGTAGATACAGTTTAATCTTGCCACCAGACGGGTATTTCTCTTTGATACATTTCAACTGTGAGCAGAACCAGAAGAGCACCTTTTATATATCCACATAGCAAGATTACAAAAAGTGATTTAAAGACAGATGCAGGTGATAATTTGCTGCTATTAACCACTGTCAGTGTCATAGTATTTAAATAATCTAACCACCAGTTCTCTGTGATTACTAAATGAAATGAAGAGGAAGGAATCCAGGTCTAAAGCTCCCATCCATGATATTGGGAAAATGGGTAGAGGAAAACAGATATTGTTGATTTCAAATATTCCTATATTCCCTTTTGCATTTTAGTGCAGATGCTGTTGGAAATGGTGTGGCTGTGCAGCCAGTGTAAGGGTTGCATCCTGTTGACATGGAGCAAAGCTGTGAAAATGTGCAGCGTTGAATGCTGGACCTTGGAACACCAAGTATTAACTCATTTGGGTAGGTTAGGGTGGGCCAGTGTGGACTGCAGACCATGAACTGTTTCTAGAGTGGCCTTGTGCGCTGCTGCCTCTTTCTTAGATTGTGCTGGGAATGGTGCCTCGAGCAGCAAGGGGCTTCTAAACAGCTGAAGTCCTCTGGTAAGGACAGTGTTTCTGTCAGGTGGTTTCAGCTTTCCTAGGCTGGTCTGCCCTTTACTGTACCCCACTTGCACATTGTTGCCTCCTGATGCCTGTGATGTTGCAAGAAGGAAGATTTGGCTGCCATTGGAAAGATGGGGTGGGGTGTTGAGCGAGTGAGGGTGGGTGCTGGCTTCTTGGGTGTGTGGGGAGGGAGGGAGGAGTAGCCCAAGATTGTGTCCTGGAGCCTGACCATCTTGGGGGGCGGTAAGCGATTGCCCCTTCCCACTTTTTACTGACTCAGAGGGATGTTAGGTACAGTTGCCAGAAAATTGAAGTTTGTATTGGGAAAACTGCTCTATGAGGATGTGTTAGATAAGATTGATTACTCATGAAAGTCTTTCAGTCAAGATACTTAACTGCCAATAAACTGTACTCTACTGGATTTGTGTGTATCAGGTTGTTATCTACACAGTTTAAGGTTGTCTTTCTGCTCAGTGGCGTGTCAGTTCACATGGCACCTAAAGCTATTTATCTGTAAAGAACTCATGATTACAGTATTGTCTTATAGCATCTGTTTCTTTTTTAAGATATGCACAGGCTAGTTAAACAAGTACCTTTTTTAAGTCCAACAAAAAAAAAATTTTGCTGTGGTCAGGGCCCTGTCTAGCATCCCTGTCCACTCTGTATCTGATGCTCCAGGAAGAATATGTATGGTGGTTCAACTGCGGTGGTGTTGGAGGCCTTTGTTCCTGCTTCTGCTGGCCCGTTTGGTCAGTCTGTGATCAGCGCACCGAGCGAGCAGAAACGCTTGCGTCCCTCGCTGGGGAGCTCTGCTTCTGTGGTTTGTATGTCTAGTTCCCTGATACAAGTCCCCGCAGAGCTGTGCTTGTGAATGTCTCTCTTCTGACCAGCCTTGTTACCCTGCTCTGCATGGTCTTGTTCATTTACTCATTTTGCAAATTAGGACTCCAACCCTATGCCCCTCCAGGTATCTTTCAACCTCACTGCGGACCCTGTCTCCCATGCATGGGACCCCAACAGGAACCATCATTTTGCAACCCATCACTTCTTAATCTTCCCAGTTTCTTTCCTTATCCCATTCTCTGCTTGTCTCTGGGGTTTTCCCTGCCTGCTGAATGCAGCCAGCTCAGACTGTGCGGGGTACATCAGGCTGGGTGCTGGTGGGCATACACGTAGGTACTTAAGGTGGCACTGGACTTGGCTCTGCTGGATTACTGGCTCAGGTCAGTAATTACTTTTCAGAGGCATCAGTCGCCCAGTGCAGAGTGCGAGTAACGAGCCCAAGGCTTACAAGAGGTATTAGCTTTACTAGCAAGTAGCCTTGGTTTATAATTAGCTATTTCTGGAGTGGTTAAGTCTTTGGCTTTCTTTATTTTTATTTAATCCAGAGGATGTGTCCAGGTGACACGGAACTCAGTGGAGACATTCTCCTGCTTGTATGTAAGGACTTCTGCACCCTGGAAATCTTGGTATTTGGAGTAAAAATAAAAGCCACATCAGCATTTTCTAAGCTCAGCAGAATGTTGCTGGGTGTTGTAGACCAAAGCCTTGAATTTCTGCTCTTGGTGCCACATACATCTTTGCACAGCAGTGCTGGCTTTTAAGCAACTGTCTCCATCTACCTTTCATCTCTGGCTGTCCGTTTCTTCCTCCCCCCATCTTCAGTTTTGTTGGCATATTGTTTGTGGGCTCCACTGGCTCAAGTTGTTGACCTAGGTTCAGAAAAACCGGTGTGGGAATGGAATAAACTGGAGGGAGAGGTGTTTAAATGGGCACTTTCTACTGAAAGAAATATATGTGTAAACACGTCCTTAATCTCAACAAGCGTAAGTGCTGCTTAACTAAAGATTACCTCAGGCTGAAAGCTGCAAAGGGATCCCTTTACGGGGGGTTTGGATCCTGGGTCTTCTCACTCAGAATTTTCCCATGTTGAGTGATCTTGTCTTGGCTACCCTCTGTCGTTGTGCCCTGGGTTTAGAAGAAAAAAACCAACCAAAATCCTAATTTTCTCTTCTTGTACAGTCTTTTCAGAAAAGGGTGGGTGGAAATCTGCGTCAGGTAATCGATGCTCTGTTTCAGGTCTGGCTGTGGCTAGCCAGGCAATCCTTTACCTGATTTTTTGGTGGACAGTGAGGTGAGATTACTTCCCTGTTGCTGTGAAAATTTAACTCCTTTCTTTACCTAGACACAGCATACTTGGAGAGAAATGAGGAAATTGGGACACAAGGAGCAAGCATAAGAATATGAAATTCTTACGTTTTTCTGCCCTTCAGTCTTGCTGTTCGCCCCCGGCAGCGTTCCCGGCTAAGGAGGTGGAGATTAGACAATACAAAATCGAGGTGTCAGCCAGGAGAGCTGGGAGCTGCTGCTGGTACCCGCTGCTACCTGTGGTGATGCTTAAACACGCTTAATTTAGGAGCCCTTCATCTATATAATTTGAGGCTTTGTGTAGTCACATGAGCTGGAATATGCTTTTATTATGCTTTTTATGCATTTGTGTGCACATGAACGCAGCTGTGTTGTTATGCTGCTTTTGTGAATGCTTTTAGACAAAACGGTACAGGTAAGAAAAGCTCGGTGCATTACAAGAGAATTATTTTACAGATAAGCTGTCTGAACAGCTACTCGTATGGTTCAGAGTACTATATATAAAGTGTCATGTTCTGCCGAAGAATTTTCCATCATTCAAAATTCACCTTGCTCGTTGTATATAATTAATGTTATCAAAGTAACTGTCTTACTGACTGAAGGAAAAATGTTGAGGGTAGATGGGTAAGGCCTTGTTACTAATTGAGGTGCTTTTAATTATTTTTTAAAATATTATGTATGTTTCATGCATAGGAAAATTTGAACAAACATTTCCAAAAGCACTGTTTCTGCTTGGTAAAACTGAGTATTTGGCAGAGGCTTGAGGCCTTACATGCAGGGAGGGAACAGGGTCATATCTTCTGGTGTACTTAAAGTATGAAGCGAAACTTTAAATATGAGAATCTGTCTATTTAGGTAGTCTGGCGCATCATCTTTTGTGTTGTACAAAACCTGAATTAGGGATCCTTCCTCCTGCTCTGTGATTCCACACACCACCCCCCACCCCCCACCCCCTTTTTTTTTTTAATTCAGTTAATATGCAGAGGTAATTTTAGTACAGAAATAAGATGCTGCTATAGCAGAATTGATGTTGGACTTTGTAGGAGGAAATCTGAGTAGCATTGATAATATAGTAACTGTCAGAAATCCCTCCTTCTGTCCCTCTCTACTTAGTATTACAACTTCTTATCCTCCAGTTCTCCTTCAGTAAGGTCAGAATAGTCTGCATTTCTGACTTTTTTTTTTCCCTCCCTGTGCTGTTTTCTCTTAATGAAGGCGTTTCCATGATCGCAATTTGCAAGTTCATTGCCTTTTGTCTATTAAAACCGCTCTAGAAGATCAGGCATATTATATTGACATTAACAGACTGAAAAAAGTTAACACATTTTGAAAAAAACCAGATGTATTCAATATCCACTAAGATAAGTCCGTTGAATTGTTCTTTTTCATATACTGTTTTGTTCACCTGTCTGGTAAGCTTTAGGTTCCTTTAGGAAGGAATTCTGTTTTCTTAATTAGAAACTACTTTGGACAGTGTTGAGTGCTGCCAGAAAGAATACCAGCAGACAAATTTTCTGAAAGGATTTAAATCCTCAGGCTTTTGTTTTAATGCAGCACAGTTACTATGTGTGTCAGGCAAGATGTGTGTCAGGGCGAAACTTGCCCTGCAGACAGGTTCAATGAAACTTTTGTTTTTCTTTCTTTGAAGTAATCTGTTTCGGATGCCTTCCAGAGGAACGGTATTAGGCTGGACAGGTATGGCTTTGCATCTGGGGCGTTTCTGACTGTCCTAATAATCTCAGAAATCTCAGATACAGCTAACAAGTCGGTGTCTTGCTTCTAGCTATCTAAAGCAAATAGACTAGGCGTAGTACGGTCATGCCAGCATAAACCTGTGGGAAAATGTTATTGTTTTCTGAACAAGCTTCAAGGAATAGAGTCTCAAATTACCGTAACTGAATCTTGTATCTTGCAGTTCTGGAAGGCTTATCTGAGGATAAAAAGGTATAACTGACAGGTGACTGCAGAACCTGTTTCTGTAGGATCCTTTCCAGATTTAATTTTGGTGGCTTCTTTGTGTAGCAAAAATAAACTGGTCAAACAGGGTGGGGGGAAAAAAAAGTAAAAAATAACATTTATACCAGTGTTCCTCAGGACCTTAACGTAATGAAGTGATAAACTGAGCATTAGATTGGTGTCCTAGTAATACACATCTTCAGAAATTGCTGTGTGTCATTGGAAGTTGGTTTTGAGCTGTATATACACCAAGGTGGTGAGAAAGGTTTAAAGAATGTGACTTCACAGATTTATTTTTAACCTTGCACCGTTTTTTTTAAACTGCAGACATCTCTCTGACCAAGATGTACTAGTATTTTTGGGCAGAAATGCTATGAGTATTTTCCCTTCTGTTTGAAGAGACAGCTTTAGAATCTAAGCAGAATGAATTTCTGTGGAATATGGATCATTTAGGATTTGAAATGGACTTGTTCAGCAAATTGTCTTCTACTTCTATTACTATTATTGTTACATTACTATTACTATGATGTTATTACTGTTACCAGCTCTTATTCTGCTTTTATTTAACTCTTAACCACTCTGACTGGAGTTGGGTATTGCAAGCATGGGCAGGTTAGTAGGAGATAGCCAGCCCTCACTGCTCGCACTGCAGTTGGGTGCTCTTCATTTTTGGATTTGAACTGTTCTGTAGCAGATAACGTGTATACCTCCTTCCAAGAGGTTTTTCTTTTCAAAATCCTGCCTAGGGAAGGCTCCTGCTGTCTGAAGCCTGAGAGTTTGTTCACAGCTTAACCTTTTGCAAACTGTTGATCTTCAAAATGAATTACAGAATAAACATTAAACCCGTTTTCTTTTTTATTAACAGGAGGAGTCTCGTATCCTCAGGGTAAAGGTGGTTTCTGGCATTGATCTAGCGAAAAAAGACATCTTTGGAGCCAGGTAGGTGTTCTGCATTGACTGTTTTATGTGTTTAAACAGAATAAACTTAGCAGAGCAAAGACACTTTATAATGGATTGTTCATAAACGTGACGAGAGATTCCATTACTTGATTACAAGCAGTGCGAATTATGGACTGTGTGTTGGCAAGAAAGCCATTAATCACAGCGGTGGCTGTTCACGCCCTCTCCCACCACAGGGAGCCGTTCCCAAGTTTGCTGTCTGCCTTCACCCTGTGAGCACGCAAGGAGCAGCTCAAACTTTGGCAGTGTTTGGCAGTATGTAAAATGACTCCCAGCTATCTCCCCATATGCCCCGCGTAATGCAAGAAAGACCAGGAGCCAGCAGTACTCTCTGTCCTATTTTGAGGAAACTCTGTTTTCCCTGCTGGCTTTCAGTACCGGTCTCTCAGGTGCCAGGCGTCAAGGTCTGACTTGGTAGCCAGACTGTGAATTGTCTTGGTCTCAGATATATCCAGGTGCCACTGTTGCAGTTGCTGAAGATAGTGCCTTTAAGAGAGGAAGGCAATAAAAGCATTTTCTCCCATTCAGCCTACGCCACGGGAAGGCTAGCAGCAAGTACTAATCTAGGAAAGAGTTCAGAGTGAACTGTACTGACTTAGTGCTCTTCTGTTAGGCTCTGGCAAGCCCAGGTTTTCACTCCAGTTGAGCCTTGAACCACCTTGAATTTTAAAGTGGGGACGTGAGAGGGAAAAGAGAAGTTTTTGGAGCACGTAAGGCAGTCTTCATATGATTGCTTCCCTGTTCACCAGTGTATCAAAAGATGGGGCGTGCAGACCATAGTTTGCACTGTTCTTTGCCAAAACAACAGTTGTCAAACAAGAAAAATGGTTTTAAATGGTCTAAGGAAAAGGTACAGATACAGTTACTTGGTACATTCTCAAGTCTTTTGTTCTGGAAGAGCTTTTCTCCAAGTCTAGGCTTGCTGTGGAATGGCTTAAAGAACCAATTCAGGTAGCAACTGGGGTAGAAGCTGGTCCTGAAGCCAAAATGAACTGGAAAGCATTTCCCTGCCCCCCTCTAAAGGTTAATTCAAGTTTGACGTTCTTGTTGTCTCGAGCCTAAGTGTGAGGAAATTCTTTACTTCAAATGCTCCAGTCTGCTTAGAAGTTTTTTATCAGTTTGAAATTAGTGGTATCCAATTTAGTTTTTATCGAAATGACTAATTTCTTAGTGTATAAATGAGCCTCCCTGTGGATTTTCCTGTGTTTCTTAAATGATGCTTACAAATTGTGTATTAGCTTGCATATCTAGCTTGAAACTACATGAAAACAGCAATTAAAAGTTTAATCAGCTTTAATTTTTTTGGTGAAATTTGCAACAAACGTTCCTTTGGTAGCTGTGTGCAGGATATAGTAAGATGAACCTTTTTGGTTTTCTTTCCGCAAACTTGCCATTTTGAAGAACAGCTTTGATGCTGACTGCAAGCAACAAAAGCAGCAGCTGGTTCGTCAGTGTAGCTGGACACGGTGCTTGCTGAGGGAGATGCAGGGTGGTACTGTTACTGGTGTCGCTGGGTTGCACTATGGGAGTGCTACTGCTTGCTCACAGTGTTAGCATCTACCTCATAGACTCCTGCAGCTGGCGATGTGTTGCTGCAGTACCAAGATAAGAGAGGAGCAGCAAATTCTAGAGAAGAGGTGGGACTAAGGCACAGAGAACACAAGATTTCTGCTGCAAGCACTAATGATAGAATTGCCATTTTTATGTGCAAACTTTGCTTTTTCTAGATCTTGTTTAGTTTGGCCTTCTCATACAATGACAGATTTTTGGTTTACTTGATATATTTCATTGGCTGGATTTTATTTCTGCATTATTTCCAGAGCTTTAAATGTTACTACTTCTTTTTAAAAAAGCAAAGCTAGTGGCTTGAATATTGAATCTGCTCATTTAGAGGAACTTTATTTAAATATTGAAGTGCTGTCACAAATTCACAGAAGTAATTGGAGAGAAGTGGGAATCTTTTTAGTGTTCATTTGATTCATTAAAGGATATGTTGGAAACTTCACAGCTGAATCCCCAGCATTGTAGTGTCTCCTTTGGCCATACTTCTCATAGAACTTTTGTAAATATTTAAGATGTTGTGTTCAAAAGAACTCCTAGAAGTTGCATAGGAATTGATAAATTGTAAAAATACCTTTTGTCTTCAAAATGCATCAAGTTAAAACTGAGTGAAATTTGGACTGAGTTCTGTTGATGTGGCCCTTAAATAGTTAAGTAGATTGGTCTCTAGTCAGCAGGATTTCCATAAAACCAGAGAGATAAAAACATATTCCCCATTTATGTTTTTAACTTCGTTTTAAACAGTTCTTTAGTAAAAGTTGAGACTAACAGCATCATATAAACTTGCATTGGCAAGCTCTCGGAAAGTTTTCTCCTTTTTTGGCTGAAGGGCCAGTTTAATTTTTCTGTTTGTTTTAGGGGCCTGGCATACCTTGCTGAGATACTAACATTTCATGCTGCTTGAATCTTAAGTATGATTTAAGTTGCTACGGAGGGTGGCATTCTAATGTAGCTGTTGAGTGCATTGTATGTTAACTATCCTGTTAACAGCTCTGTTGAGGATCAGTATGGAGTAGAAGATTAAATTCTCATTTGGGGCAGCTGAGGAGAAACATGTAATGTTTGACCTAAGCAAGAAGATAAGGAAAATGTACAGGTGTTAGAACTGTATACATAGTTTTTTTACTGTGTAGTGTATGTTCAGGATCCCTAAAAAGTCGCAGTAACTAATCCTGTCCACGTGTGTGTGCTTCTCTTGGTGTGGTTGTGGACCCCGGCACTCCATTGTTTCCCTCTCCCGTAAATAATTTCCGTGAGATCACAAATCTCTTCCAAGCTGATTTTTGTGATGGTGTACCTGTTAGCAGGCAGCAGTGGGCTAACATCCCATGTGAAAGTAAATCATCCGAGTGCTGGCTGCTAGGCGGTGCGTGGTAAGCGAGACCGATGTCAGCAGACGTGGCAAAGGATGAAATAACTGAGCGGGCCATGCTGGGGACCTTCTTGGTCGGTGCAGGACACCCCTGGGTGCACCCAGCAGCGCGGCTGGGGAAGGAGGAGCAGCTGGCTTCTGCACTTTCACTCCTGGTCGCCCTGCCTGTACTTGCAACAGAAGGCGTCTCATAGCAGCTGGTCTCCTCTTAAATCTTCCTCATGCTTCCCTCATCCTGTTCTTACCTGCGGTAGTTGGAGACTGTCTTCCCCAAAACTCCCTTTCCTGCTCTTGGGAGGTGACACCTGCGTGTCCGCCCGGAGCCTGGCGAGCCCGCGGGAAGGCGGGCAGGGGGCCGCAGCAGCAGGGTTGGGGCTGGGGTCCCTGGGGTGCCCGTGCTGCCTGCCGGGC
>JAVJGI010000057.1:468200-481473 GCA_035590275.1 Ibycter americanus | reverse complement strand
CCGTGGGCGCAGGGGACGCGCGCGGGGAGCAGCAGCCCGGCGCTGCGCTGTGGTGGGCGACTGCCCTTGGCGCGGAGGGTGTCTGCGTGGCGGGGGATGCCGCTGCGGGTGTGCGTCAGCGAGGACGGCACGGAGGAGGCACGGGAGCAAAGCTCTGAGGCAGGTGAGTGGTCTCTGTCTTCGGGAGTGTGCGGATTGGTACGCCTTGCTTTGAAAAATAAACTTTTGAGAACAGCAGAACATACCTTGTGATTCATCCCGGTGTAGGTTTGGACAGGATTGACTTACGGGTTTGTGTGTGTGTTTGCTGCTTCACAATGAAGAGAAAAGAAGTTGTCAGTACCCAGAGAGATAACAGCACGGCCTGAGGATTTGAACACACTCGTGCTGTCCCACGTGCAATGAAGTGTTAAAATTTCTGCGTGCTGTTCCTAACCAGCACTTCTGGATTATGGGCAAATACGTGAGTTTTTGTCTCTTTTCAGAAATTCAGTCAGTTGTTGAAGAGGACAAATTCCTGATCTTTGTAACGTTCTTTTTGGGAGAAAGAAGGTCAAGTGACTGCCAAATATTTTAGATAGGTACACGCTTTAGAATGAGTTAATCTAAAGTAATTTGAAAACATGTTAGAATTGCAAAGTTACAGCCCCAGCAGCTGATGTGCCTTGCCTCTTCATGGTAAACAGTCGTGCAGGGCTTAATACTGGGCTGGAATAGTAAGTTACTTTGGAGCTGTGAAAGATTAACTACAAGGCATACATTGTGGTTTGCATCTCAGTGGGTTTTTCTTACCGTTTTTGATCAACTTTACTATTATAAAACACTGCCTGTAGGCTTGCAGAGTCTGAAAGCCATTTCGTGCCTGATTAAATCGAAGGAAAGTCTCTTACCAGTGTAGAGCACTGGAGAAACTGGTATTTTTCTTCTGAAGACTGTAACAATGAAGAAAACTCCATGCTTTTGATTTTGCTTCTTTGAAGTGTTTTGGCTTATGAAATAATTTTGATAGTAGCTAATTATAGATAAGGAGGCACTCTCTCTCTTGTTTCTCACTCTCTACAACTACCTGAAAGAAGGTTGTAGCTGGGGGGGTCAGTCTCTTCTCCCAGGTAACAAACACTAGGACAAGAGGAAACAGCCTCAAATTGCACCAGAGGAGGCTTAGGTTGGGTATTACGAAGAATTTCTTCACCAAAAGGGCTGTCAGGCACTGGCACAGGCTGCCCAGGGAGGGGACGGAGTCACCAGCCCTGGGGATATTTAAAAGACACTAGGTGTGGTGCTTGGGTGGTAGGCTTGGCAGTGCTGGGTTAACAGATGGACTCAAATGATCTTAAAAGTCTTTTCCAACCTAAATGATTCTATGTTGCTCTAAGAGTCCAGAAATTTATAGAATTGATGAATTTAGCTAGTGTTTGTATTTTTGTATGCGATTAAGTAATGCACATATTATAATGTTGTTAATTCTAGTTATGCAACGTACTGAACAATTACTGTTATTTACTACTGTTTTGTTTTTACTCATGCATTAGGAATGATGCTATGACTATCATCAGGGCTGAGGCTGCACTGTGCAAAGTCAGTGCATGCATATGCCGATAGTGACTAGAGAACCTTGGAATACAAAATGAAATTTCCTCTCCTGACCATCTTTACATATTAATGAAAACTAAGTAGAAGTACTTCTCCAGTGACTTGTTCTATGTGCTGAACGCAGCCTGACTCGGTGGTCAAGTTTCTGTCTTTCCCTGAAGGTATGTCCAGTGTGGACTTGGGTTTTTGACTGCTTTTTTCCTGCTTTTGAAAAACGTACGTAAGTAAAACACAGCACTTGGTATTAACCGAGTTGGGTTAATGTGGCACAGTGGCAACACACTTCCTATAAATACAGTTTCTGCATATACATGCAAATGCACTCACAAGTAATAAGGGTGAATGCATAAAAATGAGAAGAAAATGTCTTCTGGTTATTATTGGTTGTGTGAAATAAGACACTATGGTGTGGATGTTCTTATTTAACAGTTTGGAAAGGAAGAAAGGATTGTGTGTATCCTGTAAATGGGTGTATTTGATGGAATTAGTTGCTGCTTTTGCCTTCTAAATCATGAAGTATGTGGAAATTGTGGCTGTCTGGAAGTTGCTTTTCAGTTAAAATTAAGGATGTTTTTCATTAATAGGAAGCTGCGCTTCTAACGACATGAGAGCTTGTTATGGGTTGCCTCTGGGTTTATTGCTTTTACCTGCTCTTTTCTGAAAAGCCTGCGCCTGAAAGGCGCAGCCAAAACGCGAGCCTCTTTTCTGTTTGGATTTCCTGAGTGTAAGGTCAGTGATTCAGCAGCAGTGGTGTTAGTGCTAGGTCGTGCAGGCTCCAGGCTCCTGGTGGTATTTTAAATCCTACGGTGTACTCCTCTTGAGAACAAGGCTGCTTGAAATGTGGCTGAATTTTTTAATTCATGTATATTCTGTTACTGTGGATTGGCAATGGAAGAAGAGCCTGTGTGACTGTGAATGTGGCTTGTAGATGACAAAGATAGCAAATGTTTACCTTTTAGCTGTTCTTTTAAGACCACTGTCACTATTTCTAGTCCAATTTGAGTTTCGGTATGTCTTTTTTTTAACTAATGGAAAAATTCTGGTGACAGCTATACCCCTGGAACTATCCCTCCTAGCGAGTGTACTACCTTGGGACGGGGTTTTAAAAACAGACTGTTCTCCTTTTCATACTGGTATCTCTCCTTTTTCAAGCACCAGATAAGTTAACTGGTGATTAAGTGAGATGCCTCAAAAATTAACAAAACAATTTTTTAAAATAATCTGTCTCGTGATGAACTGCCACTTCAGTGCTTCACAAGTGCTGTTGGAGGGAGCGGGAGCACTCGCTGCTCTGGCTGTTTCATACGGAGTCCAGCAGGGAAGGAGTTTTATCCTTAACTTCTGTTTTCTTTAAAATTCACTGTATGTAAAGACAGGCAAAACTCAAACTCTCAAATTATATTTTGTGGTGGGTCCAGCGAAATGGGTTTTGACATCAGACATTAGTCAAAAATCTTACCCAGTGAAATGTTGCATTAGCTAGATTCATAGAAGTAATTTTTGGAGAAATGTTTCACTAGTGCAAAATGGCATATATGCCAGATTGAAAATATTGCGTGTCTCTTGTCTCAGGGAGTTCCTGGAGGTGGAGCAGAGCTGGAGAGCTCTGTATTGCAAACCTCTCAAATGACTGAATTCAACAAAGCCACTTGACTAGATGGCAGTTGCTCAAGTAGGATAGAGTTCATACTGTGTTTCTTTCTCCTTTTTCTAGTTTGGGGGGCGGGGGCGGGAGGGAAGTACAGAAAACCACTTTTCTACTGCTTTAAGGCTTTGAGAAATGGAATATTCAAAGCAGTACAAACCTTCCACTATTTTAGTTTTGTGCAATGCCATTGATCAATGAAAGAGTTTAGTCTTAGTCATGCTTGCTGCCTACCTCTGCTTTGTGCGTGCTGTAGCTATTTAATTCCTCATTTGCCACGCACTTCCTATGTTTCAAGTGAGCACCGGGGAGTCCAAGTTGAATTTCACTAGAAAATCTTGATCTTGATGTTGATCCTCAACAAAAATAAGAATCAAATAAGACTATTCTTGAGGAACTTGTCTGAGTGCTCTCAGTCAAGTCAGGCATTGGGATGAAACCATGATGAGTTCCTATCACGACTGTCTTTACTTTTTTCAAAATGCCGCATGATTCAACGCATAGCTGTTAGTTATAGTATTGCTTTGGAGGGGGGAAGTTCCCTGGCAATATGTTCTAAATGACAGCTTGATTTGCAATGAAAAAATGAAAGTTTTTCTAGTATAGTAGAAATCAACATGTTATTTACAGAATAGCGAGAAGGGAAAGAAACCAATTGAGAGCTTCATTAAACCAAGCTGTACTTTGGAAAGCAAAGGAGTGGGGCGGGGGGGGGAAAGAGTTCAGAGACTTGACAGTAAAATACTAGATGATGAGGATGTCCTGAGGAAAGCAGTCTCTTTGACAAGGTAGCATCTGCACTTCTTCAGCGAGCGCACGCAGCTTGCGCTTTACCTATTAATTTAGTATGCTTAAATAAAAACCACAAGGCAGTCAGAGCTGCCTTGGGCAGATGTTGAAATGAACTCATTCACTGTTGTATCTAAAGCAGGTGTGCATGCCTGCCTGGAAGGGAGGAGAAACGGACCCGGTGTAAGCAGAGGTGGCTGTTTTCCAAAAGCAGTTGTTGTCAGTGGTAGTACATCCCAGTATATGCAATATGTGACCTCAGTAATTGCAAGAAGCCCAGAGCCGTTTGCTTCCTTCTCTCTCTTACTGTTCTGTAAGTCCCCTTGTAATTTCTTGTCTCGTTGAGCTTCTCCTGGGAGAGTTGCAAGATACATGCTCAAATAATTGTGGTATCAGGTAGTCCTGGGGCAGACCCTTCGCTGTTGTTTAGCAGTTTTCCCCTCAAGACGGTATCAACAGTGTTGTTTAAGAAAGGTGAAGATGCTGCAGCCTGTGTATTTGCGAGCAACGAAAAGCCCAAGTTCCTGTCTGTCTGCTCCAGCGGCTTGTTCCACCCCTATGCCATAGTTTGACTCTGTTGAGTTGACATAGTTTACTCTGTTGCTTCACGTGCAGCTGCTCCTGGAGTGACTGGGTTTACACTCCGGTCTCACTGGCATGACAGAAGGGGACAGTGGCCCACAGCCTGCTCAGAGGAGCAGTGGGCGACAGCGGAGCGAGCCAGGAGCTCCAGGCATGTAACCTCAGACTAAGGTCACAGAAAATGTTTTTGGCTCTGCTTCAAGAAAGCACTTGAAGGGACAACAAAACAAAGGCTTGTCCGAGACGTATGGCCAGTGGATAGTAGAGGATGATGTTATCAGAAGAGATTAAAGCCTGCTCAGAAGAAATATGTTGGATAATAGATATTTTTATTTATGAAACCTTAATGTTGATTTTGCCTCATAGAGGTGAGTGAAATGAAGGAGTTAGGCTGCCAAGTGTGAGCATAAGGTATATCAGTATATTCATTAAATTGGTGCAATGTCTAATTTTATGCCGGAGGCTTCCATGTGTCAGGTCCAGATCACTCTCGGTGGCTGGCAGCAGAGGGCGCCAGAGAATTTCCTCAGCTGTCGCTGCGAACTGGTACTCGGTGGCTTTCGAGGAAACGAGGGTTTCCTGTTTTTCACCAAGTCAGAAGGGTTTTGTCCGGGTGTGTATACTATGCTCTTCAGGATGCACTGGGTATATATTTCAGTGGCTGTAAATGGAGAAATACTGCTTATTTGAGTATGCAGTCTTGCTATTGAGTAAGAGGATTTAATAATGATTCCTGAATTTTATAATGTCATAGTGAAAAATAATTTTCATCAGATAATTGCTCAGTAGAAATGTTTCTGTGTACAGATACAAAAATTCTAGATGTTTCTCATTGTTTGAAATAGCCAGCACCTGTATTCAGCCACTCAATTATTTCCACCTGCCTGCTGACTGCTATGATCTACTAGTTCACCTGAATCTGATATCCTTAAAAGAAAAAGGGGCATGTGGACAAAAATCTTTGAAGGAAAACCTTTTGGTTTTATATATTTGAGGCAGAACTTCTGTCTTTTCTTCCTCTTCTACTGATAACATTTCGTTTTAAAAAAATCCACTTGTCTCATAATCATATGCTACTCTGTGGGGCTGTGTAGGAGGGCAGCAACTACTGCCTTAGAAGAAGAAGAAACGAAAGCATCTTTTGAGGGAAAACCTTGCATCTTACATTACAAAATGAAGTGGCTACGCAGTCATTAACTTTCAAAGCTTTGCTGAAGCCTTTCCATTAAACACTGCAGCTTACTGAGGTCAGATGTTATTGATGACAGCACATTATCCTTAAGGTGCTCAGTACCTCTCCCTGCGCGAAACAGAACGTTAAATGCTGTGTGGATGTGAAGGATCCACAGCTCTTGATACCAAATGGGATGGTAGTGCTGCTCATATGGAGGTATGGTTAGACCTTTTGGACAGTGAGCTGGTTGGGGATTCGCTCCTTCCATGCTGCTCTCCTTGATCCTGCTAACTGACCTTCCCGGGCATTTCTCTCCGAAGCATGACTGACCAGCTGAGGGCTCTGTGACTTTTTATTTCCCATCCTGTCTTTTTCCAAGGAAGTCTTCCCTCCGCTGCCCTGAGAAGCAGAGAGCTGGATGCGGTTTCACAGGAAGACAGTAAGCAGGCCACAAGACTAGCATCGCAGCTAGGAAGTGATATTGCTGCCAAACAGCTTATTTTTTGTGCATAGACCTATGAATTCTGTATATTTCTACCAATCTGTTTCTGGGCATGTCAGTTCCCTGGCCTCGTCCCTCTCTGCGTACTCGTTTTCCCATGTGCAATTACAAATTTAGCCATGTCTGTACTGAGAACATGTGAGTCTAAATGCTGGTGGGTCACGCCTCTCTTGTCCAATATACATGCCATGATTTTGGTTTGGATCTCTCATGGATGTCTGGTCTTCAGCTCAAACTCTTAAAACTTTTGATCTCTCCCTTGGACATGAGCCCTGCGCTGCCTCACATTTCTCTGTTCACAGCAGCATCACTGCCTGTGGTGCATGCCTGCATCAGTTGTGACTGAGTGTCCAGTCTGCGAAGTTTGCAGATTTCTTCAGCATAAATTAATAAATTGGAGCCCTCAATTACTTCCACATCCTGTTTTTCTTGCTTGGTTTGGTGTACATTGAATTGTTTGTTGCAGAAGGACTAGTTTCCCTACCTTGCTGCTTTGAGCATGTCACCCTACTTTCTTTGAAGCTACTGCTCTCAATCATCTGAGGTTGTTAGCTACCGTCAGTGACTGCTTCAGGAGGTCTGGCTCTCCACAATCCATTAAATTTCTAAACAAGGTTTTTTGCTTACTGTACTTCAGCTGTGTTGGTCATCATAAAACTCTGTTTTGGTGGTGAACAAACCTAGCTAACAGCCAAAGGGACCAGTGCTGATATATATCCTGTCGTGCTGCCTGGTGGTATTTGCTCTTTCCTTGTATTCACCCATCTGTTTCTGTTGTATCTTGTATCTGTATCTCATGCTTGGGCTGTCCCCTCTTAGGGCCATGGACCATCTTTCTGTTCTGTATTTGTCCAGTACATGGGAGTTCTTGCACATTTAAAGAAACCACAGCGATTTTTTCTGCTTTTACAAAGATTACAATTGAACCAATAATTTATGCAAGTGAAAAACAAAACCAGTTTTGAGGTTTGAGCATCTCCTTGAGTGACAACAAGGTGTGGTAACTTCTCATGAATTGTCAGAGACTAATCTGAGTGCTGGGAGCCCTGGGCAGACTGTGGCAGGTGTGAGGTGGCCCAGGGTGGTTGGCTTGAGCCATGCTGGTGCTTGCCAGCACTGGCAGTGCTGGCCTGGATGTCCCCAGGAGGGGACAGCGGGGGCAGGAGCACACCCCAGATGCTGGGGAGGGAGGTGTGCGGGCCTTTGTGTTGCCACAGACAGTACTCGTTGCCTGCAGCTTTACCTTTTCTCCCAACTGCTTCCTTGCCCCTCTGAAGTGGTCCAAATCTTCACCTAGTTGGTAAAAATAAATACATAAATAAAATAATAATTTGTGATTAAGAATGTGCTCCAAGTTTTACGGAAGGCAAGACCAGTGAAACGGGGAATACAAGGGCTGCGAACAGTGCTTTTTGCCCTGAGAAATCTTGGAGGAACATTTTGCACGTCTTGGTAGCACAACAGTTTTGGGTTTTTTTTATTGATACAAGATGTGTGGAGATTCTGATGCTACATAACCATCTCAAACCTAATGAAGCTTCTAGAAGCATTTTTCATAAACCCTAGCCCTTATGCGGCAGTTCAGTGGGGCTATTGAATTGGAGCAGCCAGGTGTGCATGTGTGGTCAGTACTAATGATAAGGGGCTGAGAACAGTTAATTGTTGATGAGCAGCACATGTTGATGCATATAAGTAGCAGCTGCTGTGGTCCTGTTTTCCACTTGCTATGCCCGGATGGTGTGTGTCTGCTTTCTTGCAGAAGGGTGAGCAGGACTGCATGTTTGTTCAGGGAGGTGGTTTGACTGAAAATGAATGTATGGCTAAAGCCGCTTGGTAGCTCCAGGATGTGGCATATCACTTGGTAGCAGTAGGAAGGATGGGAGGACCACAGCTGCCTGATGTTGGGGACCCTCTCCAGCGGCTGCGTGCAGTGACTGGTGTAACTGTAGCTGTGAGTGAGAAGGTGAGCTGTTCCTGGTTAGTGGGAGCTGGTGTCCCTTGAGGTGTTTTCCTCAAAGGGTCAATTCAAGACAGCCTGCAATGGGGGACAAGTCTGCGTGTCCCCATGTGTGTGGATGCCCCTCAGCGAAGCAGCTGCTCCCATCCTGTGCCTGCTCTGTGGTGAGGGGGCAAATGCCTTCTCCCTAGCTCTGGGGCCAGGAGAGCGGGACTGAGGAGACAGCCATTCCCCAGGCAGTGGTTTGGCTGGAGGCTGTGGCTGCAGTAAAGGCATGGGAGCTGCTGAGGTGGAGATCTGTAGAAGGCTATGGGCGGCATGAGCCGTTGCAGTGTAGGCAAACATGGAGAGAAGAAAGTAGAGGGAAATGCAGATACTTCCAAAAATAACTGCTTTAGCACTAGCGTTTTTTCCCCCAACTTCTCTGTGAGTAACTGGAGCAGGTATAATTGGTGGTTAGTTTTTGTTCAGGTGCTTTTTATTTTTCTGCTGGCCAATATAGTTTCTGTTGCTGTAAGTGCTTCTGATGTGCATTAAAAGACAACAGATTCTACATGCATTTGTCATTGTCGGTGAACTAAAGAACTGAGTTTTTTCCCTCCTCGCTTTCCCCAGTGGAAATCCTGATGCAGGCTTAATATTTGCAGGGGATATATTTCAGTCAAGATGAGTTTATCCAGGAAGTTCCATGTATCCCAGTTACTCTTTGTGGGCATAAAAAGCAAGATATAAATGCATCTCAGCCTGTCTGAACTTGTGAGCTCCATTTTTGAAATAATTTTTAAAATAATCTCTCAAAGAGCTTGAACATGGTGGCATGCAATTCATTGTTCGATGCCTGCCTTTGCTGCCTGAGAGAAAGAAAGGCATCCACCCAGCTACCTCTGTCCATGTTTTAGGAGGTAATAGATGGTGGGTTATCCTTCCAAATTAGATTTTTTTGATGCAAATTTAACCAGGATGCTGTAACTACTCATTTCTCTGTTTCTGCCTCGGAAGATTCCTGGGCTGGCACCTGTGGTGTTGGGGTGCAGAAGCCGGGCTTGACTTGCCTTCTGCACGGAGGGGGTTAGGTGTGTTGAGGGTAGAGCGTGCTGGATGCAGATCGGCAGGTGTACTGGAGGTGACCGTAGCTGCCCTCTTTCACAAAGACAAGAGCCTTGCTGAGAAACAGGTTCACTGCTTCACGGGCCTGGTAGGACCTGACTTGCTGCTGGGTCCACAGCGTGCTGTCCTGAATGAGCTTTTGGACCCAGACTTCCGTTAGCCCAAGTGCATATGTTCCATTTCATGGTGTTGGTGAGCCTGCACGGTTGTTGCCTGTGTGACTGCGCAGCTGCCACTCCATCTTGCTTTAAAGCCTGGTTTGTTTTTTCCCTTCCCCAGGGCAATCATGTATTATTACTCCATAAATAATGTTCCACTACTGTGGGGAGAAAAGTGATGTGCACTCTCAGCCCGAAGCTTTGTTTTGGACACGGTGCCAAGAAACAGCCAGTCCCTCTGTATTCTTAGGGCTTTGCTATGAAATCATCGTCGGGTGAGTTGGGGACAGGGTGGCAGACATACTTTTGGTTCCCTTTTTTAGTAGACTTATTAGGACTGCAAAGAGTCTGCAAGTGTGTGCCTGCATGTAGCTCTTGTGACGGGGTGTAACAGTTGTACCTAAGGAGGGGTGGGGCAAAATTATGAGAAAAATCCTCTGTCTCCTTTTTTTCTTTTCCCTACCCTAGCAAAAGTAAAGCTGTGCTGGGTTTGATGTTGATGATGCTTCTACAAAGAAGCAGTTTTATCAGATTAATGTTTTCAGGGCTATAGAAAACCAAGATGCTGGTGTTCTTGTTCTCAGAAGGAAATAAAATAATGTTCTTGAACTGTTTTATGAATAGAAGGTAAATTGGAAGATATTTCAATAATACCTATTGGGAAACATTGTGCTAAATTTTCAGCTGTGTAGCAAAAGTAAAAGACCCTGGGTGGGTGACCAAGGTTTGGGTCTCCTTTTCTGTTCCTTACTCTTCCAAACAGTATGAAGAGGATTGCAGTTTTGGGCTCCTTTGTAAAGAGCTTTGGAGTAGATATATGGAAGTGCTGCTCGAGAACTATTATTTTGTGAATAAATATATAATACTAAGTTGAAAATGAACGTGAATAAATTGATGCAGAAATAGATCAATAAATAATATAATGCATTTAAATGTAACATTTTCTTATGTGATGGTATTGGAAGTGTTGCTTTATTGTTTACAGGGTGTCAGAAGATAAAAATGTTATTCTGGTAACATTTAGTATTTTTTACCTGTACTTGTATACTTTAGAAATGACCACAGATTTAATGCATAACTTCAAGCATATCTGGATTTTAATAATTTTCTTACAGTTTGAAAAATTTTGGATTTCATTTAAAAGTTTGTTTCCCTTAAGTTGTATTCTGAAGTAGAAACCCAAGACCGAGGTTGGCTTTCAGGGGCTGATTCTAGTTTGGTAGTACAGAGTGATCCCATGGTTAATGGCTTCATCATTGAATAGGGTCCCTGGAAACTGGGGGTGCATTTCTCTTAAAGTTTCTAACAGTGAAGATGTTTCTCAACTCTGAGGTGGAAAATTGAGCTCTCTTGACACAAGAGGCCACTAAAGCAGGATTGTGTCTAGTTTGAGGTTGAGTATTGACACAGACCAAGACTCCACAGCCTCTGGGCAGCCAGTTCCAGTGTTTGACCACCCTCACAGTAAAAAAAGAGATTTCTTGTGTTTGGATGGAATTTCATGTGTTTTAGTTTGTACCCATTGTGTCTTGTGCTGTCCCAGGGCACCACTGAGAAGAGCCAGGCTCCCTTCCTATCGAGTATTTTTATACAGATGGATAAAGTCCCCCTGATCCTTCTCTTCTCCAGCTGAACAGTCCCAGATCTCTCTCTGTCCTTGTATGAGAGTCCCTTAATCACCTTTGTTGCCCTTTGTTGGACTTTCTGCAGTATGTCCACGTCTCTTGTGCCCTGAGGAGCCCAGCACTGGACCCAGTACTCTAGATGTGGCCTCAGCAGTACTGAGCAGAGGAGGAGGAGGATCACTTCCCTCGGCCTGATGGCAGTGCGCTGCCTAATGCACCCCAGGATGCTGTTAGCCTTCTGCGTGGCAAGGGCTGTAAGTCTGACTGTGCTACAGCTGGCTTAGAGTGCCAAGGCCTTGTTCTCCTTTTTCTGCCTCATACTTTGGATGTTCACTTGTACCTTTTGTTGGTGCAATTGAAATGCTGTTCAGTCAGTTATTTCTCTACCCAATGCCCATTACTAACACAGCAAACTGTGTGACTTTTAACATGCTGTGCTGCATGTGAATGTTTTATAAATGGATACAAATTTTATAAATATCTACGGAGAGTAGAGATAAAATTAAGAATGGGGCTTATTCAGGGTATATATTTGAAAGATAATGTTGAGCTATGTGACTGGAGTTGGAAAACTAACCATTTTAAAAGATCACTTCTTAATTTTAGCAGTTAGTCGTGTATCCAAGGAGATGTGTTATAATTTACTGAGTAGCACACCGTCGACTGATGTGAAACTGTCCTGTGGGGAAATCGCTTATCTTAGCCCTGCCACTGTCTTCCCTGGGCACCTTCCTTGCCAGAAGGAGCAGTTAGATAAGGTGGAAGGTGTAGCGGTCCATCTTGTCAAAATCTCACTGCAACGAGTAATAGCACACAAGAACAAAACTGAACTCCCCCTCTTAGTGGTTTTTGGTTGGTGTTCCTGAAGTTGTTCTGTTTGGTAATTCATGCCTACAGCCTCCCTTTGCCTTATTGGAAAGCACCTGCCTTCTGTTTTACAGGTGTAGCTGCAGAGCTTTGACAGGCAACTGCTAACCCTTGTACACACAAGCTTTTCTTAAATCCATCTTAATAAACATGTTCTTATGACAAATAACCATCTTTGTAACTAAGAACTTAATCTTAGGTGATGACTCATGGCACATTTCCTATTGTCTCTAAAACAAGGAAGAATTTTTTGGCTTGATTTATTTTTTCTTCCTGTTCTGGCATACAAAGTGTTGCTGTTGAGTGGGTTTCTGTTACTAAAGGTGGCATTTCTGTTGCTAATGGTGCCTTGTGCATTCAAGATGTCACGTAGTTCATCCTGCAACTGCTGCCTTAATGCAGCTGTGGAGAACAGGTGTTTTGAGTGCCATTAGTGTGATGCCAGCTGAAGAGGTTTACCTTTGCTAGCATTACTTCTGCTCCCCCCGGTGAAGGTTGTTATTCCTGCAGACCTGCCAGCCAGACTGCTACACAACCTGATGCAGTCGGAGGGTCGGCTTTGCTGAAGCCTGCCTGCTCCTCTCAGGGTAGCTCAGGCTGCTTGTTCGGGCAGCAGCAGGCTCGGGACCAGGGACGGGAGCGGGACTGTGAGCGGGGCAGGTTGGGGAGGTGCTGGGGGGCGCTGCTCCAGCTGGGACATGATGGTGACTGACGCTGGGTGGGATCTCTTCAGTCCTGGCTGCAGCGAGATGTGATGAAAGCCATGCCATCTCTTAGCATCCTAAAGCATAGTCCTGTTGGCTCCTCTAATGGCACAAGTTCTCTTAACCCTGTACATTTATACATGTTTTTTGGATGTGATTGCTGTAGGGGTGAATACTTGGTACCTAAAATCCTGTTGTGAGAAGGAGAGGAAATGCATTTTTATGTCTACGTTTGTGTCTGTAAGTGCTGTCTTTAGGAGGTGTATCTGAAGGGCCTGCTCCAGTCTCCTGGAATCTGCTGGTTCTAGGCAACACCATGGTGAGACATGAAAATGTGCCTCCAGCATGCATCTCTCCATCTGGGGAACAGCCGAGGTCTGCTGGCTCACCGTGGGCCCCTGACATGCCAACTCATGCCAGTTCATAAACTCAGAGAAGGGCTCAGGTGGGAAGGGACCTTACAGCCCCCCCCGGCCACCCCCTGCCAGGGGCAGGGCCACCTCCTGCCAGCCCAGGTGGCCCCAAGCCCCAGCCTGGCCGTGGGCACTGCCGGGGATGGGGCACCCACAG
>JAVJGI010000057.1:445035-464897 GCA_035590275.1 Ibycter americanus | reverse complement strand
GAAAAGTCCTTGATTTAGTATAAACATCACCCAGCAACAACTAAAAACTTCAGCACGTTATCAACATTGCTCTCACACCACAGCCAAAACACAACACAGCACCAACTACTAAGAAGAAAATTAATTCCATCCCAGCTGAAACCACGACACCCGTCCAGCTTAGTTTTATTTTAGGCATTAAAATTTGTGAGAAAAAGATTAACTTTTCCAAAAAATGAGTACCTAATTTGTTGCTATAGTAAAAACATGGACTGTGGCATTTTTGTTCTTTCCTTAAATAAGTTCAAGATTTATCACCAATTCCATACAAGTATGTGGGAGGCTTTCTTACGGTATGCGTGTCTTGGTTTTGTAGAGTGTGTGCTTGTTGTTATGCCATTTCCTGGGACGTAGTTGCATGGAATCAAGTCCTGTTCTTGAAATCATATGAATGGAAAATGCTTAGGCTTGAGAGGTTGTTTTCAGGCTATTATAAAATACCTGTCTGTTATAATTCTGGTATAATTTTAACTAATGTGTTCTTGCTGAAGTATGAGATTGACTACTTTGTTTCACTATGGAATGATAATATTAATGAGAAACTATAAAATCAGTACACCTGTGTCTGTGTAGTGATAAATCTGTCTTACATTACAAAGGGTAGATGAAAATAATGACTGTAGGTGAAGGTTTATTTTCTTGTTTAAAAAATAATTTGGACCACTGTAGGAATTTTGGATCAATAGAGATGCGGGCGTAGACTTTACCAGCTACAAAATGGGCAACTCATTTCATCTGGGGAGGACTTGGTGGCAGGCAGAGGCACTTGAACAGTTGCACCCTATGAACAATCTATTTGTTTGCTTTCATGGGCTTGTTTGCAAAATGTATGCTTCAGGATTCCTGAAAAATAATGGCTTACTGCAAAATAGCTGTGTAGACAAATCCAGTTCTTGTACTGCTTGTTTATTGTCTTAAAAATAGTATGGTAGCTTCTGTTAATGGGCAGATGCCTGAAGATGGGAAGGAGGTTTTAATCTTTCACCTTTCACTTCAATGAAATGGAAGAATTTCAATGTGAGGTAGCATAAGTCTAGATGGTCTAGATGTTGGAAGGGACCTCTAGAGATCCTCAACTGTTCTGTAACTTTGTGACTAAAGCTGAGGACAGTTGTGATAGCAGAGAGGATATGAGGCAGGTCATGAAGGTGCAAGGGTCCTTTGGCTTTCAAGAGAAATCCTTTGTAGCAAATCCATGAAAGGGGGGAGAAGAGACAGGAAGAGTGGCATGGATTATAGGACTTTATCTCCCCCCACCCCCACCTTGCTTCTTAGGAAATAATGGTGATCACATCCAGAGTTTTATTTAATTTCTCATTCCTTTTTAATTTTTTTTTTTTTACTTCTTATTAAGAATAACATTGTCCTTATTTGAAAAGGTGTTGCTGGTATAAAGACATGAAAGTCATGGCATATTCGGCTCCTACACATTTGAAATGTAATGGCTGTAGTGCAAGAAGTTAGGAGAGGTTGAAATGAGAGCATTAGGTTGAAAATGAGGTTGTAACATCAGTGTTGATCTGAAGCAATACTTACCAGCTTTGCATCCATGTGAAAGGAGAATAACAAGGCTTCTGAGAAGACCACCATGAATTATATTTAAAAAAAAGTAGTAAAGATGTGCAAGTATTGTATTGATTGTATCAAGGAAGAGATGAATTCATGGATCTTAGTGCTGCCCTAGGAAGGGAGAGAAAAAGGATGATGTTTGCACAACCAACCATCTGTAGACAGAGGACTGATGATGAGATGATGATGATGGATTCCTGGGATTGCATCTGCCTTTTTTCACTGTTTCTTGTAACTGTCATTTAAAGCCTGGACTTTCTCAGTCATTTCCATAATAGTAATATGAACTCATCTATTGGAAAGTTCTAGTTAGTAATTTCTGGTTTGAATTGTTAAATTTCATCTCAAGACTTTTGCCCTCAAAGCAGTATTCTTCCTATGCAATTTGCAATCTGTTTATTTCATAAATGGCAAACATCATTAGTATATCTTGATTTTTGAATTAAAACTATTAATGAAAAAATACTGAGCAAAATCAGTCTCAGGTGATTCTGAAAGACTGCCAATTATCTCCTTCAGCTCTGTAACTTTTCTTTTTATATGATGGTGTCTAACCCTTCACTAGTTTATTTTTCTACTCGTTTTTGTCTTTCTCAGTTTAATGGGTAACTTGTGTCTTGCAGGAGTGCCTTCTTGAAGGCAGAAGGGACTGCAGTTTCCCCTTTTTATTCTCATTTTACATTACCTGTGCAGTTGTCTTGATACGTATCCTACTGTACAGCTGGACCTAGCCGTATTGAAGTGCTTAGCTACAGCCAGAAGGATTAAATGCACGTTGTTCCTTACTCTGAAAAAATAAAGTTATCAGAAAAAAATTCAGATTCATCTGGCATGATCTAGCTGTGTTGAATTTCTGAGGCCTTTTGTTTTGATTTACTTCTCTCCACACGTTTGGTTATTCCAACTGTAAAATTTGATTAATGCCTTGTGTTTCCTTTTGGAGCTGTGTTTTGAATAGCCTGCTAGAAATGCTCTCTTCCTGCAGCAGAAAAAGCTGTATTTGCTGTTTGCCATCTAATGATCTTGTAAGATGCTAAGTATGTTCTTTAAATTCCTGCTAATAGGCTTGTGATTTCATATGTTAATTCTTTTAAAATTCTGGATGAAGATTAACCAGTTTCCTCAATTTTACTGCGCCCAGCTCTGAAGACTTCACTTCTACATCAGTTGTGACAACTTCTGTCTTCGTACCAAACCCTCTTAGTTATTCTGCCTTTCCCATACGTAATGTTAAATATAATTTCCCATATCTAAATATGCTTAGTCTCCCCATTGAGCTTCATTGCTTAGTAGCATCATTTCTTTCTGTGTTCTCGTTTTATTTGGATGGTTGAAAAACCTTCTTTCTGTTTGTTCTCATATCCTGTGGAAGATCTAACTCAGCTTGACTCTTGGCAGTTCTTTATCTGTATGATACTTGCCCTTTTTAGGATGTAGCTCTTTTTGCTGATGAGTCTTTTTGTTGTTGTTTCCCTGCTAATATCCTTTATGAATTTATTCATGCATTTATTTCTGGAGCCTTTCTTTACCAGTGTTTTTCTCCTTTGCTAGGATTCTGGTGTTAGTACTTTCTGACTTGACCTACTAATTGCCTGACTTGCAAGGTGGAGGAAATTTCTGCCGGTTACCAAGGCATTTACCAAAAATGGTGCTGCCTAATACATCAAATATTTCCTGAAATTTGTATTTGTGGTTAAGCTGCATTCAAAATAAATGTGTTATTGATGGACAGTAGTGCCCTCAAATTTAGTATGAGATCATGCTTCATTTGTTAAATTACATGGAACCTCTCTTGCCAATAACAGCCGCATTTGATGAATACAAGTATTTAAATTTTTTTATTACTTCTTTTTTTTTTTTTTTTTTCTTCTGAATGCATTTGTGTCTATTAAGGCAAAAAAGCTGAAAGTTTCTCTGTGTCCCCAACCCCTATCCCTGCCCTTCACCTACACTCATTTTATTCTTTTCCTCTACCCTTTACAATAGTGTTTTGTGATGTATTTTCCTACTCTCTCATAAGATTGTTTAGGATAAAGCAGGTAAAACTTTTCTGAGAGTATGACTGTTAACACCTGCATAGCTGTCTATATAGGTTTAGAGTTTGATCTTTTTTTATGCTACTATTTCCTTTTGTCCTCTTTTTTCCTCCCTAAATTTCTTAGAACAAGGTTTTCAAATTTCAGTATTTGATTTCATTGATAATTAGTTACATATATGTTGGCTTGAGGTTCAGCCAAATTTGAAGCAGAAAGGAGGATGTTACAGCTGTCAGCATGATGTGATCCTAGGAGAGCTTGCAGAGCTACAGTACGACTCGTGTATTTCCATTTTGTAGAGGAATGCAGTACAGAGAGCCACTGCATCCTGGACATGATAAATCTATTGTATCTATATGAAGGAGTTAAGATAAACACTCAAGATTCTCCTTCTCTGCTATAACAAAATTCTGGTGGGTATAGAGCCAATTCATATTGTCAGCTCTTCTGGTAAATCTCTGGTATGTGAGAGAATGAGGGAATGATTCGGCATGAAAATAAACCATTGGACATATCATACTTGCTTTTAAACTTATCCAAATT
This sequence comes from Ibycter americanus, assembly GCA_035590275.1. Classification (NCBI taxonomy): domain Eukaryota; kingdom Metazoa; phylum Chordata; class Aves; order Falconiformes; family Falconidae; genus Ibycter; species Ibycter americanus. The sequence goes on along the minus strand of JAVJGI010000057.1, from coordinate 460,710 downwards.
TCAATTGCCCAGATTATTGTTTGTAGTTCTAATGTCTTTTTTAATCAGTTTATTATTTCATGCTTGATTTCCCTTCAGGTTGCAGTCTATAAATGTATTTTATTACGTACATTTTATTCAGGTTATTAAAAAAAGAATTAAAATCCTCTGCAGACTGAGGGAGATTAGGAAGAGTATCATACCTATTCAAAGGAAATAATCTTTTCTTTTGTTCTTTTTTTTTCTGTTTAATTTACAGTATAATTCTGTCCTTATTTTTGTAGCCCTAAAGTTGCCTTGTGTTTAAGAAATAATTTTTTTTTTTTTAATCGGGGTTTAAATGAATCTTGAGAATGAAACATCTTCAGGTTTTATTTCTATAGGTTCGCAGCGATTTGTCTTTTACTCATAGAACCCTGTTTATACTTATCATCTATTCTAGGGTCATCTGACTCAAATATCCTCCCACATTTGGTTTGCTCTGCTCAGTAGGGAATTTCTAAATAATTTGATGGCAGTATTTTTTTTCATGTTTTTATGACATGCTTTTTCTCTTTTTTTCTAGAAAATTGTCACTTGCATGCACATTTTGATGATTGCAAAATGGAAAACCTAAAGAAATTTTAGTATGTAAATATGTTTATTTCTTTTACAGACACTGAATCCAAAATGGAATGAAGAATTTTATTTTAGAGTAAGTTTCCCTTTACTTGCAATAATTATTATAACATGTACAGTTAATCACAGGGTATTCTATAAGGTTGGGAAGAAACTTATTTTTTATTTGTTATTTATATATTTACATTAAAAAGACTTATCCTGATGTAAGTGCTCTTCTGTTCCTGTAGTGTTGAAAAGGTCAGCAGAAATTGGCATAAGATTAATTAGAAATGGACTATTTCACAATTTGAGATTTTATTTAGAGTAAGTTATGAGCCAATTCATCTGACGAATAAAAAAAATTATTCTTACTTGAAAATTTATTATTAGCAGAGCATGTTTGCTGTGGTTTTAAAATGTTAATGAATTAGGAAATAATCAGAGTTATTTCCAAGAGTTGTATGAAACTTAAGTAATCATGGCAAAAAATAATGAAATAGAAATGTAGAGAAGGAAGATAAAAGAAGTAATTTCTCTTGGCCTTTGTTACTTGCCAAAAGGGCAAAATATGCTTTTTTTTTTTTGTCATTCCATTTCAATCTTTCTAGTTCTTGCTTAACATTAAAGCCAAGTTATACCTAAAACTGAGTGATCTGTATCAGAAAAAATATTTTTAAATATTTGAAAGTGGTAAAGGAGGTGTTAAAATAGTGGTTATCAAAACAAACATAATATAAATAAGAAGGGCAATAACTTTGTTATTTAGTTGCTGAAAACGTTTCCAAAGAAAAATGGCTTAGTTTTAACCCAGCTGTAGCTTTCACAAAAGAAAGTTATGTAGAATTTCAGTGATTTTTAAAGTTTAATCTGAAACAAGTACTTGAGAAAAGATGTCATTGTAGAGTGTTAAAAACGGTACTGTATTGAACTTGTTTACGGACTATTAGCAATTGATTGTCTTGCTGATAGGATCTTTAGATAGATAGTTCACACCAAAAGAATTGTTAATACACAGGTTTTTGAGGTTTAAGTGGAATTTATATGTTTCAACACGTACCAAATAGCTTTTCTAGGTTTTGCAGCTGGGTAATACACATCTAAAATCATCTTTATCTAATGAAATATTTTGATTTTTATAATGTACTCAGAAGGGAAAATACAGACTTACACTTTTTGAAGTTACACGGAGTCCATAGGAACTGTCTTGACACTAAATTACAACTGGACCTAAGTTTTTCTATTTCATCACAATGGTTTCTGGTGTTTGCACACCTTGTTACAGAGGTGGCCCTACCATGAGATAAATTAAGCTACCAGCCTGTAAAAATACAGAGGAGTCTTAATACTGTAATTTTACTAGAAAGTCATTCCCTACTATGGGAGCATTTTCTGGTGAAGTGTTCAAGTGCCTTGCCTTCAGCATAGAGCACAAACTATGCAGAGAGATCAAGATCGTGACTGTTCCACAGGAAAGGGAAGTGAAAGAATGTTTGAGACTGTTGATCTGTTTGAAGATGCTTCAGGCTCTGCCAAATTTGATCGTGACTGCATAAGTGATTCTGAAATGGGTGACCGCAGCACCATGAGCCCATCTTTATGAATACTGGTCTCATAAACATGCAGAGTTGTAAGAAGGCTGTAAGGAGCAAATTAATGTATTTTAAAGTGAAATACATTTGCTCAGGATTAAGCAAGCTTGTTATGTATATTTGTGCTTATAATTTTAACTGATATTAGTTGAGGTAGCCTTTTTAATAATTTACTTTTTCCAGTAAAAGAGAATACACAAAACTGCCACAATTTGTGTTGCTTAAATTACACGTATAGTTCATAGAAGCTCTGTTAAAACACCTTGAAAATCCATTATTGTGGAATACTATTACTAAATTTTCTTAATTAAACAAATTGAAAATAGTAACCTGGCTTACAAAGCTTTTCTGAAAAAAGCTATCAAGTGGATCAAATACCATAGAAATTTTTTCTAGTTTAATAGTTGCTGGTTTTGTCTTCCTGCTAGAGTTCTTTGTTTGTTTTTTTCCTTTTAAATGTTGGTGGTCTTTCTGCTTAAATTTACTGCAATGTGAATAATTTTCTGGAGGTATATATGTTGCTTTCAAGTGTTGGAGAGCCTTCTATTGGGTTTTCCACAGGCATGTGTGATAGATAAATGGTGAGGGACGGACAGTCATATAGATGACTGTGAAATCCTGAAAGAAATATAGTAAAACTCTTGCTCCCTACAGTTTAGTTGAGCTTTGCAGCTGTAAAACAAAAAGAATCTGGGAGTCCTGATAGTCTGTCCAGCCTGGGACTTGTTCCCAAAACACAGATCTCGTCACTTCGGCCAGGCCACCTTTCCTGAAACCAAGTTAGCTTTGTGGTGTGCCCAAGGCAGCTGAAGCTGCCCCATTAGCCCTTCCTGGCTGCAGCACATGGGGCTCTGTGTGTGTGTGGGGGGGTGTGGCACATGAAGGAGAAGCAGCCTGGTTTGCCTGGGGATGTCCTCTCCAAATTCCTCTCGAGCAGCTCAGTGGTGTGCCACAGCCATGCCCTTTCATCTTCGGAGCTTTCTGTAGAAAGAGAAATGCAGTAACTGTCTTGCATTGAACACAGTAAATAAAAGCTTTTAATGTTAACTGCTAGGCTATTTTTAGTTGCACTGAGGTTTAGAAACAAAGTGTTCTAGTGCTCCAGTTTAAATAAAACTAAAGATTTACGTAAAACCTGTTAGTCCTGTTCTGTTTGTCTTGGTTTAATCACTGTATTAACTAGTACACATATATTGTTATCATCAAGCTAATGAACCTAAAGTGACATTATTTTAATTTTCTTACAGGTAAACCCAACCAACCATCGTCTCCTGTTTGAAGTGTTTGATGAAAACAGATTAGTGAGTGCTTGTCTTGATTGTCTTTTACTAATCACAAGGTTCTGCATTAACACAGCTGATGAAAATATAGCACCTCTGAAAGGGGTATTTCTGTCTGTTGTTTAAGTAAGTGTGCTAAGAAATGCAGATAGAAGCATAAAAAGCATCTGGGTTTGGAACTAATAGAGCATTAAACACAAAAGCAGTACTCGGTTGGGTCAGACCAAAATGTTCCTCCTTAACCCAGTATTCTGACAGTGAAAACCTCATCATATTCTTCCTTAGGCTTCTCCACTGCAAACCAATGCAGTCCCAACCACTCAGAAAGCAGCTGCTTCATCCCCTGATTATTTTGGTGTCTCTTTCCTGTACATTTTAATACTTTGGCATCCTTTTTTGAGATGTGGTTACCAGAGTTGCACTGAGCACTCAAGATGCAGGTGTATGAAGGTCTAAGGTAACGGCAAAATAATCCTCTCTGTTATGTTTTCAGTTCTTCGCTTTATAATGCCCAGCATATTGTTAGTGGTTTTGGTCTTGAACTTAATTTGTCTGATGCAGTAGCTCTTCTAGAGAAGTATTGCAGCGTCTTACTGGTTTTTGTTGTGATGTAGTTAAGATTTCCACACAGACATATGTGATATAAGTGATACTGTTATTCTGAACATACTAGGTTAAATAGGCCAGTGCAGTGGCATACTGGGTGAATGATTTGTTGGGTTTTTGTCTTTCAAAAATTGTAATGCCATCTCTTTGTTTATGAGGTCAGGTAATAGCATTTTCTTGGCTGGGTGCAGTACAACCTCTAGTAAACTTTTTTCCTTTGTGAAGGTTAGGATCAGTGTTGTGAAGATCTTTTTATTCAAAAAAAACCTCAGTATGGAAACATCTGTCTCTAAAAAACAGTATATGCTTTTCCTCTGTCTTCCTATAAAATGTAGAGCAAAGAAAAACAAAAGAGGACTTAGAGCAAAACGATTATGTCCTCCTTCAGGTGGAAGTAAATCAGTAAATCTGTAACCATGTGTATTTAGAGTGGGCTGACTGTGAGCATATTCATTGACATGTAATGATCGTAATGACCACTTGCACTACTAAAACTGTCCTATACCTCTTGAACTTCAAGGAGATCATCTGTCAGTTCTTCCAAGCTTTAGGGCCCTCTTCCACTGCCAGCTGATACAAACAACACTGAAGCAGAAATCCTGTAACTGTGAGGCAGAGTATGTAAGCCCAGGCTCAGGACCACGCTGACGTTACTGTGTGCCTTGCATGTGTCTTGGGGGATGTTGGAGGAGGTTTGCGTTGGCATGAAGGACAAAGTAGAACTCATGGAGGAGGCTTCACTGGCCCACAGAGGCAGTGGCATGCATGGGGACGGCTGTGGGTGATGGGGAGATGGAGTGGCAGTTCAGAAGAAAAATCTTAAGCACAGTGACAGCTGGGAAGAGTCTTGGTATATGCAGTTCAGATATATTGCTTAAGATTTTCCAAGTGACTGTATGCAGTTCTGGCCTTATATTGACACTTTCAGTACTACTTCATTGTTGAACTGTTTTCTGTTTCTTCTTGTGGTCCTACTCCTGTAGACAGTCTGCCCTTGAGCTCATAACCTCCCTGCAAAGATAGCTTAGGAGTTGTTGCTTTCCTTTCAGAAGGTGTTCTGAGCTATTGACAAAGCAAGTACTTAGGGCTTTTTAGAGTAGATTTCCATCAGATAATGTTTACAGAATGAGGAGACATTGAGCTGATTATTTTGGCTTTACTGTGAAATACTTATTGTCAATACTTGAATGGTTTTATCACAAGAACTTTGTTTCTTCTTCATATTCCCAAATTAGCAAAGCACTTCCTGTCTTTTCAGTACATCCTTTCCTTCCTATCCCCCAATGAAAATAAAGAATATATGATGAAAGCTTAGTCTTCAGTGCAGAGAGAGACTGTGTTCTTGGATAATATGTTTTATCTGAAAAATAATATAAAATATTAATAACTGTGCTTCCACAAGGCAGTCTACAGTGCTATTGCTGTGTTGAAGCTATTCATGTTTTTCTTCTTGTTGGCTCATAGTCCACTTAAAACAATGGGGGATTGTGCTGGCTGTTGGCACTTCTATCGTTTTAAGCTTCCATTTCTCTTGTGATTGGTCATTTTCTGTCTTTTGAAAACAAGCTGCTTGCAAACAGAGGTTTAAATGTCTAGATAGAGTATTGACCCTCCACCTACGAATTTTCAGAGCTGTTGACAAAATTTACACTGTCAGGTTCTCCTAGGGGAACAAATGGCCATGTATTGCAATGAAGCTACACTTCATGCTAAACAGACTTTCTTTTCTAGTACATGCTAGCTAACAAGTGTGAGCACACTTCAAATGTGAGTATCCTCAGGCCACTGGATTTCTGCATTCTCATAGAGCTGATTTAGGGTCTTTGTTTTACATTTTGGTGTATCCTGTCTGTCTGTTCTTTTTCTGAGGTGTTTGGCTCTTGGAGAGCAGCGTAACTGTATTCCGTGCTGGCAATTGCAGTCGTGGTAATATTGCTAACTTTCTCACTGGAGGCTGGCCAGCAATGGGCAGAGTTTCTGTACGGTGTTTGAGACAAATCAGTACAAAACGACATGCAACACCCGTCTCCGTTTTTCCCTTGTCTTTACTGCCTGGTAAAACTGAAAAAGAAACTTTCTCTCCTGCCATCTTGCACATTTCTGCTGTTTTTATCGTGTGAGAAATCTTTGCCATATGTATGATTGCTTTGTTTGTTGTGATTTTTAATTATTAAAAGGGACTGTGCAGGGTAGTGCAGGTTATATTGTGTTTGCAGGGACAGTGTAGAAGTTGTGGCTTTTTAAAGGCAAGAAGTTTGTTGCTTAATCATGTTATGAGCACAGTTAAAACTGAAAGCATAAGCGTGCTATATTTATTCATGTTCTGCCATGACAGCCTAATGCTGTAACACAGACCAAAATGTTAAGCTTGAAGTAGTTTTTCTAATTTGCATGTGGAGTTGACTTAAAATTTTAACACCGAATTGAAGTGGGTTTTGTGGTAGTTAAATTTGTGTGTGCGCTTTATACAAATGTGCCTTGTGAATATGATGTGGTTTAGATTTATAGCAGTGCCGAGTGTGTTCGCTGCCTTAGTCAGCTGTGAGAGCTCTCCCGCTGGGGCCGCTCCTCTCTGATGGAAAAGGAGCAGCTGTGAAGGTGCTGTTTCAGGCTCTTGCTGGCATTAAAAAAAAAAAAAAAAGAAAGAAAAAACAAAACCCCCACTAGCTTACATTGGAGAGGGGGAACCAGGCCACGTGACTCCCACCATCCTACCCTATGTCACAGTGTGTAGGAGCGCGGAGTGCTCTTACCCAATCATGCCTGGAATGCTGCTTGCCACTTGGGCTATTTCTGCTATCTGTCGCTATCAGGGCTGCAGTGCTAACAGTTTGGCAGATGGGACACTTTTTCTTGCAGTTTATGACTTTGGTTTTTAACTTCTGGCAGTGCCTGAATTGTTGCTGTTCTCCCTCTCCTTTTCTTCTCTCTGTAAAACCATGGCCCATCGGCTGCGGTTTCATTTTGGCTCTGGGAGAAGCAACACAGCCCCCGAATCAGAGATCCTCGACCGGGAGAGAGAAGATGACTTTTTCATGGCATTCCACACTTTGCCAAGAAGAAATAGTCCTCACACTTTCTCCCGACACGGAGCAGATTATGGTGGTGGCAGCGATTTGCAAGAAGTGGGCTCCTTAAAAAGGAGTACATCCATGTTTATTCCCCAGCTGCTGAACAGTATTGATGCGCGTCCAATGAGAAGCTCGTCAATGCAGATCTCTCTTCAGCGCAAAGCTGCGAACGGCTGCGCGGACGAGTGCGCAACCCTCAAATCTCCTGAGGAGGCACTTCCTTGTAAATTCTCAGACTTCAGGGAACTTTATGCATCCCCTGTTGAAAACCATTCTTCTTTTCCAAGCAGTCCAGAGGTGACTCCTGAAAATTCTCCACCCAGGCTGACGGAAGAGTTAGGGCAACAGATTAATGGGACTGTTTGCTGTAATCATAGAATATTTTGTACTATTCCTTCCAATAACCAGAGTGAGGATGCTTCATCAGCTGCCCAAGAAGGTGAGGCAAATGAAGCAGCTTCAGGTTTAAACGTAAGTGGTCTGAGGATTCAGCATCGGGCTTCAAGTGCAGACGTGCCTCAGGTTACTCTACTACCCTTTGGTACTGAGGCTCAGAATAATGCTCCCACCCCTGAACCCCGGCGTTGGTCTTTGCAACATGTGCCAGATATGTCAGCAAATTCAGGGAAAAAGTTCTTTGTTCTCCAGTTACAGCAACCACAGACAAGTGCTACAGGTGCAGGAGGTGACTATAACTTTGGTTTTACTGGAACCAAAGGGGACAGATTGGTCAGGTATCCTCGGATACGGCTAGAAAGGAGTACTTCCTATCCTGTCCAGCCACCAACAGAAGAAATTAGCCCCACAGCTGATGGATTGAATTCAGAACTGCATGGAAATGGCAGGAATGGGTCAGAAATATCTAGAAGCAATTCAGTAGAGCGGATTCCTCAAGGGCAGGGATGCTTGTTTAAAATCAGACCAGATCAAAACACGAGGCAGCAGCACTTCAGAATTCTTGTCACCCGTGGTCCTGAAGAACAAAGTCAGGTTGTTGGTAAAGAGGGTCGTGGCACCCCTGGTCCTACAGCAGCCAGCACCACAGTAAGTATGATGCTGAGTATGCTATGCTACTGAAGTACAAAATTGCCATGCAAAGGCTTCTAGGCTTGAGGCAACTGAAGCACTTCCATTGTTAATGCTAGAATGTTCTACATTTCTCTGGAGCAAATCACAAATCATCTCTATTTCTAATCTAACGTAACTTTGCTCTCCATTGTGATTACATCCAGTGTAATATTTAGAGATCCTAATGTCACGTGTTTCTTAAGTCATTGTTACATCAGCTGGAAAGATTTTGAAAAATCAGAACATGCAAATAGCAAATTAACTGTTCATGTTAATTTAGTTGGCTGAGACCTTGCTGCATGAAGAATTCTTCATGCACTCTTTTTAAAACCAAATACTTTGACACCTTCTAAGTATAATGTACACATGTGTATGTGTACCTTTGCATGATTTTAAAGTGTGTATTGTAATGCAATATTAGCTAAGACTGTAGAAATCTTACAATAATTCCAGTCAAGCTATTGACTTAGATCAGGTACCAAGAAGTTAGGAAAAAACCCCACCTTTCACAGTAATTTTTTTTTGTGGGGGTGGGTGGGGTGGGGCACGTGTCTGGAAGTGAAAAATGTGTCCTCTGTTCTTGTGTGCCAGAAGTCCTGATCAAAGAACTGTGCAAGTGGCTTGGCACAACTTAGTAAACTGTCCTGTTGTTTGTATTTGCCTTGATTTTGCTTTGAGATGAAAAAATTCATCTGCTGTTTTTTCTGTGTTATAATAGGAGGGGACTGATGCTTTATGTTGTAAAGCTGCTTTTTAAAAGACCAAAGTAGGAATGAAACTTAAGGATTTAGATTAGTCATTTGCTTAAATTGCATTACTGTGCAATTTAACACTGCCCACTTGAGTTCCTAAGCTCGGTGATGCTGTATATAGAATAGTAAGCACTCTGTCTCCAGCTGTGAAAACGGATTCACTACAAGAGATTTTGTTCTTCAGTGCTTGTGTGTTCTCGTTCTCCTGCACTTTCGTTCAGTGAAAGGTAGCATAGACAGCTGCTCACTGCAGCAAGGCCGTATGGTGACTCTGCAGCTTTCCTATGAAAAAGCTAAGAGTCTCCAAGTTATTCCAGTATAACCTTCTTTTTAGCTTTTCTGTAGACATTGTGAGTAGAAAATCAGAAAGTATCCCTAAGCTTTTATTTTTAAAAAGTTAAAAAAAAAGAAATCCCTTGCCAGTACAGATTTCATTTCAGTCTTTGCAAGCTAGCAATTTTGTTAAGTAGTGTATGGTATCTTTCCTGCCAGCTTGAGAACATTTCAGCAGGAAAATTTGGAATGCAGAAACTTCACTGATTTTCTTCTTCATTTGACTTTCATTTATGCAGTACAGTGTGTAAGTGTTTTCATACTAAAATGCATCTAAATCTCATACTAAAAATGAAGTGGGGCAAAACCAGTATGGTTTTCCCTTTCCTATTTACTATCCCTTGTTCCTTTCCAGTAATAGCTGTTCATGAGGAACCACCATAACCAGTTATATAAGTAGCTATAGTATGTCCAACCTAGTACAAAAGCATCAGAGGTTTACAGATCGGTGCAGCTTGCAGAAAGATGTCTCCCAGTGTCTCTGCAGTAGTTCTCATTTTTCTGAAGGATTTACCCGTTCTTTGAAGTTCACTGTAGTAATGATGCACATACCAAAGACATATTTCAGTGTTTCCAGAGGAGAATTATGAAATTTGTTCCTACATGCTGTTAGTTATAGTTACCATGGGAAATCAATTTAGCCAGCCATGAAGTATGGCAGTCACAGAGACACTCAGTCCAAATGGTACTTGCATTCTTTAGTGCAAAAACTTTCAAAAAATAAAGAATTAATTGAAACTTAAAACTTCTGGATGGTGTTTTCTCATGTTTGTAGTAAGCCCAGAAATACTGTGGGTAGAGATAATTGGCTAGGCAAGATGCCATAGGAAGTGTGGAGATTGAAAGCATTTTGGTGAAAGTTTCGCTTTATTTTGTCAACATACAAAACATTCTTTAGTAAGGTGTCATTTTTAATCTATCCCACAGAACTTTGTCTGGAGGACCTGTGATGCTAAGTAAGGATGTGTCTGAAATATTTGTTCTGTTAAGCTGATGGGAAAAGTTGCTGTGTTTTATAGCTGTTAGCATTTAAAAAAAAAAAAAAAAATTCTAGACTCTTCCAGTTAAATAAGTTTGTGTGTATTTGATTGATATAGGGCATGGACCTGGGGCTGTAAGCAGCAGCTGCTACAGCCTTATTTATCTTGAGTGAAAACATTCAAGCGGGCGTCTGCAGTCCTACTGCTACCAAGTGTTTATGACCTTTCAAATATCTTCTGTTTTAGACAGAAGTGTTTTTGGGCAAGCAGGATGTATTTCATTACAAGTATTATAAAATATTAAGTAAAGTGTGAGCTTATGTCCAATTGTGAAAAATTTTATTTGGGAGCCTTGTTACAAATTCTTTTGACTACTATGATATTTTATATGTAATGCAATAGGCTACTGCTAAGTGTGTATATATACCGTGGCATATAACAAATACTCACATTGTTTATAATTTGGGGTCTGCGAGTACATAGCTGTATTGCTGGGAAACACTTCAAAAATCTCATGTATTGGACAACTGTTTTAGAGACTTGACAAAGGCATCTTTGTTGTGATAAAAATACGAAGTGTCATAACAAAATGTTGTAGTAGTAGTAGTATTGAATTATATTTAGTTAAGAAACAGAAATGGCAACTCTCGACTCTGCATTTCTCACAACTCAGCTTTATTTTCCTTTCTTGGAAATAATTTTAGAATAAATATTGTTGTGAAAGTACAGAGAATCTGCTTACGCTCCTAAGATATCTAATGGGTTTGAAGCACGTAAACCAAAAAGAGCAAGCTAGGATAAATGCAATTCAGCAGTCACAAAGGGCCAAAATTCTGCATTGCACTGTGCCCAGAAGACTTGGATGTGGGCACCTGGGACCCGTGCCTTATTTGGGCTGATGCCCTGTGGCAAACCAGTGATAGATTGCCTGAACTCTAGCTGAGACATTGTCTTTAGCAAAACTTTGTTTATCTGAAAGTGGGTGACCACGTGCAATGCACATGATGGCTTTCACATGGAATCTATGGGAAGTGGTTAAAAAATTAATCCGCATAATGTGGAACTCAATGGAATTAAGGAACTAGAAGTGCTACTCATCTGCTGCTGCCTCTCCCAAAGGCTGTAACATCCACTTCCCTGCCTTACTCTGCCCTTTGTTATAGGTCATTCAAAACTGCATTCTTCTGTTGATGCCCTGAATTTTGGTGGGGAAAGGAATACCAGTTCCATTGTTTTAATGGGAACGCTTTCGTGGGAGACCTCTGCCTGTCGTTGAGGCAGTGAACTTCAGATGTGTCAATGGTGAGCTTTGTCTTTGATCAGGAATAATTTTCATCACCTAGAGCAGAGTCAACTACTGTTGATAAAGCTGTGTAGGGGAAAGGCAGAGTTGTTTGCTAGAACCTTTCTACAAAACTAGTAATTATCAACTGACAATTACATGACTGCAATGCAGATAAGGAATAATCTTATTCAGAATCATATAATAATGTATTTTAATGTATTGTTGTATTATATAGCACAAGGATGTTGTCTGTTTTCTAGAGGGAATGAATGCTCCTCTTAGTTCTTTTGTTCCAGTTTTAGTGATGCCTCTTCAGTGTAAAAAGGCTGCTAGTAACCCCTTCTTACCTTAGTGACTTCCTCTGATTTGGAATAGATTTCTATGAGAGCAAAACTTTGCAAAGAATAGATAGTAATCCACTCAGAAAATTACTACTGCAAGGCAAGTTTAAAACCTTGAACTATCTTCTTTTCTATCCCACTAGGAGAGCTATGAGTCAAATCTGTTTAATCATACTGGGGATTATTTATTCGTGTGTTTGACCTAAGAGAAAGCAGGTCAATGAGATTGCTGATTGATTTAGAGGAACTGCTGGTGAAAATTTTCTAGTGTTTAACAGTGTTACTAAAATAGTATCTAATGTTAAATTGTGTATATAAAAGATGCGCATTTCTGCTCTATCTAGGATTAGAAATGTATATCTAGAGAATTCAACACTTCCATAGACCTTCCTTACACAGTGCAGCCCTACTACAATATTTCTACCTTAGTTGGACTGTGAATTAATATCAGATATATAGGAGCTTATGTTCAGAAACGCACACAAATTCTCTGCGCAGAAAAGTATATATAGCTGATCCATCAGCTGTATATATTATCAGCAGTTTGTCAGAAAAGGGATGTTATCATGACATACTATATCATATATCATCAAATAAAAGAGAAAAAATGCCAATTGTCTTACAGATTGGTGTTTACTGTTACTCCGTTTTTGGTCAAAAGCTCTTGACACATCATGCTCTAAGATATTCATAGTCTATGATATGGAAGTCTTGGGATTATTTTTTTTTTATGGCTCAGGGAAAAAAATAAATGAGGGAAATACAGTTTTATTCAATTTTACATGTTGGAAAAAATGTAATACATTTAAATAAAAAGTAAAGACTAGTTAAGGGATGACAAGGTTGTCCTTTTTTTAGCTTGAATATTTACTTTGTAGACAGTCTCACAAATTACATAGTTTTCAATAGTAAGTGTCCACTTTAGTGCTACTGTGCTATCTCCTTTGTATTTCTATATATCATTGCCTCATGAGTTACCACTCTCAGTATTCTGGATCACTGTTCTCTTAACTGGAGATAGTTTTCTGTGCACAACGATATCCAATGAAGAAGCATTTCAATCACCATTAGATAACTAAACCTTTGCTGTGAGAAGCAAAAGAAAGTGAAATAAATTTGATTGTTTGCAAGCCTTTGAAGATGATGAATTTATAGAGGAGCTTCCGTTGGCCACATCTTCAGGCCATATTTTTGCCATAGTATTTACTTTCCTTATCCATTTGTTTCATATTTCTAGCCTGTCTTGGATCCAGTGGGTTGGAAAAGAAGAATTTCTTAATTAGCAGTTCCATCCTGTGACCTGACCTAGCTGTAATGAACAAGTAGCAATTGTCTGTGTTTGCCCTGTGCTAAGCCTTAATTTGTAACATACTGCTGTATGACATACACATACCGCTGTATGACAATTGAAAAGGGTGGTGGAGGAATAACATTGTTCTGTATTTTTACCAGTGTTGTTTGCAAAATGGGACATATTTTGGTTAGTATGAAATTCAATTCTGGATTGAATTTTCTGGTGTTTTTACTTTCATACATAAACCGATCCATTTGATTAAAAAAATCCTTCAGTGTTTTAGTGCCTTAGTAAACTATGTCAGAGTCTGAAAGTCTCTTTCTTGAGATGGTACTGAGACCCCAAATGGTTTAGGTATTGCTGATTGGTACAAGAAAACCTGATGGAAAGCTTTAAAGATGAAATTAAAAGGGATTCCCCCTCATCCCATTCAAATAACCATTGCCAGAGTTCTTTTGTTTCATTTTGGTTAATGCAGTCCACAGGGAGAGATCTTAATTTTGTCTTTCAGTGTTGCTCTTCTTGCCCACCCCTGTGGTCATTCACCAGCCTGTCATTGACACAGTATTCAACACTTAATGTAACATCATTCATCATCTTTAACTAGCCCCCACACTGATACTTTTTTAGGACTTGAGTTGGTATGGGAAATAGTGGTGCTTTTGAATTGGAAAGGAGGTTTAATTGCTTCTCTTATAATTTCTGAACCAAGTCTAAATGTCTGAGAACTCCAAAGAATACATAGACAAAAATGGGACAAATCCTTTCTCTAAGGGTGTCACTGTTTATCTCCTATCCTGTTTTCATGTGGATGATGAGGTATATTAAAACCAGCAGTGACTCCATTAAGATCTAATATGCAGAGTGAAACATACTTGGCATCAGAGACTTTCCTCTGTCCGTCTATTCATCCATCCATGCAGGTGTAGTGACAATTACCTGTGCAGAAGGTTAAAACTGGCTGCGTTCACACTTGTGGTGCTGGGTGTGTGGTGTTTATGGCTGAGGTGCGCTGAACTGCTTCTGCATCTTCCATTTCAGTAGCAACTACTGAGTGCAGTACAGCATTCTAAATGGTACAAACCAAGAAAAGTTGGATTGTTAATAGTTTATTTGCTAACCTTCATTATACCAGGAGCATATTCTGGGAAGTGTAGACATCTTCTAAAACAGGCAAAAGCTGTGTCAGAAGCAAGTGTTTCTTCCCAGGTCTCTTTAAGGACGGCTGAATCAGTACCAGAACTGAATCAGCTCACCGGAACACCGGGGTATTGGTAGGCAAACCGTGTGGGGCTGTTTAAAAGGTGTGTAGATGTGGCACTTAGGGACATGATTTAGCAGCGGACTTGGCAGTGTCAGATTAATGGTCGGAGTCTTATGATCTTAAAAGGTCTTTTCTTACCTAAATGATTCTATGAAAGTGTTCTGCCCCTTTAAAGACTGCTTTCTCTTCTAGTGGTACCCAGGACTCATGCTGCCCAGCAGCTTTATTTTGTATATTTCAGTTGTCTAAGTTTGGAGACCTACTTCAGGGATTGCTGTCTCTACTCTTGATAGGCATTTCTAGAACATAATTTGTGTTGTCCTTAGCCAGATGTTTAAAATAGCTCCAATGAATAGTGCTATGAATTTCCTGTCTCTCTACTTGCTGTACAAGGAGTGCAGATGACTATCTCGAAACCTCTGTTCTGTGCAGATAAGGACTTTGTTGACATCTGCAGGTAGAGGTGATTAACTCCACCCCTCAAGTCTTTTTACGTTTTCTGTCAAGGGCAAAATTGGTTCTCCTCCCCTCCTCTCAACAAACCTCCCTCTAGGTTGCACTGAAAGAAAGGTGTCTCCCTGACCATGGTAGACTGAGCCTAGAGACTACCATCTTCCCATCCTTTTCTGTTCAGGGATCTGTCACAGGTTACAGCCCGCCTTGGGCCTTTCCTTCATGTGTAATCTCCTCTTCTATTTTTGTTCTCCCCCTCCAGAAATCACCTGCCTCCCTTCTTAATTAGTCTTTCCATCAGTTTGCACATGTGTTCTTAAAAGATCTTCCCATCCTGAAAGGGGCAGACTATCATGTTCAAACGTGCGGAGCAGAAGCTAGTTTTACAAGGAGGGAGGTACCAATGAGCAGACTGATTTTTGAGGTTTTTTCTTTTCTTTTTTTTTCATGTCACTGGAGGACAGATAGCACACTGTAAGTAGTGTAAATCGGGTTGCAAAATCAAGAAATCAGTATGTAATTTTTAGTCAAGCTTTCAGAGTCAAGAATTGGCAGTACTGTTATACCCTATCCCTACACATTCTCAAAATTCCCTTGGAAACTCTTCTGAAGTTTATTACAGTTCATTGTCAGGCATTTTTCTTTTTCTCTCTGAAAGCTGTATCTTTTGGTATTTTCCTGTAGAGAAAACAGAGTAAAACGTTGAGCAGAAGAGCTGGAAATAACATCTTTTTTTTTTTTTTTTTTTTTTTTTTTTTTTTTTTTTTTTTTTTTTTTTTT